>BGPR01001471.1:84943-123854 GCA_013235015.1 Araneus ventricosus | reverse complement strand
AAACTCATTTTCTAATTTTTCCTGTTAGTTGATCTTTCCGGATAATTGGAATGCCGGATAATCGAGAATTTACTGTATTGTGATTGGCATGTCCTTATTCCTGGAAATATCTTGAATAGGCTTAGTATTCCAAAATTTTTATTTCTTCGTCTTCCCAAAATCTTCCTCCTCATTGGCATCAGTTGAGTTACTCAGTGTTCAATAAAAAAAAATGCTTTGTCTTGTTTTGATATTAAAGATTTTAAATTAATATAATGGTAATAAAGTAAGCTTTTTGAATTTTATTAATTTTCTTACACTAAAAAGGTACTTTTGTTGGAATTTTTGCATATTTTACTTTTATAAATATTCACTTTTTTGAAATCAGTTATTTTTGCTTCTACTTGCTTAACAACTTCAAACAAACTTCTTGCTGAAGTTTGCATTAAACTGATACAATAATCGGAATTTACATAATTTTCTACTTTGCTAACCGGATAAGGTATAGCAATTTCTTTCAGCCATATGACTATTCGTAATAAATAACTATAGACATCTTTTTAATGAAAAGCAAAACAAATGCAGATATTCCAAAATCAGGGTTCCCACGGTCCTTGAAAACTCCTTGAATTTTATTTGCCGTACTCGGGCCCCCGGAAAAGTACTTGATTTTTTTTTTTTTTTGAGTCCTTGAAAAGTCCGGAAAGGTACTTGTTTTTTTTTTTTGTTGGGTCCTTGAAAAGTCCATGAAAAATTCGAAATGTACTGTGTCGTGAGAATTACACCACCGGGAAAAAAAGGGCATTGCTATGGTAATGCTGTCAATCACCAATATTTCCTCTGTGTCAAGGATGGGGGCTGGCAAAAAAGGGTAGGGTTTCGCTATGACCCGGGGATTCCTTGATATCCGGAAAAAGCGGGAAAATTTATTCTAAAACTGGAATTTTTTTATTTTGATAATTCTTATCGGACGAGATAATATTCGATGGTCTTTTATCGTAAGTAGAATAAAACATCGATGACTACCAATGAAAATTGGTCATGTACTGACCAGGGGTGGTGCCAGACGGGGCCCCCCGTCAGGGAAAAATTTTGTATCCCGTTGGGGAAAATATTTGTACGGGGTATTCAACTGTAGTTGATAAATAATAATCTAGTAACAATTTTGAGACCAATTTCATTACCCTCATACAGCAGGTCGAGCTCCCTCTCGTACAAACTCGAGCGCCATTTCTGGTACTGACAATCAGAAACGGATGCCATCTGCGCGCGCGCCAGGCAGCAGGATGTTCACGTTTAAATTTCCGTGGAACCCAAATTTCGTCTATGAAAAGGATTGTGTTCCCTTTATTAGTTAAATTAGATAGTTCAGCAAAGGATTCCGAGACTACCACTTTTTGATGATTTTACATCGGAATGGAGTGTCAGGCAATGAGTCATATGAGCACACTTCCGGAGTTCTTTGTTAGTTCCCTCTCAGTAAAATGTAAACATCAGCCTTCCATTCTTCAATTTCCCTGTATTTTGATGAAAATAACTCCGCCCGGCTCATACGTGAAAGTGTGGAGGGTTTCCGAATCCATTGCTATACAATACTCAGTTGGTAGATATTAATTGTACTCAAATGTGGAAGACGCACAGGAATTTGCCATCGTGCAAAAGAGATGCAGATAATTTGCGATTGTAAATTTTCCTTCATCTGTCTATACAAAAAAAAATAGCATCCACACTGGATACTGTTTGTGCTTCTTTGGTGATTTAAAATCAAATAGGAGTTATAAACAGAATTAATTTTTCCATTTCAGGGAGATCTTTTTGGTGAATTATTGCAATACCTGACATTATTAATATTTTATGTCAGCATTTTTTTTTTTTTTGTCAATTTTTTGTATTCTTTTCTGTTATGAATATGGATCATTTTGATAAATTATGGGATCTTCAAAGTATTGGACGGAAATTATCTACTATAGAAAAGAGTTTTTTTTTTCTTCATATGTATGCATACATGCTTGGTTTTTGTTCTTTATGTAGTCTCAAACGGGTTTGACTTACAATTAAATTTGGTAAAGTGATGGATTAGTGCAAGAGGGAACTCACGCCATACATTTTTTTGAAAAATTGAATTAGATTGTTATTTAATTTTCAGAAGTAAATTCCAGCGTTTTTTGCCCATTTTTGCGAATTTTCTTTTTTCTCCATTTATTATTGCATACGTGAGAAGAAAAGTTATGCTTCCAGTATTTTATTATTTTTTGTCTTTTGATGTTTTGTTTCTCTTTGAGCCAATTTTTATTTTATTTTTTTGAGCCATAATGAAAAAAGTTGGTTGGAATCAAAAGTTAATTTTTTTTTCTATAACGAATTAATATTATGCTTCTGTGTTTTTAATATATAAACATTGGAAAAAATCGTTATCTTGCCGCCTTCATATTTTTTTTTTTTTTTGTCTTTTAATGTTTTTTTTTCAATGGATATTTTTTATCAAGATTATACTTTGCTTAAGATTTTTTTTAAGTTTATATTTTTAATCAGTAACGCAAGGAATGCAAAGCTCTTGTTACAAAGCAGAAGGTTTGTATCTTTTTTTAAGGACCAATGGTAATGGTTTTTCTGCCTTCATTGATTTCATAGGGTCCCCTTTGAAGAAATGGATTCTAAAATGGAAGGGTCGGTTCCATATTGCTGAAAGTCAACATGCAAACTTTTTTGAGCGACTCTTGCACATTTTCAACAAACTTTCGGTCTTTTTCTGTCATTTTGAGTTGTTTCTATAAGGGCTACTAGTATGAGTCACACAGAAAAGGGAGGCTTTTCCCTTTGAAAATTCTGCAACATGTTTTCCAAATAGAAAAATTATGGAAGTGTGAAAAATATATTAAGTAATGAGTAATAATTTAATTAAGATAACTAATAAGTTTTAAGATTAATTTATTAGGCTACAGATTTCTTGAATGTCGGTTATTTTCAAAAAGATTTTGTTCCTGTCTGGAAAAAATCCTACCGGCGCCTATAGTAATCAATTTTTACTTATATTAGTTCTTATGAATAAAACTTTTTTTTCTCTCTTTCAACGTTCATAGAGGATTAATATAAGTGGTTTGATTACTAAAATTGAACATAAAAGAGCAAGGGATGCCAGATTATACAGTTTTTTTACTCTTCATTATGGGAATTAGCTGGGTGAATTTTGTGCTCCATTCAAACAAACTGGCTATTCAGTTAGTAGGTAAATAAATATATGGCAAAAATTTTCAAGAGTCATCATAATTGTGAGTCATACATCACATTGAACTGCATTGCATTGGTTTCTGCACTGCAGAAATCTGCAGACAAACTAGCTGAAAAGGCTGATAAAAGTAGAGATTTTCAATCTATTGCAGAATCCAATAGTTTTAAGAAAACAGCCAAAGAAAGGCTTAATGAAGTCAAAATGATCAATGAAAAAATTGAGGCTTTAACAGAGCAACTGAAAATGTAAATTTAAAGTATTTTGAAGTTTATTTAAATGTAAAAGGTTTGTTGATTTGTACCTGTCTCTTTCCTTTCCCCCCTTCATTCCCAAGCAGTGGTCCAAAGTAAAAATAGAGGTTCTTGTGGGGGCTAACAATTTTTTAATGAATTTTTTTTCAGCTAATGTGTTTGTAAAGTGGGCTACCAAGTAATGCTTGGTAGTAATTTGTGTAAAATTAGCACCTAATAGTAGTACACTATACCTAATAGTAAGGGTGCTTGAATTGTGATCTCGAAACTCACTTTGCACTGTATATTTTGGTTTACTAACTGCAAGGTGTGCAAAACTTTGCCTTTGATACTCCTCACGTAAGCATCTAAAAGTCATAAGTAAGAAGGTGATGACGCATTTGAATGTTAAAGTTGGAAATATTTGATTTAAATTTGTCCTTTGAATTTTTGTGTTCTAAATTATGTAATTTTATGGTCCTTGAATTTTTAAGAAAAGGTCCTTGAAAAGTCCTTGAATTGTTTTCGTCAGTAAGAGTGGGAACCCTGAAAATTGCATTTAATAATTAAAGTCAAGTGGACGAAAACAAATGTGAATTTTCTGTTTAAAAATTTACACCCCCTAGTTACACTATTATTCAAAGTATGTTTCAGTCCTTAAAGAATTATTCAAAAACTAAGCATTCAACAGAATGTACAAAGCTTCAAAAAGTACACCCCCACCCCCATTTTTCAGTACCTCATCTTCTTTCTTAAATAGATTAAATATCGTTCATGATTTTATTTTTAAAACTTAATCATTTGAAGAATATCTTCTGTCCCTGTTTTACTGTTACAATGCTTTTGCTATTAGAGTGTACAGAACTTTATCAAAGTATAATATATATTAGTTTTTTACAACCAACATTGTGTTTTATAATTTATTATTTATTTCTGTTTATGGTTTTGTGCAGTATTCTTTTTAAGTCGGTACACATGTATAAATGCTTACATAGTATTGATTTACAATATTTCTTGTAATATTATATCTCTTGATTTTTTTTTTTTCCATTTATTCCAAATTTGAATAATTGCCAAGTGTAATAAGATACAAACGTCTAAATGTGTTTCCCAATTATGGTTCTTAATGTTCATCTCGGATTAATGAAATTCGTGATAAATGAGGTTACCGACTGCAGAGGAAATGACAGTTTATCATATTCAGATCTGTATACTTCCTTTATGTCACTTTTAGAAATATTGCTGCCAATAAGTAGCTAATATAAATATTTCTGTTCTGTAATTAAAGTGTGTAAAGAAGGTAAATGTTGCTTAAAGATGTTATTTCTTTGCTCTTGTTTTCATACTTTCTCATTGTTAATTTCATATAATGGCTATTTCATGTTACTGAATATCTATATCAAAGATATTTTTATTGGAAAAACACAATTCTTGAATTTTTTATTCAACTTGGTGTTTTCTTAATCTTTGAATAAATTTTCTGTTTATTCTGACATTAATAAAAAATCATTTTCTGAACATTATAATGGTGTGTAATAAAAAAAACACTTTGAAGATTTGCAGCTGAAACTAAATTTTACTTCTTTTTGTGCCTAAAAATATTAACAAATGCATACATAAAGAAAATATAAGTTTTATTATTGAATTTAAGTAACAATATTCTACAAAATATAAATGATTCTATGGTTTTTAAATTTAACAACACTAAAAAAAGTTGTTCAAATATGCCCTTGAATGTTTTCTATTATTTTTTATACCACAATTTTCAAGCAAATATCTTTGCATTGACTGCATTATTTTTTATAAGATTGTTATTTATTAATATACTAGCTACGTGACCCGGCGTTGCACGGGCTATCTCGAATAATGCGTCATTCCTTGACGGAGAGAAAAAGTGAGGTCATGTGACACATGCCCAACATTCTCTCCTAAATAAATAAGGAGAAAAGAGTGGTTCAATCATTCCGTCCACGTAAAGGCTTCAAAATATACTTTTAAAAAATCGCAAAAATAATCTTTATTTTGTAAAATTACGATTCCGGAATTATTTTTTGTCTGACTTTAGTACGGAAGGAATGAGATAACCCAGCGTTGATCGGAATCCGTATTTTTTCATATGCCCGTCTCCAGTTTATATACACATGAAGCAAGATGCACTGAGTACATGAAATCTAAAAGTGAAACCTCATAGAAAACAATAGTTTTAGTAAAAACCCTATATGAGCGATTTAATTTTCCCTGTTTCTTTATATCAATTACCAAAACCCACACAAAACTCTATCCACATTGACTTGTTGCATTGTTCAGATTTCCATATTGCAACAATACATTTTTTTTATTTCTGTCAGCGTCACTTTTTTATTGTTGTTGTAAGAATGTTCTTTAAAGTAAAAGACTTCAACAATAAAATAAATTTTGAATTGAGCTGTAACAATGAAAAGTATTGTTATAAAGTATCCGAAACAATGAAAAGTATTGTTGTAAATTAGTTTTTAATTAATATCTTTTTCACTAATTAAAATTTCGATATTTAAATGGCCGAAATGGATTCCTTGAATTATTCCCCATCTTTTGGTACTTTCCGCGCGCTTCTCCGTTCGGCGGTTCGTGAGAAGATAGAAGGACATACATACATACATACATACGTTTGTTTACCTTCGAATTTTAATAGGATAGATTGCATCTGTCTTGTATATCTCTAAAATAAGGGATTATCTTTCTGTAATGCTGAACAGGAACAGTATTATTCTAATTTTTTCTATAAATATTCTGTCGTTAAGAATTTCCTTTTAAACTTTTTTTTAAAAATTTTATTTAACTTAATGTGGCAACTAAATTAAAATGCTAAAATTTACTTTTTTTCATGCACTATTTTGTCGAAATAAGTTTGTTCAACAAATATATCCACACTAATGGACATGACTCGTATCTCTTTTCAGTTGAACTACTTTTTTTCTTATAAAGAACAAGTAGATTCGCCTACATAATCGGGAATTTTAAAAGTATTACTCAAGAATTTCTAGAATAGTTTAGAACTATTGTTCTTATAGCAGATCTCTTTCAAGTCTTAATTTTTCTCTTATGATTATTCAAGTATTATTAAACCGTAATTAAATATCTCATTGAATACACAACCCGATTCCCCCCCCCCTCCCGAACCTTCATGACAGTTGTACAGATGCCTTCTCTGATTTAACTTCCATATTCTTAAAAATAAATGATTGATTTATAAAAATGAAATTATTTGCATTTGAGTTATTTATCATCATTTTAAGTAATGATATTTTTTTAAAATTTTAGTTTGTATGGTTGGCAAGCTAAGCATTAAGATCACTAAAAACTACTTTATAGACTGAAACCATTTGTATCTTGTTTTAAAAGGATGTGATTATCAGTTTGGCTCTGTACTTAAATTATTGTAGTTTTTGTCTAAAGGATTGTGCAGTTATGAATTAATTGCAGAGATAATAATCATCCCTAAGTTCTTAACTTTTGTATACATCATATCATTTGTTCCTTGAAAATGATAAGAACACAAGCTTCCATATATGCAGGGTGTACATTTACTATAAAATTGTTAATATTATTTTTTAAATTGATTGAAAAAATCATGCTATGTGTGTGTGTGTGAAATTCATATCTATTTTAAATTGAATGAAAACCTTAAATTATTCAGTTAGAAATTAGGACTGGGCAATGTATGGATTTATCGAAAAATATCGATTTAACACCTATATCGTTAAAGTGATTTAAGCTTGCACCAATTCCCTCCTGCGGGCGCGAGCACATGTTCTCCTTTCGTTGATCGTGGACGAAACATTAGCGATAGACCCTCAACCACGACTGACAAAAAGTGGACACCGATTTAGCTTGATTGCCGACATGCTCGCCATTTGCACGCAGTGGCGGACTGGGTCTGAAAATAGTGGTTGCCAGGAGTCAGTGAGGGCCCACACATATCTACAATCATAATATGAATTCATATATCTATAATTTTTTATTTTATTTTTTTATATTTAATTATATTAATTTAAATCTAGAATATTTAATAATTATGTATTCGATTTAATTTTTTAATATATATTTAATTTTTCCGCGTCTTTAAAATAAATCCCTTTTAACACCCCTTAATTTTCTACGTTTAAAATAGTGAAATTATGATTAAAGTCATTTGATTTTAAATTCTGGAAGTTAAATATTTTGTATACGGTTTTAGCTGAAGGAGAAATGCTGCCCAATGGTAGGGCATCTGTTGAAAAAGCCAGGAACCTTTAAAACAAATTTCTTTGTATGATTTAGAGTTTAGTAATTTGTACTGGTAATGTTTCAGCAATTTGTATCTAAACTGGTATCATTAAAAAGGCATTTTTGAATTATAAGTAATTCAAAAATCACTTTGTTAGATAGTATTTTGTGAAAATATTGCAAAAAACGCCAAAATCTGGCTTAATTTTTAAGTAACTGAAATTTTAATTTACTTTTGGATGAAAGACTTAGAATGAAATTTAAATGTTTGACTTGTTTATATTTGTTTCTTAAAAACACTTCATGGCTATTTTTTTAAGAATATTAATTTCCATTAAAATAAAATACTTTTGAAAAACAATTTTCTAAAATGTTTTTATCTTAAGCATACTATAATGATATATGTAATTACATCTAAGAACAAGCTTAAAAAGTTACCAAAAGTGTAATTTTCTAATATCGATATATTGTTAGATTTCGATATAAAGCTGGTTATATATCGCGATGTAAGATTTTCAACATCGTCCAGTCCTATTAGAAATTCTGTTTTCCATTTTCGTGGCTTGAGGAAAATTTGAAATGCAAATGGTTTCTATTATAATCTTTTTTCAATAAAGTGATAAATTTTTATCTAGAAGATCAGTAAAATTGGTTTGGAAAATAATTCTCTAATGTATGTGGCTGATTTCTATTTTTTTTTTTTTTTTCAAATTAATTTTACTGTAAACGGTTTTTTTTTATTTACTTATGTCTATTTATAATTAAAAAATTTTGTTTGCAATCTTGTTTAGAATAGAAGCTATTCTTGTCAGTAGAAGTGTTGCATGTCAGAAGAGCTGGGTATGTTAAAATGTTTTCTTCAAGCATTTTAGGTGAAGAATACAGTTGTGATGAAATTTACACATGGTGTAAGCAGTCTTAAGCAGATAACTTCAGTTGCTGAAGTCAGATTAGGTTTTTTTCTTTTTGATTAACTAATGAAGGCCAGCTCTTCTAGTTTCAGCTCATCTATAATTTCCTAAAATTTGTCAGTAATGGGAAATGTATTATTGTATTCTTATTTTCAGCTTGCTTATTTATGCACTGCAAGTTTTTTTTTTCCCCTCTGGCATTGTTAAAAATGCATGACTTTATAAGAAACAAAGTTGGAATTTTTTTCCGCCTTCAATTTTGTAATAAAATTGTTTAATTTTTGCATGAAGATGTTTAGTTTTATAAATAATTGTAATTTTTCATAATTTGATTTTAGGGGGAAACCAAAATCCAAAGATATCAAAGAAATTCAGAAAGAAATCAGGAATATTATTCGTCAAATTACAGCAAGCGTCTCCTTCCTTCCTCTTTTAGACAATGCTTGTAAGTATATATACTATATTTTCCTGATTTATATTATTATTGATTTCAAACTTTAAATTATCTCTAAGAACTCTGGAAGAAATTTGACGACTTGTAGTTTATGTTCGACTAAAATACAACTTCATCCAGCAGTGCAGAGCACATGATAATTTTTAGTGTTAATGAGTAGTCGTTATGCATTAACAGTCTTGATGAAGTAGTAAATTATTACTTCACAGAGTGAATTTCAGATCTAAAGAGTGAAGTTTTATTTTCTGTTCATCCAAATCATTTTATTATTGAAAGCAGTTAACATTCATCTTGTCTTCAAATACTAAAGTAAGAGAAGGATTTTACAAACAGTTTGTTTCCATTAAGTTTGATCCTGTAGTGTATATTTATAGTTTTCAGATAATAGAATGTGCACTAAATGCCCTAGGTCGTGAAACATCTGACTTTCCAGCAACTTGGCAGTGTAAGACTGCTTCATTTGGTGCCAAGATTTGGTGAGTGCTATTTTAAAGGAAAAGTTATACTTGAGCATTTACACTTGTTGACAACTGCTGTTGGGCTATCAGAAGTGTACAATATAATACACATCTGTAAAGCGAGTATGGTATAATGGAAGTTGGTTATATATATATATATATATATATAAGTGTGTCTAATGGAAATCTCGTAACCTTACAAATTAAACATGCACCAACTCATTCTCGACTATTTTGTAGAATCTTCTGGAGAGTGATTTTAGACACAAATTCAAATAATTTGTGTTCATCTAATTCAAAACTATATCCCACCATCAAAAATAAAGACATTTAAGCCATCTTATAATTTATTCAGTAAACCAGTTTGTCTTGTTTGTTTGTAGTAATCAAATTAGATTCTTCTGCTGTAATTTTTGGTCTACTACAACTTCCAATCATACGTTAAATAGAAAACTTTTTAAAAAGGCTTTGTTTTCTTGAAGTAATTTACATAAGTAAAGGGATACACTTTTAAACAAGTAGTGCATTTCTTTTATTATTTAAGTGTTGCAATGTTTTTGGCGAATGGTTATTAAAAACTGAATTTTTATCATGCATATTAAATTTGTTTTTATATTTTGGAAATAATTATTCTAATTTTTCTTCCTAGGTTCTTTTGATGTCCTGTTATATACAAACAAAGATGTAGATGTCCCTGATGAATGGGCAGAAAGTACTGCTCATATTATTCCAGAATATGAAGAAGTAAAACTGAGCAATTTTTCTACTTCTGTACATAAAGTAGATACTGCTGTTCAATATAAAACTTATGATTAAATACTTTTATACAAGTTTTTAAAATATAGTCTTTCCATATTTTCCATCATTAAATGTATTTTCTTTTTTGAAACTGCTTTGCTGGACTAAGTACTATGCTGTATGACATGAATTTTAATGTATATTTTTTATGTAATTGTGTGAAGGTCTTTGTACAGTCTACTCATTCATAATAGCTTTAATATTTTTGTCTGCTCTGCTAATTTTGTTTGTATAAATAGTATTGATCAAACAAATCGCCTCAAAGTTACCTGATATGTTTTCACCAAATTAAGAGCCGTCTTTCATGTGTATGAAATGTGTGAACTTTTATATGAAATAAAACTTTATAATTCAATTTATTGCTGGTATTTCTTTGGGTTTTTTTCCTCTTTATTCATAGCCCATTTTGAACACATAAATTGCAGACGGTTATTCTATTTTGTAAAATTAATGTTTAAAACATGTGCTTTCATTGACTGTTATTCTCCCAAAATGAAATAATTTCTTGGAGTATAAAAACAATTTTTCTAGAAAATCATACATTCTTTATTAGCAATCTGTTACTACATATCTAGCAAGTAGAAGCGGAAATTGTCATTTGATTAACAGAAAGTATGCATATCTTGTAAAGGTTACTATCATTCTGGAAACGCTATGCATGTGTAAGAAAGATAATATTGAACTTGACTAGTCACACTTACAGCAACTAGATTTGTTGCTAAAACTATTGGTATCTTGAACAAAGTTTTCTCTTGATAGTCTTTAATGGCCTGTTATCTAAATAACCATTTAAAAACTTAAAAGTTCTGTTTCAAAGTTGATCACTGTTAAAATTTCATTAACCATAAAAAGAATTCCTTAACTAATTTTGTAAAATAGGTTTTTAAAAAATTTACATAAAATTTCACAAACTAAAGTGTTTAGAGGATGCAATTTTGTTCCTTTAAATAATTACACAGGACAATTTCTTTTGTAAAGCAGATGGTGCCTTTCAAAAAATGGAAACAGTGACATGGGTTTATTTTCCACTAAGAACAAGTGGCATCTCTTGAATTATTACATTTGATTTAGAGTAATTCATGGAATTACATTCAAAATTTGTTTTGAAAAAGTAATAAAAGAGAATCCTGTAATTGAAATTTTTATTCCATTTTGCTTAACAATACATTCCTGAATTTTTTTTCTTCAGTGGCTCTACAGAATTGAATTGAAATCAGTCTGATAGTTATTAAGATAGGATATTTTGATTGTATTTATGAAATCAATGTTGATTTACATAATGTAGATGTGAAATATTTTTAATTATATCTTTAAGGCTTTATATCTAAATGAAGCATTCTAAAGTTTTTCACTGTTTTTTAATTTGATCTGGAAGAGCTTTCTTGCCAAAATTTTGCAAAAAAATGTTTTATCAAAGATGGGGAAAACTAATTGGCAGATAAATAAGTATTATTGGCGAGATTTATCATGCAGCTGCTTGTTACTAGTGCTAAAATAGGTTATAGATATTAGAACTTTATTTTATAAATTTAAAGGTATATAATATTTTTGTTGTATTAAGTGCCGTGCTCTATGGGGGCTTGCATGGTGCATAAATTTTTAAGCTAATATTTTATTGCTTGATGAAGATTTGAATTTTCATTGAGAAAGAGTATTCTTAGATGAAAATAAATACAAAAATAATTTTAATAAAGATAGATATTGGAGAGCCTTTATAATGAAATTCCATATAAGGAGAAAATGTTTCTTCTAATGATTTTCTGAAAACACACATTGTAGTATAGGAATTTGTTATTGTTCTCATTTTTGCGCATTTTTAAATTATTGTTTCAAAATCAGCTTTTGGTATTAACTTGAATTAAGAATTTTCCTCTAAACCAAATGTGGCTTATGATCAAAATTTATTCCTTTAATTCTTATAATTGAAAAAAAAGGAATAAGTGGATGCTATTCATTTTATATTTAGTCCAGTTGATACACAGTAATCATCTGGTATGAGGTACAATTTAGTGGAAACTTCCTCTGATTTCCTTTTTGACTGACAGATATGTGTAATTTTGATGACTGAAAGAAAGTCTGGGATTAGCAGGAAATTAGGTTTTTGATGTAAATATTGAAATGCTTCTCTTTTTATTTAAAATATGGAAAATAATCATTATGTATCAGCCAATATTATAAAGTTGAACATTTCTAACATCTGACATTCCAACAGTTTCCTAATAAATACTACTGAATGTACCTGTAAACATGCTCTGGTATCCAAAATTTAGGTTACAAACATGCAACTTGTTATATCTCAAATAATAATTGGTTTAATTGCAATGAAATTTTATACACACATGCCCAATATTATGAGACAGATAACAGTAAAATAACATAACAAAAATAAGTAAAACATTTTTCATATATTCAAGAGATTTAAGATGGATATAACACGATTCCAGTCCAGCTAATAAAGAGTGTCACCCCATGAAGCTTTACAAACCTTACACCGGGCATTAAAATTTAATTTAAAAAGGTAAATTTTAAGTTACATGGAAAGGCACCAATGCAGTATAGGTTACAGTGCACGAGCCACCACTGCACCATTGTAAATATATATTCAGGAAGTTTATGTATTGTGTGACACTTTGTTGTAACAACTGTTTTTGCATAAAATGACTGAAGTCGGGATGAAGGTTATTCCTTAAAAATATCTAGACAACAATAAATTTTTAAAGGTATTTATAGTAAAATTAAAAATTGTGATGTGGGAGTTTTAATTTCACAATCATTTTTTAACCCCTTGTCAAATGTAAGAGTAAATGGATTTTTTTAAAAAAGTAATAAGGCCCCTGTTATACCCTACTGAACTTTCACCTCTTGAGGATATCAACATTTGGTGCAATTTACCTTTTGTTTCTGAAAAAAAGAATTTTCCAATGTTGGATATAACACTAATATGTCCGAGGACCATATGATACTAAATGAGTTCGAGCAGTAACTTTTATTGTATAAAGGAGTCCAGGAGAAAAATGATGAGGTCCCAATTTTTTTAATTTTGAAGGAAACTTAAGATTATTCCTTAAAGTTTTCAGTCTTTGACATGTAGCTAATAATATTTACATCATCATTATTATTTTAATTAAGTATTGAGTAATTAAGTAATTTATATTAAAAACAGTTGTAGCATATTTATATCTGTACTAATAAAAAAAAGAGAATGTATGTGCATTTGCACTCTATAGGGTGGAATAATTTAAAGATTAAGTGAATTTGGCAATTCTTGATAACTTCAGAAAATATTATACAACAAAAATTATTTTTACACCATCTAAAAATTCAAATTATGTTTTCTATAATACCAATTTAGTTGCTGTACAATTTTTCTCTTTGTTTTTAACATTTTCTCCAGTTGTCCAATATTTGAAATGTATAATTGTGATGGAATTTTATTATCCTACTTGTTTTCAAATACATATTTAAAAAACTACATCCATTGAGATAACAGATGGCACTGACACCTCAAAATCAGGGGGGGGGGGACTATGGAATCTCGTCATTTTTCTCTTGAACCCTTCATATTTTGTTCTGAAAACATTCATAACAAAATTAGAAACAATTGATCATGAGAAGAATAGAATATGGCCACCCTTCTAGGAGAGTGCCTTTTTTTTCTCTCTCTTTTTTGTCTTGACCGAATAGGATTAGCAATTTTTCTTGTCCATCTACTGATGACAATTTTACTTAATTTTATTGAAACGAATTTTGGCATAAATATATATATATATATATTGTTTTTTTTTTTTAAATTAGGGGATAATAGTTTTTGTTGCTAAAAATCCCTAAACATCGTATCTCTCAGAGATACAATTCAAGATCAAGTGATCATGATAAGAATGTTAAATATAGCAACATGATAAGAAATGTTAAATGCAGGAACATAAAACAGTGGCACATACATTATTGATATACATTACAATAAATAAGGTGCATGATTTTTCAGGTTTAATGCACTTATGAAAAAGAAAAGAAATACAAGTAGAATTTCTTAGGTTGGCACATCAACAATTACAATTTTCACACTATGATAACAGCAAAATTCTTAAAGCATGAGCCAAGTTAGTTACACTTCAAAATTTTAAAATCAATTCATATTTTTATTTGAAAACCTTTCATGTTTGATTTTGTCCTTCCTGGAGTTCCATACATTGTTGCAAATGCTACTTTTCGTCCATACAATTTTTTTTTTTTTTAGTTAGCTTTGCTGTTTGCTTGGTAAATATTTGCTTCATTGACATTTTGAAGTATCCAATTCATCTACTCGCCTTATGTTTGTATTTAATATTATCGGGAAAACAGGTGACAGAGACAGGCTTTCAGAGTTTACACTGTGTATCATTTGAGCTCTTCTGCAGATTTGGGTCAATTCTTAAAACTCAACTTGAACTTATGAATACCAGAGTGTTATTCAGAGGATTTGGTAAGGAACAAATTTATTATTTGAAAAAAAATTTCACTTCCTTTAACCTTGCATATAAAGTGGGCAGATAAAGCTTTGTAATTGTCAAAGAATTTGACCCTAAGATTTTGATGAATTGCAACCTTTTAGAGCTCAGAATTGAGCATTCCATTTTTGGAATTATACATGGGAAAACAAGTGCTCTAAATGGTAACAAGCTAGATGGATAACATTTGTCATTTGGTCCTTACACCAGAATTATGGTTTTGTATCAGATTTTGGGCCCAGTCCACCCGGGAAGAGGTATTTTTCTAAACACATACTCTATTTTCTTCACTGAAAAATACTGATTAAGTTTAAAATAATAACTTTAATACTAAAAAATACTTTTAAATTTTATATTTTTTTTAATTTGTGAGATACACTGACTCTCCCAAAGCTGACCCGCCATTATTTTTTTTTATTTCAGTTTGTCTTAATATTTGTTACTTAAAAACTGTTTGTTTAGAGAGTAAAAAAAAATTCGCTTTGGAAGGACTGTGAAGGTTATAATGCCTATAGACCCCCTACAGGGCTTAATTCAGCCCTGCCTTTGAGGAGCATCAGATCAAAAACAAACTAAGTCGTAATATACGAAGTAATTGGTGAATTTTCCTCCATAAAAGCTAGAAAAGTGCATGTTTAATCGAAATCCAATATAATTACAATTATTATTTGTATAGTATAACACTACATTACTAAGTATTGCATATTTGGATTATTTAACCTCCCAGCAGTCACGTGTATTGTAGGAGATACTTATATTGTGCATCGTATTACTTGCTTATATCGTTCTTTTATAAATTTAAGTGCAATTTTTATTTATATAATCTTTATTTAGTATGGAGCTATTAAATACAGATTACATAAATATGAGTTGCATTCATTTTTGTAAAATAACACAATATAAATATATAATACTATGCACGATACAAGTACCTCGTACATACATGCGACTTCTGGAGGGTTAAGTTTTTGCCTTTTCATAATTATTTTTGACTATTTAATAACTATTATTAAATTAACTTCATTATTGATTTCGTGTAGGATAATGTTTTTAACGATTTTATCATTAAAGTTTGCATGTTGGTTATATTAAATTTAAAAATATCAAAAATTAATTAATTGCAAAATTAATTATCAAAAATTATTTTTAAAATTATATTTCTTATTTTCCTTATGCATAAATTATATTCATTTATTAATTACGTGGCTTTTCCAATCTGAGCAATTTAATAATTACCAAAATGCAATAAATCATTATTTTGTTATACTAATTTTCTTGCAAGGCCCCGCAAATCAACTTTGAACCAGGCCCCGCTTTTGTTTGGGCCGGCCCTGGATATAGTTGGCTGAGAACTGCGGAATGAGGAAATGATGGAAGTTTCCAAGGAACATTTAATGTGTAGGAATCTTTCCTTTCTCTGCTGTGGTCGCTTATATTGTGCTCATTTAAGAACTATGCCTCATTTCACTGTTCATCAAACTACTTCCTATGCCGTTTCCGTGAGATGCATTGGGCTGAGAATTGAGGAAATGATAGAAGATTCCAAGAACTACTTAATGAAAGGAATCTCTCCTTTCTCTGCTGTCGTCTGAATTGCCATTGCTTATGCTGTGCTCATTTAAAAACTACGCCTCACTTAACTGTTCATCCAACTACTTTCTGTACCGTTTTCTATTGATACAGTTGGCTGATGGAAGTTTCCAAAGAACCTTTAATGAACAAGAATCTCTCCTTTCTCTGCTGTCGCACTTTATGCTGTGCTCATTTAAGAACTACGCCTCACTTAACTGCCAACCGAACTACCTACTATACTGTTTCTTGTGATATAGTTGGCTGAGAACTAAGGAATGAGGAAATGATGGAGAACAACTTGATGAAAAATAATAATTCCTTTCGGTTGCTGCAGTCTAGACTTCACTGCCTTTAAGAACTGTGCTTTTCTTAACTGCTCATCTATCTACCTACAGTTTTGTGTCCTGATAACACAGTGGGCTGAGAACTGTGGAATTATGAAGTACTGTGAAATAAACTTAACAGGAACTGTTTAACGATTGCTGGTATTTTGATTTATGCGAAATGAAACTGTATATTCATATTAATATTTATCTTTTATCTTTAAATATTTTATTTCAACCGGGAGAGAAGTTAGTACAGTGAGATAATGTTTCATAGAGATGCGAGCTGTTAACTGATAAACTTTCTTTTTCTTATGCTATCGACATAACTGTGCCAGTGATAATTGTGTATATTTTCCTTAGATATGAGTGAAAATGTTCGGTCATGTTATTAGGCATAGTTGCAATATTCACCCTCGCGGTATAAAGCAGTTGATGGACAAGACATATGGACTCAGTAGAAGATCTCGCCGCCCGAAATTTTTTGGGGAACAAAATTAGCACCACAGTAGGTGGCTTCCAATCCATCCATTTCATCCCTACCTGGTATGGATTGTGGATTCAGTTCATAGATGCTACTTTCAGCAAGTCTTTTCAGTATTTCTGTTGTAAGAATGGCAATTTGCAAGGCATCTGTTTCTCAGTGGCATAGCAACGAAGGGCAGAGGTATAGTTGTTCCCAGCTCCATTGAGATTAAACGTCAGTACGTATTTTCCACTCTTGAAAGCTGAATATGTTGGAGCAAAAAAATACGTTTTAACTGGGCACCATTCCCACTTTGTAAGGCACTAATGACCACCAGGGACGGAAAAGTATATTAAGACTCTGACGCTACTTCACTGTTATATCTTCTGTTTTCTTTTCTCAATCTAGCACATACGTAGAGAAAATATTGCCATCATCAAAAAATTCAACCTGTATATTTTGTGATTTTTCACTTTGTAGACTTTCTCGAGTCAGATACATTTTTGGAATTGGGGCTGTCTGTTTGTATGTGAACAAGATAATTTTAAAAAATACAACGAACAATAATGATTGATGAACAATGAGCAAAAAAAATTGTATATCGGTATTAAATTTTTGATCAAATTCGTCATTGGAAGAGATTCTTTTAGAAGCAAATGCTCGATATTGTATCCTTTACGATAAAACTAAGCAAAAAAGACCTATATTTACAAAGATATTTTACATGCCCTTTTTCACTCGCATCTAAGGAAAGTATGCACGTTTATTACTGTTCTTTTTATGTCGATAGTACAAGAAAAAAATATGGTCTGTAAGGAAAAATAAATTTAAATTTATTGAGCTGGCAAGAAATCACTCCTTAAACATATATCACCTCACAGTTCTAAACATTCTCCCCCATTATTTTTTTATTTATTATCGGTTCATTGGCAAAACAAAATACATTTTGTTACACAACATTAATAACAAGGATGCATAAAGTTCTTGCAAGCGATCTTCGTCAGTTAAAAGTATAACAGAGAAATAATTCCAGATTAGAAAATAGCATATTTTCTTTTTATACATAGTCATTTTTTTCACGTTTTTGGCTACTAATTAATATTTTGATATATTCACAATAGGTTTTAAACCCCCTAAAAACGTTTCTTCTATTATTAAAAAGTACAAAATATTTAAGTTGGGTTTTTATGCTGCAAATAAGAAATTAGAGATAAAGTTTGAAATAGAGCAAAATTTTTCAAATTATTTATTTATTTAAAGAAAAGCACACTACAGAGAAAACTCCATTTACAGAGTGCTATAAGCAACAAACACGCTAAGAACAAAAGCCACAACGAGTAAATAAAAAAAATGTGCTAGGAAATAAAAAGTTGAACACAGAGAATACACAAAATCATAAAAACTTTGCAAACGTATATATAATTAAAAACGAAAATGCATAATCACAAAAACATTAAAACACACTATGATTGTAAAAGTCGTATTATTTTTAAAAAATTAAAAGACCATTTCCAAAAGGTAGGGGTTAAAAAGTCAAGACACACAAGCACCGAATCCTCTAAAAACACATCAGGAGTTTAAACGTTTAAAGACGAAAATACACATTTGAGATAAAAATAAATTGCAACACGGCGCCAAAAACAGAGTTCAAAAATTAAAACCTATGAAAAACATTACAAAAATGTTCGAATACATAAGAACACGGAAAATCAAAACGCATAAAAATATAAAAAAGTTGTAAAAAGGCAAAATAAAATACATCATGTATTTAAAAGCTGTAAACATTTCGATTTAAAAGCACCAAGAGACATATTAAAAATGTCAAGTTCATGAAATGAAAACATCAAATATGAAACTTTATCGTACTTGCGGTACCTCAAGACATTCCGATTGCCATCAAATTTTATTTATTTTTTTTTTGCATCAAAAGGCAACTTCTCCGCACTATTATCAGTTTGAAAAAGAAAAAAAAGTCTTTTTTCGTTCCACCCTAATGGGCAATCGAATTTAGAGAGGCAGGAAATTGTGAGGATTGAAATTTTTATTTCCCCATAACTCACTTACGGTGGAAGATAAAAGGATAATTCAAATTAGGCGAATTATCACTTTATCAATAACGAACAGCTTTTGAACAAAAAGAAATTCGATTGCTGTAATTCCTTAGAAGTTCGGAGTTGAAGAAAAGTGACATCGGATGCTTTTTAATATAAGCTTGTGATACCTTGTTGGAAAGCTCCCATCACTTGCATTCTCCTCCACCTTCTATTATGTGAACTTTTCTTTTCCTTTTATCTCCAGACAAAAGGAATTTATCTTCGCCTTCCGGCTTGCCGTCAGAAACTTTTTCAGATGTCAGGTGTCTAGTGGCTTTGATACCGTTATGACCTGAACAATCCATGCCGTCCTTAAGTTCTCAATCATTTTTTATGAAACGACGGAGAAACAAATGAATCAGCAAATTTATATTTTTATCTAAAGAATAGATTTCTACAAGAACAGTTCAATTTATTACTTTTTGCTTGCTGAAGTTACTCATTTAGCATTTTTTTATTACAAATTTTATTTTAAAAATTCGGCAGATTTTTTTTCTCTAAGCTGAATATTAATAGCCTGAAATTATATAGTCCTTTTTTTTACAAACAAGAATAAATAAATTTAAAGACTTTTTTTGCAATTTTCAGAAATATATTGAAAAATTAAGCTATTTTACTAATTACGTCCTTGCAAAAATGATGTTTGATAATAAGTTTTAAAAAAATTGCATTTAAGTTCCATAAATATTAATTAATGGAAATCTTAATGAGCAATGTGAGTTTTCCAGAAAGAGTAAACTATTGCATAGCAATATTTATTACGCATAGTTAAATTTGACAGACAGATGGCAGCACGAACAATTTCTACTCTTTCAAAACCAAAATCAGTTCTCGAGATGTAAGCAATAAAAGACAGCCCGATAAAACAGTTTAACAGCTTTTTAATTTAAACATTTAGATGTAAACGCGTAATTGATATAAATACGTACGCATGAAATTTCTTATTATATATTTAAATCACACTTTAGAATATATATAAGTTGAAATATTATAATATTTTCTCTAAATATGAAATGTGTTATATGAATTCTAATATTTTTTCTATAATATGAATTTTTTTATATTATAATAGTCACCTTCGGCGACCAGTTTGTTCGCCTGGAATAAAATTTCAATTGAATCTCTTATGTATAATTTGATTTTGATGGTTCCCTTAACAAAGTAATTTTAAATTGTAAATAGACATTTAACTCATGTTCGTTCAGTGGCCTTGCACTTATTCTGTTTCCTTGTTTGCTTGAACGTCACTACTGAAGTCAATAGCTGTCCGTATCATGTAACATCTAATCGCAGACTGTCGGGGCCAACTTTGCTTTCTTACTCCTCATGCAAATATGCATTTGATTTCAACATTAAAATGGCGCGGCATATTTTCCATCCAGCAGCATGTTAGCTGCATTAAAACATATTGATAAAAACAATTAAAACATAGAATTAAATATTAAGATATTACCTTAGCTTTCAACATTGGCAGAGAAACAGGCAAATAAATATTTGTTTAAACAATGAAAACGATGTGAATTTCATTGCAACAATGAAATGTATTGCCGTAAACTATGCTTAAAAATATTTTTTTTAATTTCTTAAAATTAGAGAAAAGATGTACGGCAACTTAATTAATATCATTGAAAATGTAATGTTTTGCATTTTCAGATGGTGTAAAAATGATTTCTTGTGCTGCGATGTTTTCGGAAGTTATCAAGAAAAAACGCCGAAATTTTGCTTAATTTTTAATTAATGAAAATTCTAATTAAATTAAAATTAGTGCGCATTCACACCCTCCAAAGTTTGTTTGTGCCAAATTTCGTAACTCTAGGTAAAGAGGTCTGCCCTGTAGAGCGCCAACACACACATACACATTCTCCTTTAGTATTAGTAGAGATAAAGATTTAAATAGCACTTTAAAACATTGTTGGAGTGTTATAATATTTTCTCTAATATAAAAGTCTTCAATTATGGGGGTGAAAAGAATTTTAACTTCGCTAATATCTCATCGTAAATTTCTTTTACTAATATTTTCCTATATAATTCCTTTATGTTTTAATTTATTTACCCTCCTTCACACTCAAATGTTTACTACCTGACTTTAATGTCATTAGTTGAGAAATGCAACTACTGCATCGCTATCGACCCCCAAATAGAAATACTGATTCTGAAAAGCTACTCTTAAACTCTGCTCTATGCCAAGAAATTTTGGCTGAGGAATCGTAATATACTCGATGCTTCAATTTGATGCAAAAATTGTTTTGGAGAAAATATGAGCAATTCAAGGCAATACTTCATTTTGTTTCAAATTTTAATTACCAGAATTTTATTTGGGAGTAGTAAGAAATTTGAAATAGAATTTTTCTCAGTCGCTGAATAATATAATATTATTATTATCCAAATTACAAGAAAGCAAAATTTTGAGTTAAAGTACACTCACTGACAGTGTGGTATGCTGTAAGCTTCATATGATATAATTTTGAATAATGTAGAACAAATTTTAATTCTAAAGTTACCGATCAAATTTTTGAGCTTGCTTAATTGTTACAACATGATTATTATTAGTAATTTTTAAATCTTGTTTTATTTTAGTTATTCACCATTCGAAAAGATTTCATATTGGATTATTATTAGTAAAAGATTATTATTAGAAATTTTGAAATCTGATTTTAGTTTAGTTATGTTGATATCCCGTTCTGAAGCAACACGAGGCCTATTTCGGTGCGGATCTCACAATTTTGAACCATGATCAGATGATGAGGACGACGCATAAGCCGGCACACCTCTCTCTGAACTTCTACACCACACCAGCAGAAGAACATTTTAAATATGTACATAAAACAGATCCCCTTCAAATCCCCCCTTTAAAAATATGCTAAATTTGAATTAGGACCACGATTATCTTCGGTTATGAGTACATACCTTTAGTTCAGTAGGCCGGCACTTTACAACCATGCCACTCGGTCGTTATCAGTTCATGCCAAATTTCATCTATCTATCACTTTCCACTTTTGAGTTATAGTATTCACATAGACAAAGACAGGCAAACATAATTAAAAATAAAAATTCAGGAACTCGTAAAACGGAGAGATTCATTAAATAGCGAGCTGAATTTTTTTTTTTAAGATTACGATAGTTTTTCCTTCATATACGCGGCCTTACAAAATATTTCTCTCCCTCCCCACAACAATCGGTTTCTCTTTTCTTGAACTTGATGGGGGAGGGGCATTATCACTACTATCCTGAATAGGGACACCTTAATTTTAATCACCCTATATTTCTTTGAAGAAGATTCTTTATAATTAAATTCCCGTCGTCATCCCGTCCCATCGTCATTCTTTATCAAATTTAGACGATCAAATGATAAATCAGATTTAGAAAAAAGCAGACAGTTGATTTTGAAATTGCTATTTTTTTTTTTTTTAATTGGAATTTCAAGGGTACAAAATCTTTATTTTCATAGGCTAGAGCCTGATAAAATTAGTCCTGATTGTTAAGTGAAATTTTCATAGCTGCATTAGTTACAAACAAGAAATAATTTAATAAACTCGTTCAGTTGCATTATGTTTCTTAAATAAAATATTAAGTGATGGCTAAAGTAATTAGAGGCAAATTACTCGTCGAAGTAAATATTTGTTTATGAGGTTATAGAACCAAGTGAAAAACTGAAACAAGATAGAGGAATCTCGCTTTGCACTTTGTCAAGAGTCACGCAAAGCAGCGATTCAAACAGGATTTTTTTTCAGTTTAAGGGCGTATGGGTGTATTTATGAGGTTATGTAATTCTTTAAAAAATTATTCAAACGTATTTAAATTGTGTGCTTTATTTGTTCAACTATGAACATTCTGAAAAGTGCTTTAATGATCCTGCGACTTCTAGATTTTTGGAATTTAGACTCTTTAATTATCATTTTTTTATTATTATTTTAAACTTTCACTAAAAGCAAAGAGCTAGAATTAAAACCCTTCAGAAAATTAACTTCCTATTTTTTTTAAAAAAGCCAAAAACGATGCATATTCAAAATTTTGTAGGGGTTTTTTTTCCGCGACTAGAAATAAGTAAATTTTTTCGGTTATTTTTTTTTTTCAATGAAAACTGTCCTTCCGTCATTTTCTGAATAATTTTTGTAAGTAACCAAGTAACACTTATTTGCACAAAGATATAATAATAATTAAATGCCAAAACACACGCTCTGTGAATAAATTCGCCAATCATGGAATCACTTAATAGTAAAACCTAATTAAAGCATGTCAATTATTTCTAGTCTTAAATAGTAAAAAAAAATTACATAATATTAATGCAGAGTAATTTTTTATAATTTGTAATCAAATAAATTAAGGTGGCGTTTGTGATTTTGTTGTAGGAAATCCTATAGTCGCATCATCTGCATTATCACAACAAAATATATTTGTTGAAAGAACGCCCTATTTTCACTTTCTGATGCAAACATCGATTTGCTCTCATATTTTCTCCTCTTATTTTTTTCAAACTCAATGGTGATCGAGTTGAGTTGATGCAAACAGAGAAAGAGTGGGCAAAATATATGTCGTCTGCGCAGAATTTATGGATATGTGCACAAAAGAAATCGTTTGCTTTGCTCGGAGCCGTTTACTATTGAGGTTTCGAATACTATTGACATTGATCGTCTGCCCTGACTGTTTATGAAGGTCCAGTAGGGGGGAGGCACCCAGCTGTTTGGGTCATATTTTCATTCTTATTTACGCACGGATTAGAAATGCTATAAAGAATATGCATTATTCTTAATCGAGTACGGAAAAGAGGGCGACAATGGACCTCAGTATCTGTAAGCAGTAAATTTTGCCTCCGGTCTGATGCTAGATGTAAAGCAGAAATTACGAGAGATAAACTTTTCTTTAGACAAAATATACTTCAATATGTAAATGAGCATGAAATTTATTTAATCATTTATTTATGCATATTATTTAAATTAGTTAGTTATTGCAAACGATTTGTGCATTTATTTGCCTCGTGCGATTTTATAGAACTGAGAATTTACTTATTAAGGAGTTTTTGGAACATTTCTGTTGGATATTAGATGAGATTTGCGTTAAAAGAAATAGGTGAAAAGAGCGATGGTTTAATAATATAAACAAGGAATTAAAAATATTTTATAAATTTCATTGACAACCATTTTGAGCAATTCAAGACATAATTTTGAGATTTTCTGGCTGTACGTTTTATATAATACTTTGGAATAATTCCTTTTTAGAAAGGAATTTTGCATTCATTGTTTATTTCGTGTAAAATTACTAATAAGTCTTCACTGCAATTTTTGAAGATTCTGAATACGTTTAAAACTTCAAAATTGTATAATATCCTTAATTTTCATTTTTCTACTCATAATTGTATTAGAATATCCCCAAATCCACAAATAACTTAATTAACAAGCAATTTAATTGATATGTTGTTGTGGAAAGCATTATCAAGCATTAATTTGTATATGTGTTGAGCATTTTAATTTTCTTCTAAACCAGCTGTTCCAAATTTTTTAGAACTTGGAATCCTAATTTCCTCGTAATTATCCTAGCTTACTTTCTAATGGATTTTGGAAGTTTAAATAGTTACGATAAAAATTCCTTTTGTTTATTTTATTTATTGTTAAGGGAAACATTTTTATATATATAATTGATTCTTTTTATTTCAATAATTAGTTATTTCGTTTTTTTTTTGTCTTTTCTTCCCAATTTCTTTCCCCTCCACTTTTATTATTTTACATTCACCTGATACGACTTGCCCCCAAGTCTGAAAATCTCTGGCTTGAAGTAGAAAACTTTAAAAGCCTCTATCGTCTGAAAGGGTCTAAAATAACCATAGTGTAACTTCAAAACGAGATATAGATTTAAGAAATCTACCAAAACAATTCCCAAGTTAAAATCCTATTTTTCTAAAAAACAATTATTTTCTCATCTTTATCCTGGTTATCGAATGTTAAACGAAAAAGGAATTAGTAAAAGCAAGTTATCTTGAGATTTAAAAATACATCGAATTTGTTTCTAAGTAAATAAAAGCATCATTCCGTTCATAGAACCCAAATTTTAAAAAAATTCTGCTACACTTGACGATAGTTTTAGTGAACATTCTTACGTTCAGTAAAATTGTAGGTTAACTATATACAATTGATGATAGTTTCTTTCGAGTAGGAAAATTTTATTCCCGCAAGCGTTTGGAACTCTAAGCTGAGTTTGTAAAACTGAATTCAAACCAAGTTAAGATTAAATAAAATAATTATATCAGTACTGTATAATAATTGTGAGAAATGCGTAACAGTTAGCAAACTCTTTTCAGTACTTTTGCACTTACTAAGAAGCAAAAATGCGTGTGTTCGTTCAATTATAAACTGTCTCTTGAAGTATTCTACAGTTTTTTCCATGGAAATCAGCAGCAATTTTTATAAGGTTTCATTATTACGTAAGCCAAATACAATGGGTGAAAAAATATCCGTACATTACAAAATATAGCATAAAATACTGTCCATTTTACGAATAAGCTTTGATAAAAAGAAAAAAGTTACGTTACGATCATCCCAGGATTATTTATGTAAATAAAGGTAAAAAATTGTAATAAAAAAGTTTTTAAAAAAATTGAGATCGAATGCATGATTACTTAAAATCGAGACCACAAAAGTGTCCGTATGGCAGAAATAGCATCTACCAAATTAATCATTTTAATTTCGATTTTTAATTTCATAGTAGATGAAATCAGTTTGGACTTTTTTTCCCAATCCTCATGTTGTAGCTTTTGAGCTGATAACCCATTATATCTCACAAATGCTGTATTGGATTCAAGTGTGCTGGCTGTGCATATGTTTGAAGTCAATGTGGACATTTCTAAAGTAGTAATAACTTGTAAAACCTTTCTATATGTTTAGGTTATTATCATTTTAAAAGTGAAACGTGATCCTACGTAAATTTTATACTAAACACTACATTGAAAGTTTTGTTTTATGATGCCCAAATGCGTACAATTGTCCATATTAATTCTAATGAATTTCAGCTTTTCTTCTTTAGAAAAATACACCTTCACATTTTCATCTTCTTGCCTCTAGATTTAACAATTCTTTAATTCCATGTGCTGATAAACTTTTTTTGGACACTCACTGTTCAATTTGAATGATGGGGAACGATTTCCTAAGAGGTTTGTTTGAATATTAGTTTGTAATCTTAAAATTCTGATTTTTGTTGCTTTGACTAACAAAAACTTTTCTTTCTGACGCATTTTTTATATTCACCTCACTTCATCTGTTTCTCACAACCTCCGCAGGAACTTAAACGTGTATTAGATCAAAGGAATCGCAGAAACTTAAATTATTTTTCAATAAAATTACACTTTAACTGCAGTAGTTTTAAAATTCTGTTTCATAGCTTTACATTTAATTTATGATGGTAACTCGGCAATTATGGCTTTTATTATCTGATATTTTTTTTCAAATCATTATAGCAATCTATAATATGCTAAAAAGTGACTTTTTACTGCATCTGAGAATCTGCCCACACACACATACACACACCCACACACACACAAAAAAAAATACATCGCCCCTTAGCTGAAAAGATTGAAAAAATTTCATCACATCTTTTTTTTCTCTACTTCGTACTTGTTCGTACTTGTGTTACATTGATGATGTAAAATATAAAAGAAAAAACGTATTGTTTTTAGCATAAATATGCTATACATATTTAATTCCATCATAATACGAAATATTTTCCCCAAGATAAGTTATTTTGGATTCTACAGAGATTTATTCTAAATTTTCAAAATCACCTGAGAAGCTTTATCCTCTGTATACAGTTACACATTTTAACCCTTTGAGGACGGCCGCATGTTTAACGCTACGAGTAGCTGGCACACCCGTGTGACAATTGTCCTCAAAGCATTAAAGTCATATTATAAATTCCCTGCATAAAAATTTTGGAACTTTTAACATATAAGAAATATTGCTTCTTATAAGCGACATTTTCTTAAGTAATGAATCTAAATGTGCATTTAGAGTGCTGATTCTAGTTTTGTGTAGTGTGAAATATAGTGAAGAAAACTTGTCGAAATTATTTCGAATTGTGAGACAGAAAAATCGCTAAATTCTGGGTTACGAAACTTTACTTAAAACTAATTGTTTAAAAACATTTCCAGCAAAATATTTTAATTCTCTGAGCCAGCTTACTTAAGTAAAATTGCAAAGATATTTTAAAAACCTTTTTACTTATATAAGCATTTAGTCCTCATGTATTAAGATTCGTATTCGTCGTATGAAGCCATTCAGTAAATTAGAATTTTTTTTATCATGAAAATTTGAGACAAAACTGAATTGAATACTGTAGTATTGGTCTAAGCTGTAAATTTAGAACATTCTCCACTGTTATTAGTTTAAAATTTTGTAATTTAGCATTAATTATAGTAGCAGGAAAAAATAATTTTAAAATAGTACATTAGCTAATGAAAACAAAAAAAAAATAGTATAATCCATTGAATATTCAACTATGAACGCATGATAATCTAATTTTATTTAAGTATAATTATGTCATTAAGTTATTATTTTTCCTTGCGTTTTCAAAATCTTTCGTGCATTGTATAGCGTCTTTCTTTTTCCCCAACTTAACAAACAGTTCTACATTTACCCGATAGAGGGCAGTCGTGCCATCCCATGGCTATTTCTGGATTGAACAAAAGAAACGAACATTTTCTTGTAGTTCAATATTCACTAGTTGATTTCTCGGTCGTGCTATAATTTATAGGGCATATTTCGGCAGAATTTGTTAAGAGTAAAGCATGAAAAATGAAGTCCCAGTACAAATTAAAAATAAATTTAATAAAAATAGCTTTTAAATACGCACTTTTCTCAGTGTATTAAAGGTATATTTTTTCTATTTTAATATTTTCTACTTTTTAGACTTTGATTTTTGGAAAGAGTTTTCTGTTTTGTTTATTTACATTAAAATGGAGTAACTACGTAATTCCGGTGTAATGCTAAGTTAATGTGATTTTCAAAGCGGAAGTCCAGGTTTTTAATGTAAACAAACAAAACAGAAAACTCGTGGGGATAATAGCCTTTGTTGCTTCAAATCCCGTAACACAAATTCAAGTTCAAGAAAACTCGTCCATAATTCATTTTTATGAATATCATGGAAACTTGAAATAATTTTTTTCTTAAATTCACAACCAGATGGCGCCCCTTTTGTGAAATGGAAATTTAATTTACTTAATCGATTAACTGATAATTAATTTCTGAAAATAATAAAATAGTACGTTTTCATCGAAAAATCATAAGCGTACAAAATTTCAAAACTCTAGCCCATCAGGAAGTGAGTGAAAAATAGATCATCAAATTCCACCTTTACAAACATGAAACAAGTCAAGTTAAATAAAAGTGTATTAACAAACATTGAATAAGTCGAATATCTTCAAAAAACTTTGAAAATTAATTCAGATAAATCATTCGATGATTTCGTGGAATTGGATGAAGCTGAGAATTTTACTATAAATTTAAATTAAACGTTAGTCAGATCTAGAATTCTATTATTATCAACTATCAAGCGTTTACTAGCCATGTAGATACTGTCTTTATGCTGCAAATCACTAATAATGCATCTTTGGAAATAATTCTTGCTGAAATGTAGGAAAAATCTCAAACCGAATAAAATAAAACAAAAAAAACCCACTTTTCTAGTATGTTTATTTGATTCGGTTATTTTCTGTCCTGAGGATGAATTGGTAAAAGGAAAAAAAAGAAAAAGAAAAAAATCGATTTTTTTTTTTTAAATATATATATTACTAAAATTTCATTTGAAAAAAAATCACACTATTTTAATATTTAATGTAAAGAAAGATATATTTCATTTACTAAAGAATAATCATATTTTTTTTCCATATGTGGTTACATTACTTACATGTCAAAGGACCGTTGTGGATGGATTGCATAGTTTCAGGTATGGAGAATTGTGGATTCGAGACCTGATTCCTCGAAGGTCTGCTATATAAAAAAGGTCCTTAAGTTGATATGACGTGAAGGTTGGGAGAACGTGGTGTTGGTACAAGAGTTGTCCTCGTCATCTGACCACGATTCAACACTACGACATTTGTCCCAAAACCTTTAAAACGGAAAGTAAACCTAGTAAACAAATAGTTATTACTTTTTATATTTATTACAATTTAACATTTTGATTAAAACATAGTGTATGCACTCTATATTTACGCAATATTTTGCCAGCATTATAACATTGTTTTCATAGTTCTGAAAAAAGTTAATCAATCAAAAAAACAAAAAAAAAAAAAAACACCAAATTTTTCAGACAGAAATTTGATTCTTTTATATTTTGAAAAAATTTAAAAAAAAAAAAAAAAAAAAAAAAAAAAAAACACCAAATTTTTCAGACAGAAATTTGATTCTTTTATCTTTGGAAATATTATTACCAAATACTTAACACAAGAAAAAAATTATTTGTATTAATTAGTTAATACATTTCAATACACTGATTTATAAAGCATGCCGAGATGCTCTCCGTCTCCGAGAAAGGCAACAAAGAACGTACTGGCACGCTAGGAGTAACGAACGTGTTAATGAAAGAATTTACTAATGTGTTACAAGCTAAGCAATTGTACACGAAAATAAATCATGCTTTATTGCGAGGCATGCATTGTGATAACGACTGTAAATCTCCTTCCGAATAGGGACCAGGAAAATATTTTCCTGGCCCTGTTCCGAATAACCTCAAATTCTTGCGAAGAAGTACGAGAAATGTCCTAGATCATCATGGTTGCAGTGGAGCCGAAACACACCGAAACTCTCTCAGTTCCGGCATTGCTTTTTTTTTTTTACAAGAAATAAATGAGAAAAAAAATCCTAAACAGCGCGATTTTGGTCACCCAGGTTAGAGTTTTTTGACACTGCTTATTTTGCGACTACACCATTGCAGAACATGCATCGTTGTTGTTTGGTAAAGAGGCAACTGCAGATAACGTCGAAAATACCAGTGTTTCTTTGACATTCAAAAGTTCCCATTAATATCATCCACAAAGCAGAACACCGCAACACGAACGGTGTACTGTGGAGATATTGTTAGCTAGGAGAACGAAACGAACGAAAGTCATCTTAGTGGTTCCTGCGGCTCGTCAGAGCCGCTACCCACAGTCGACAAATTTGCAACAGAATGAAGGGTAACTTATGCAGAAATTAGAAAATTCGTCGAGAGGAAATTGCGTCTGGTCGCAGGATGGAGTTAGCTAGGAGAAAGTATGGGGTCTGTGTTAAATATGCATCTTCTCAGTCCTGCCGCCTTCCCTGTTTACTTTCCCTTTCCTGGATCAAAATTATTCTAAAGCACAGGTTGATTGTTGTGATTACACACTTTTATTTAACTTGACTTGCTTTATGCCTCTAAAGATGGAATTTTGTAATCGATTTCACACTTCCTGACGTGCTGGATTTTTAAATTTTGTACGTGTGCGTTCGCAATGACAATACACTTTTTTAATATTTTCAGAACTGAATTGTTAGTTAATCGGTTAATTTAAATAAATTTTTAATCCGTACGAGTGCCGGCACATGGTAATAAATTTGATTTCAAGATTCCATAATATTTATAATAATGAATTATAAATTAAAGACTAAAAAGTAGAAAATAATTATAAAAAAAATATACTTTTCAGCACACTAATAATAGTGTGTTTTTAAAAATTGTTTTTATGAAATTTATTTTTTACCTTCAATGCAATTGATATGCTAATAGGAATTAAGCAATGGTAAAATGAAAGACACCCTAGAGTTTTAATTCTCTAGTAAGAAGCAGGTTTCCTTTGTCTTTATTCCCAATACTATAAAAAAATATCGAAATAATAACAATATCCAAGCGGAATTATATTTATCGTGAATGGAATCCATTCATGCTCAACTGATTCATGTCAAATGCGTCGCGTCATTTTAATTTTGGATTACAGGGCGCATTCTAATTCAGCACAGATGCAATGTTATGTTTGTATTTATATTGCCATGTATAATAGGGTGGATCGAATTTTTTTTTTTTTTTTCAGAATTTCAAAACCTACCTATGCGGAAAAGATGTTCTATGGTATGGAGATTATGGGAAAAATAATAAAAAAATTAAATTCAAAATTTAATATTGCCGTAAGGGGGTTGAATTTTCGAAAAAAAATGGAAAACTACTGAATTTTGATTATACGATTTTTTTTAAAAATTATTATTAATCAAAACCTACTTATGCGGAAAAGATGTTCTATGGTATGGAGATTAAGAGAAAAATAATAAAAAAAAATTAAATTCAAAATTTAATACTACCGAAAGGGGTTTGAATTTTCAAAAAAAAGGAAAAATACTTAATTTTGATTATTGATTATACGATTTTAGATTCGATTCGTTTTTTTTTTTTTTTTTTTGGCAATATAAATAACCAAAAGTGATGATTAATGAGTAGTGAGTACTAAGTAGTGAGTAGTATAATGTACATTGCAACATTTTATGACTTAGCTTCTCCTCCCCACACCGTCAAATCAGTCCGGTTAAACAACTAGAGCAGTAGGCAATCCCATCTTTTTTCTGTCTCCTGCTTTATCATCTCACCCCTCCATAAGTCGGAAGTGGTACTTCATGGAATCGTCCCTACAGACAAAAGTTTTAGCTGCAGTTAGAACATTGGACCAATTTGGTATTTCCGACCGAGCAGGCGCTGCCATCGTGTCAGCTGCGCTTCAAGATGTGCGCATTATCTCAGAAAGCCATGTTTTGAACGTTGTGAGAGACATAAAATTCGGTGTGGGAGAACAAAGGCAAGAACCACTCTATTGTCTCAGGTCATAAAAGATTATGACCATAACCAGTTTGGAGTATACTTCGATGGGCGAAAAGACAGGACTATCAATGGAAGACAACAGAAGAAAAGTCATAATAGAAGAACGCATAAGCTTGGTAAAAGAACCTGACTCTGAGTACATCGGCCTCGTGTCTGTAAATTTCGGGAGAGCTCAAATTATTGGAAATAACATATATAGTTTTATTGTCATGCGTTGACAACGACATAGATGTAACATCTGTCAACACAGGTGTCAAAGGAGGTATTATACGTAACATGGAACTGATCCTGAATCATCTTCTACAATGGTTTGTGTGCCAGTTACACGCCAACGAGCTTCCACTACGTCATCTCTTCGCGTACGTGGATAGAACCACAACTGGGCCCAGCAGCCTGACTGGCGAAATAAGAAAATCGTTGGCCGGATGCGAGAAGCTGTCTGTAGTTTCATCCACGCCAATAGAAAACACGCTATGTGAAATGACTAACAAGAAAGACTTAAGTACTGATCAACTGTACTTAATGGAAATTTGTGAAGTCATAAACTGCTGACATTGCAGAGAAAGTCTGTCGAAGATAAATCCTGGAAAAGTTTGCCACTCAAGGTGGCTTAGAATCGCGAACAGAATTCTCAGGTTCAATGTAGCTCACGAAAATTCATCCGAGGCTTTATTGACATTAACGACATTCATCGCAAAAGTCTATGCGTCTATGTGGTTCAAGATCAAAACGAAACCATAATTAATCTATGAGGCACAGCATTTGCATCAATCAATCGTTCTATCGCGTTATTTCTCGAATGATTTGAAGGATGTCATAGACCCTATTATTAAAAGAAACTGATTTTTTGGCCATCCAGAAAATGTCCTGATATCAATGCTAGCTGACGACAGAAATCACATAAGGGAAGCCCTTCGAAGAATTCTGAAAGCTGGCAAAGTCATTGCCTACTGCTCTAGTTGTTTAACCGGACTGATTTGACGGCGTGGGGAGGGGAGCTGAATCATAAAATGTTATATTGCAAAAAAAAAAAAAATTATTTCAAATCTAAAATCGTATAATCAATAATCAAAATTAAGTATTTTTCCATTTTTTTTAATTCAAACCCCTTTCGGTAATATTAAATTTAGAATTTAAATTTTATTATCATTTTTCTCTTATTCTCCATACCATAGAACATCTTTTCCGCTTAAGTAGGTTTTGATTAATAATAATATTTTTTTAAATCGTATGATCAAAATTCAGTATTTTTCCATTTTTTTCAAAAATTCAACCCCCTTGCGGCAGTATTAAATTTTGAATTTAATTTTTTTATTATTTTTCTCTTAATCTTTATACCACAGAACATCTTTTCCGCATAGGTAGGTTTTGATTAATAATAATTTTTTTTTCCTCCATAGAAGAGCGATCCACCCTAATGTATAAGTGAGAAGCCATTTAAATAAGAAAGCAAAGTAAGACACCGAAAAAGCTATCTCGAAAACCGAGCTGTAGGACACTAGGAGACACACAGCTTTTTTTTTTTAAATTTTATTTGTTCCAGTCCCACCTTTTAACAGGTACGGGCTCCACTAGTTGGTAGTCAGTCACGGGGTTGAGAAGCCTGTATTATTGCTGCTGTATTTGTATTGTAATTGTGTCTTTAAACTCAAATTCCCCGCCGCCTGAATCAGTTGCTTGCACTCTCTGAATACGCTATACCGGCTAGCCAAATAAATAAATCGCGCATCTCACAGGGAAGGAATGGATATAAAGGTAGAGCTTCATCGTGAGACAACTTGTATTTAGACGTTGTATACCATATGTATAGTAGAGTCCTGGTAATCCAAACTAGATGGGACCGGATCCTGTCCGGATCACCGAAAGTCCGGATTAATCGGAATTTGCCTGAAAATGCACGTAATACAAGTTTTAGATGGCTAAAACTATAAAAATCGATGTTTTTTTTCCATAAATACATACAACTTTTTCTACTGCTTAATTTTAGTTTTAATACTACTGTATAAGTAGACCTAATTCTTTAAACTACGAATTGATGTAGGATTCACAAAATAAAACATACCGTCAAAATATCCCGTCCGTATTAACTGGATGTCCGGACAAGGGGGGTCCGGATTAGCGGGACTCGACTGTAATTGCTTTTATCGTGTGGCTATAACGTCGCGTCAAATGATTCCATTTCAAAATTGAATGCAGTAAATTTCACAGTAAAAATAGCATTGACGGCATAACAGATTGACAGATTGTGTGCAAAATTCTAGATTTAACAAGGATCCCTCAATAGTGAGGTGAAAAAATAGGCGTGAACGTTCCTTCGGTAAGTTTGCCTAGTTTTTAACTGAAGTGAACACTCGGTAAGAGTGTACTTAAGGGTAGCGGGCTCACGCATACACACAAAGAGTGTTAAGTGCCTACCTGTGAAAGTTTACAGGGGGCTATGTCACTTACCCCTTTGCTCAATAAGAAAGAAGTTCTTTATCCTGGAGAAAGAATGCATTCAAATTTTAACCCCTTGTAACATCCGAAACAGAGCCTCTCAATCTTTTAACATAAAGATATCTTGTATTTCATGAAATTTTTGACAAGGATTTTTGAAAAAAAACGCCAAGTTATTATAGAAACATATTTCGACATGGAAATAGACGTTGGATATTTTATCATAATAATGTTGAGCCCATTCATTTTTATCTTTTTGCAAGAGTTTTTGTTTGCTTAGTGGAAGGAGAATGACTCATATACAGATATCTTGATTTTTGTTCTTCACTGAGAAATAAATCTTCTAACAATAGAAAAAAAGACTCAGCAATACTCCGAACATCCGAATGGCCAGCGGTGAATTTTCATAATATGAGGTCACAGGCGCAAAATTGTTTTGAGGCTCCTTCCTCATCTCAATGTCGTAAATTCGTTGTCGGCTTTGAATTGCGATGTACGTCGAATAGATCTTGAGCCCCCCCTCCGGGTCTTAAGGCACGAGACGAGCACCTGTGCGAAAAATCGCCAGTGCGAATAGCACAAGAAAGACATCTAATCTAGCGTTGCATTCCATAAAAAATAAATAATGCGAAGTTTTAAATTTAAATGAGATAATAGATAAATTAGTTGAAATTAAAGCAAAGAAAATAAAGTTATAATTAATTTTCTTTAAACCTTAATATTATATTTTCTTAAACCTATATATTACCTTAATATTATATTAAACCTTATGTTATAAGTATTATTATTTTTGAAAGAATAAATGTTGTATAAATTCCTTTCTTGTGCTAAAAATTAAATATTTTCTTTATTTATTTCCTTTTTTATTTACTGAGGTCCCCACTCTTTATTTGTTCCCGGAGTCTCAAAATCCAAAGGGTTGCGTGGATCATAGTTATCTCGAATTAGGATTATTGTGCAATCCAGCTGTCAGCCATTAATTTCCTTACCTTGTGAATGCTAACTTGGTCGTCTGGCAGTTAATTTTGTATTTTAAATCATGCCTCGATTTCTTTTTCTGTAGCTTTTTGTATAAAGTCCGATAAACAGATTCCTTTACAACATTTATCGATCAAAAATTTCTCCTGAGTATAATACTTATCTCAACAGTACGATGCAACTCAAGTCTACCCAAAAAGTCTTTTAAAATAAAAGTATCGATTATCACCTACAACCTTTTTCTTTACTGCTTCACTAAATCGAATCTCCCCTCTCCTTTTCGGCTAGGGAAAATGGGGGACTATTTTCCCTTCCCTTCCTTCAGCAAATGAAAAGAAAGTGCCGAAGGTGTGCCGAAATAAAAGCGCACTCTCACCTCAAGTGGTGATGAAGAGAGAATACGTCACACCGCAAATAAAAAGGGTTTTTGTAACGGATACCGGCGCTCGTTACCTGAAGAAGGAGATGCATTTTAAAGGTCGTTTAGTCCTACAGAAGGAGAGTTTCACACTTGGCCATTGTCGACCAGTTTATGGTACTCTGTTCTTCAAGTGAGAGGACTGTGAGTGCCTCCAAAAGGCTCTTTCACGCTTATGGTGCTTTTACGACCACTAATGTGGCGTTTCTAGTCTGAGAGGTCTTGTCGATATTTTAATGGTGGGCAGGTTTCTGAGGAAGAGTTAGTGTGGGCTTTGAAGAAAATGTGCTAAGGTATGGTGATAAATCGGCATTTCTTTGGAGAAGCTCTTTCAGTGCAAATTCCAAAGTATCATAGTCATGAGTAAGGTGGAGATTATAATGTTCCATAATGGAGGGAAGAGTCATGGATATAGACCTATCCGAAAGTTGACTTGAAAATTGAATATTCTTTTAAGGGAATAATGAAAGATGGCGTCCAGTCATTCTTGGCAGTCTGAAGAAGATGCACCTGAAGTAGTCATACCTGTTTATTATTTACACCATTTTGAGTAATAACAAAAACAACTAGTATTTTTCATGTGTGGTTAACAGTTTCAGAGACAATAAAACTCAAAGGAAAAAAACTGGATTATTAATGATAACTTTTCACATTCTTTTCCATTGGATTATCTTAACAAAGGAAAACAATATATCGAAATGAAATAAAATTGTTTTCTTTCCATTGTTAGTACTTTAACAAGGCTAGATTCCGAAACAGCCTACCACTGAAGTTGTGACTGATACATTTGTCATTTTCTGAGAAAGAATTGTTTAACAATATTCATTATTTAATGTTTAGATTATTTAATTAAGGGAAAATTCATGACTCTTCTTAATTATGTTAATTATTTAATGAGTGGTTTGAATTTCTTTTTTTTTATATTGGGAAAATAACAATCTAAATATTGCGATATATTTACTGTTCTTTAAACTATTCGGTTACATCGTTTTACAAAATTTCTTGATAATCGATATTAGATTGCTTTATAAATAAAAATTTAATAGATTATAAAATAGATATTTTTGATATGTCACACTAACATAATAAACAGATCATATTTCTTACCTATGAGGAAAATCAGTGTTTCTTTATTTGGAGTAGTAGTGTATTCTTTTATTGTCCCCCCCCCCCTTCCGTAGAAATTACAGAAAATATTTTAGGAGATGAATATTATTTAAAACAATTTATTCAAACATTTTTTAAAGTTTTTATTAAGAAATTAGAAACATTTTTTTTATGCTTAATGCTCTCGTATATTACTACTGAATGTGATTATTATACTGGGATGCTAGGGTTTAGTTTAGTTTAGTTATATTAACGTCCCGTTTTGAAACAACACGAGAGCTATTTTTGGAACGGACCTCGTAATTTTGAACCGCGGTCCGATGACGAGGAAGCCACCTGAGCTGGCACCCCCTCTCCAAACTTCCACGCCACACCAACGGGAGGACGTTTGGGCACTACGTATGATTTAACGTGCAACAGGCCCCATACAAGGCGGATCTTCAGTGGAATCGTGTTTCGAACCTAGGATGCTAGGGAGCTATTAGAAACCAAGTAAAACAGCAGAAAATGTGAGAAGGATTAAAAGAAGTACGGATACCTTTGCAACGTTCGAGGATTTATTGAGAAATAAGTTTAAATTAATATGATTTTGGAGACTTATGACTCTTTTAGAAATCTTAATATGATTTATGTTTTTTTTAATGCTTGCAGATAAATTTCAGAATTTGTATCCATAAATTTGCGATTTGAAAGAAATGCACAGGATAATGTACACAATTTCATTTTACTTTTCAGACTACTCATTCAACGAGATTTAATTACGAAAGGTCTCACATCTTTAAATTAAATTGCTCCTTTTTAGTTAATTTGAAAAATTGTTTTTAAATCATTTGACACTTGTATTGCACAGAAAAAGTCTTCAAATTAGCTTTTTATATGTTACACATACAAAAATTATTCGTTTTTCTTTTAGATATTATGGAATACATTACGATTTTCCCTTCTAGGTGTCAATCAAAAAATCTTTTTTGTTGCCTTTTCTACCAGCAATGAACTTTGATTGTAACCTTACTTATATAACTAAGTTTATAACCTTACTTATTACAAATCCGGAAAAATCAATGCTACATGCAAGTCATCCTGACTTGTAAGCATAAACGCGTGGCCATAAATCCGCATAAAGTAAGATCAAACGGTTCTCAAGAGATTTCCATCCATAAACCTCATTGGACACGGCCTCCGAAGGCCCACGGTATAAAAAAAATCGAAACAAAGAAAGAAATACAAAAAGCTCGCGAAAATTTAGCATAATCACGCCTCGTTTGGTTCCCATGTTGGTGTCAAGTACCAACCCACGCTGGGATAAAAACATTCGTATTGTAGACCCCATAGTTGGCGCGTGTCTCTAAGCCCTAACACGGGCTCCATTTGTACAGCGTAGCAATGGTCGCCATTGTTTGAGTCGCGTGGCGGTAGGTGTCGCTGGGCATGTGATGCCATTCCCCGTCGAGAAATTTCGCAGGGAAAAGCGCGCCGACCGTTTTTGGATATCTCTATTTTGTGATGATTCGTCTCGGCTGTCAAAGCATGGCGATTTGAATAAAAACGAATGTGGGTCTCATAAATAGTAATGACATGGGAACAAGGCTTATGAACGAGGTTTAATCCTTGAAATGATTCAATGTCCCGTCGGTGCAAAATTTGAATAAGCTTCTTAGGGAATTGTAAGATAATCGTCGGCGTGATGTTTGAATCGTAAATGTCCTAAACTAGGGGTCAATGGTGTGAAAAAAGTGTTCAGAGGGACGTTATCAAGAGTCAGAGATCTGAAAAAGTTGTCATTCTATTTGTTTCCATGTATTTTCTGCTAATGCAGTTTGGTTAATTTTTTAAATGCTCTTAACAAACGAAATTATAAGCACTCAAAAGAGAAACTCTTGTTCTTAATCTATGCATTAAAAGACAATTAGATTGGATATTGAT
>BGPR01001471.1:0-84936 GCA_013235015.1 Araneus ventricosus | reverse complement strand
TTGTTCTTAATCTATGCATTAAAAGACAATTAGATTGGATATTGATTTAAATCAGGAGTTTTTGAACTTTTTCCATTCGTGACCCCACTTCTACAAAAATATTTCGCCACCTCACCTATGAACAAACATTTTTCGCGACCCTAAATGTTCGCAAAAGTAGCAAAAACTCCACAGGTAAACAGAGCATTTATAAACGATAAACAAAACGAAATTTAACTAAATGCACTAATTTGTAAAATTTCAAAAGTAGTTTCAAATCATTATGGTTTTCTAAATTATGTTTACTTACTAATATTGAAGAGGTGATAAAATGTCTTGCTGTGTCAAAGCTCACGTGAGTCCTTCTTTTTACTTTGCCCAATGACGTAACAAGAGTAACTAGAGAGTCATCATATAGAAAGGTAAATGGCTCTTGGGATTGGAATTACTTTTTTGTCCCCTCGCCATATTTAGTTTAAAAAATGACAAATACGCTCTAATGCTTTTCCTCACTACCGCTCCTTAAGACTGGCGCCCGGGGCAACTATAAACCCTTGCCACCCCGTCGCTACGTCATTGGCCCTGACCTCCAGATTAGCATTATGTTTCTTACAATATGTGCAGAAGCATTATGGATGTATTTTAAACCTTCGGAATTCTCTTTTTCTCCTAACAATCAAACATATGTATAAAATATTTCAGAAATTTCGTTTACTCTGATGAAGCGAACAGAGAATAAGTTTATTGTCGCAAATGAATTACCTTAGATGGTATAAATCTTAAAAAATGCAAAAATTATATTTAGAAATTATTTTCCAGTTGGTTTTAAGTAAATTCTTTGGTATTGCATTGAACTAAAAATATAATGTAAACTTTCGAAATTTGAATAAAGGTAAATACTGTCCTACCGCCACGAGAAAAACCCTAGGTACCAGACATGTCGGTGGCGGTCGTTATGGAAACGGGATATTCCACTGCATTTTGGGGGTGAAGGAAAGGGCTTTATTTCATTTGGCGTAGACAGAACCGGCGGAAGTCTCATTTCTCTTTGTTACTTCGCTCGAAAACGAATTCCTCGCCTAACGGAAGTTCGTTTAGTTTGCCAAATGTTGCGGTTGATTTTACATCCGTATCCCTCCTTTCTTCGACTCGTGTGTTTGAGGCAACCCTGTTCAGGGTTTTTCTCTTGGCGGGCGGTAGGAGAGTACATATGAACTCTAACAGAATTTTAAAAGTTACAGTTCCTCGTTGAAAGTATTATCGTCACCTAGGGATTTGAATTGTAATTAGATATGTTTGGATAGAAAATTCACAAATGCTAGAAACAATAAATCATTGATGTATATGTGATAAATTGATATAAAGAAATTAAATTTCATGAACATGAATATTCTCGGAAAAAAAGAAATCCCGAACATTTAAAATAATGAAAATTGCTCCACTTTCTTTGTGAGGAATTATTTCATTATTATGATATGCTTCTTATTAAGCCGTGATCAATTTCTATCCAGCGGGAGTGTGCGCCCTAATATTTCCTCGTATTCTTAGACGATATAGCGCATTTTGTGTTAAGCTTCGTAGTATAGTGAAAAAATCTTGCATAGCATTCTGAACCCCTTCCTATCGACTCCCCCTTCCACTTTCTTGTATACTCCCACTATATGGCGCGTTTTGTGTTAAGCTTCGTAATATAGTGAAGATAATCGTGTATAGCATTCTAAACCCCTTCCTATTGACTCCCCCTTCCACTTTCTCGTATATACTCCCACTATATGGCGCGTTTTGTGTTAAGCTTCGTAATATAGTGAAGATAATCGCATATACTGATTGGCTCCAAAATATGATGCAGCTCTACATTTTTGATGCCAAAACCACATACCAAATTTAATTTACCTAGCTCGCCGCATTTTTGAGTTACCGCGCTCTCTTGCACAAGGATGGACGTGCAGACAAATTCTCTTTGACGCATTTCGTCAACAACTTGACACAGATCTACAGTTTTGGAGTCAATACCACATGCCGAATTTCATTGTCTAGCTCGTTCCCCTTTTGAGTTATCGGGTGATAAGACAGTCAGGCGGACATAACTCCAAAACTACTTAATTTTTTTTTCTTTTTTCAGATTCAAAGAGCTCTTAAATGTGGAAACTCATTAAAATATTGAAGGGACGTTACAATGATTAATCTTTGCATACTTTGTGCACGAGAAAATAAAGAAAAAACGTCTTTTAACCTCGATTATTAAAATTCTAAAGCCAAATTTGGTGATATTTTGTATTTTGAATAGTATTTTAATCGTCAATTCAACCAAAATTTTGTATTCGGAAGAGACAGTTACACTTAATCTTAATTTTACATCTGCAAAAACCATCCATATAGGTTATTGAATAACATGTTGACGAAAGCGGATCATACCGCGAATGAATCGCCAAATCCAGCTGAGATGCTTTGATGCAATTGCGCAAACAAAATAATCTACTCAATGATGACCATATCCGTAATATAAATAAAAATAGGGCAAAAAAACCCGGGAAAATAAAATAAAAACGAAAGGCGGGGAACACACAAAGACGATCCAGTTGTTTTCCACGCAACTCCCTCCCTTCTCTTTCGGCGGGGGTGGTTTTATTCGTTAACCGAACGACAGGATGTTGGAGTGTTTTCCTGACGAAGTTATTCCATCTGTGCCCTAATGGAATGGTTCATTAGGCTGGTGAGCCACAACCTTATAGGAAAGGATTTCTGAAAATGGCTATTGGGACGCAGTGCGATTCGGTGAATATCGAAAGATGTTTTCAGGTTCGCTTATGAGCTTTTTTCTTTTCATGTTCAGATTTTTATAAACAGGAGCTTTTAAAGGGATGCGACAGATGTATTAGATTAAATGTTTCAAAAAACTTTTAATCTAATGCATCTCCGATATCGATGAATCTCCACGTTGTAGACTTCTCTGAGTTCGTAAATCACAATTTCAGAATTATGTCTGTGAGTCGATTATCTGTGAACACGATAACTCAAAAATGGCTTGAGCTAGGCGAGTGAAATTTGGTACGTGGACTTTATACCAAATTTGTAGATTTTCTTTGTTTAGATCTTCCTGAGTCAGAAAAAGTCATTGTTGGAATTATACCAGTCTGTCTGTGAACACTATAACCCAAAAATGCAACAAATGAGACGTATGAAATCTGGTATAGCAGTCTTTACACCAAAATTGTATATTTCCATTCTTTCGGACGAACTCATTGGAACGGACATATCCGTTCGCGTGCATATCAACTGTGCGAACTAGAAAGCTCAAGAACGCAATAAGTTACATGGATGAAATCTGGTATACGGTTTTATCGCTAGAATTATAAAAACGTATTAAATTTTGGACCTAACCTGCCAATCGGATGACTGCCTGTCAGCCTCTTGGCTCGTGTTTATTTCAACGCAATAACTCAAAAACACAACAAGCTAGATAAATGAAATTTGGTCCGTGGTCTTGACTCCAAAATTGCATATTTGTCTTAAATTTTGAAACCTATCGGTCAAAGGGAAAGGGTCAAAAATGCATACTTCACTATACTACGAAGCTAAGACCAATGCACACCATATTGTGTAAGCATACAAGAAAGACGTGAAGAGAACAATCCAGCTGGTCTGCCATGATATGTAATACCAGCATATCATGATATGCATATCAGCCCCACTATAAAAAAAAATCGTCTTCAGAACGAGGGGAGTATGGATGAGGAGAAAAATATTTCACTGCTAAAGGCTGTGAATACTGGTCACCAATTGAACTCATGATTTAAAATGTGACGTGAAAGTTTTTGTAATTGTTAGTTTTCCATCAAAATAAAATTACCCTTTTTTTATTATCCGTATTATTTCATAAAAATCTATCCATAAATAATGCATTATTTAATAAAAATCCAACCAAAATATGCAAGAAAACTGCACGTGATGAAGAAAAACTGAGGTGATTATATCTGTTATCATTATTGTCTGTTTTAGAACAGCAAAAAAGTTACAGAATAAGTGAAAATTACCGTGCTGCTGATTTTTTCTCGGATCTACACAATCAATGTTTTAGATACACAATCAAATAGTTTGTTTGCCTCTTAATGGCGCAAGAATCTATTTCAGCCAACCTGGGTTAAACGTTCGGTGTAACGTTTATCTTATTACTGTTGCAAATGTATGAGTTTCTTATCAATGTATCATAAGGCAAGCGTTTATAAGTTCGCATAACATAAGAAGTTCACATTAATCCGAAAATTTCATAAAATCAAAATTTCTAACGAATGAAAAAGAAAAGTTAAAACAACATGGTTCTTCTAATAAGTCTTATAACAGAGGATGTGTAATGTCAAAATATCTAATATGTAAATTATCTTGAGAACATCAGTGAATAAATCTAGTAGAGCGGCAATTACATGGAAAATCAGATATATTCTCTCAAAAGGATACAGGATAATATTATTTAATTTGATGATTTTCATAGAGCGCCATTTGGAATTAGTTTTATAATGTCCTATCGTCTTCATTTTTTAATCACATGGTGGATTTTTTAAAAACCTATTCTTGAAATACAGAACTCAAATCTTTTGCTCCAAAATCGCCAAAGTCCGATCACCAATGCCTCTTGCTGACAAAGTTTCTTTCTCTGCTTTAGACTGACAAAAGGATTTAAGTGTCATCGTTCAGTGACAGAGAAGCCCGCAGCACTTGACCTGAAAAGGGTCCCGGCAAAAGCACATCTCGAGTGCTCGGAGCAAAACAGAATTCGGAAGATTCTAACGTTTTGTGCAAACGGATAAAGTTGCTTCAGCTGCTATTTATTCCGCAGCAAATGTTTGGAACACAAGAAAAATATTTTGTTCCCCAAAGATATACATATTTCTATTTTTTTTTTTTCCAATTTTCGCTTGGCTCTTAAAGTATTTCTGCAGGGTTAGTAACGGTTTATCAAAAAATTTATAATAATTAACAGGTTTTTTATATGAACATTATTGGAAAATTTTAATTTTTGCAATTTTTTTTGGCATTGAACTTTTCAAACAGCAATTTTTTTTGAGGGAGCAATGTGTTGCTTTTTGAGCTAACATTTTGATTATAAATATTTGTCAACTGAATTAAAATGACAACACATTCCCAAAATAGAAGATGTCTTCTAATTAGATAGTTGAGAAAACTAACTCGTTAAGGGGTTAAACAAGAAAATTAAACAGTGCCTATGCGTTTGATCCACAGAAAATGAGGCAGAAAATATGTAGAGTTTTTTATACATACAAAAAAATTAGTACTTTCTTTGTTACATAACACGTATTTTCTTAATAAAAGAAATATTTACAACTAGAAGATTTGTGCCCGTCTAAGACAGGCTTTTAGATTGCAAACAATATCTCAGATCTGTTCGTCACAGATTTATTAACGAAAGTTGTAGTAGAAAATTTCATGCACATTGGCAGAGTGCTTAAGAAATAAAAAAGCATGAAAAACAGAAATAATGAATCAATTGACACTAACTTTCATTTTGCAAAATATATAAATATTCAATTCCAAAATTAAGTATGAAAAAGAAAGAACCTTTTTAACGAAAACGAAAGTAAAGATCAGTGAAAAAATAAATTAATTCTAGTATAACTCCAGAAATCCTCCAACTGATCCTCGAAGAGAGGATAAATGAATCAGCATAAACCGTATGTTAAAATAAAAAAGAAAGCTAACTGATAAACTCTGCTTTAAAAAAACAAAAAAAACTTGTCAAATAGCAATAACTTCACTTGGATACTTTGAAGAACCTATAATTTAGCAAAAAGATTCAGTTTCCCAACACTGAGAAAAAAAATACAGAAAATAGCGTAAAAATGCTGAAAGATTACATTAGGAAAATAAATTAATTATGGTATAACTCCTATTTGATATTAATGGAGTTCCGCCTCAATGAATCAACATAAAATAAAAAAAGAAATTAAACAGACTGTCTGCTCTGAATCTCTGGCACGTACCCAAATCAAACCACGTGATCGTCGTCACTGACTTCCCGACTTCGCACGGCTTTTATTATTTAGACGAGATATGATGATTCACCAGATATGGTAAATTCATATATGGTATATTAGAAATAAATCTTTTTGCGATTTGTCACAATAAAGGCTCTTTTTTTGTCTTAAAAGTACTCTTCAACAGCGGGAATTTAACTTGGAAACGGTATGCAATAAAGGTATTTATTTGAAAATAATTGAAAATATTCATACAGCAATCTTGCATTAAATTTATTTCATTTTATTTAATAGCAAACGCCTTAAGAGGAAAAGAACACAATGCTAGCTAACTGCAAATATTTTTTCAATAAATCTTGCTGCTAATTGATTTAATTTTTCATATAAATTCAGTTATGAAAAATAAATTTTGAAACAATCCTCATTATCGAAGATTTGCTGATATAAATAATAAGTTTCTTTTATTTATTCATATGTTTCTTTTAATTGCAGCTATTTTTTGTATTTCAGATATGCTACCATCATGAATTAGTTTACTTATGTGCAAAATATATTTTATATTAAAATTTTAGTGAAAATGTTTAAACTTGCATTCATGTCAGAGCCAAGTAAAAGCTGCTTAAATTCTGGTACTTTCATGGTTTGAGAATTGTTAACTAAAACTCGTTATCTTACATTTAATCTAAGGGAAAAGAATCTTATTCAATGAAATCATCCATTTTCTACATATTCGCAAGCATGCAAATGATCATCTGTATCTTTATAAGCAACTTCACACTCATAATAAGTATATAAAATCCATTCAAGATTGTAAGTTAATATAAGGTCATGAATATGCACTTGCAAATGGTTATTATTATATCCTCGTCTTCGAAAATCACAAATACAGAAGAATATGAGCACTACGTAACAAAAATTACACTGGCGGGGTATCAGCCTTTTTCACCTCTGTTTTAATAAAGCAGCTTAAGGGTTATTTGAACTTTAAAGAACTTTGACCTTTACCCACAGACCGCTTCATCACCTCTGTTGGTGGCCTTATTAGGTGTACCTTTTGCAGAAATCCCCCAACCAAATGACTGCCCCAAGTCCAGGGAAGGTGTCAAGCAATCCTGTTAGGTGATGGACGTTTCAAATGAACCTTGTGATTACCTCCCTGCTCACACTTCTTCAAAGCCCCTCTCGAGTTACAGTTCCCTGTTCAGAAAGAGTCCAATGGCCCGGGCCCCATTCGATCTCTTAGCACTCGTTTAGACCTCACGTAGGATCTTCACTTCTCTATGAATTGTATAACTAATGATCACCTATGGTTCAGCTGTATTAACGCCAATTTACAATGTACTTTGAGGTATTAAAGATGTTGGAGACGCAGAGTTAGACAGAACTTTAAGATAACCAATCAATTTTGTATTAACATTTTAAAATTAGAAAATGAACTCAGCTGGGGTTCATAAAAAGAAAAAGCATAGAAAAATAATAATAATAAATATATAATCACATAATAATCATACGACGTCATTCCAATTCTGGTACATTTACTTATGCAGTAAATAAACATTCCCGTATTTGGAATGACGCCATAACGATTCAAGAACCGAGGTTCAAATCCCCTTCTTCACCAAAGGCAGATAAATCAAACATTATGTAAATGTGAAAAAGAACAGAAATTGAAGTTTCGTCCAACAAAAGAGCTCTCTGGATTGCTAATGTTACACTGAAAAGAATTAGCTGGTTTAGGTGAAGTTATGAGAGAGGGTAACGGAGAACTGGTTTCACAGAAAATTATAAATGAAATTTTGATTGGATATTTCAAATATTTCCTTACTTTATTGCACGCTTCATTTCTTAAAGAAAAAAAATGCTCCTTTACACTTTTACCACTCTTTTGAACTTCAAGAGGTACTTTTAGGGCTTTGTAATTGTATAACTAATTATCACTTATGGTTCAGCTGGACGAACGCCAATCTGCAGTGCACTTGGAGGCATTAAAGTTTTAAAATATTGAGTAGAATAAATTGGCGTAAGTGAAGTTGTGAGAGGGGAGAGTGGAGAATGGTTTCATAGGAAATAACAGACAGATTTTTATTGAATGTTTCAAATTTTTTGACAAGCATTGTAAAATCAGTATTTTGGTAAACGATATGTGTGGCTCAATGCTGTATAGCAAAGGTGGGGCGGTGGTTAAGGGGACGTTGATGGCTATCTTGGGGTCGCTGTAATGACAAAATTTGTTTATGATTACTGGCGTTAAACTTAGTCCAATCTACACATTGTATGTGTAGATTGGAACCGAAGTTATGCGAAAATAAAATAAATACTAAAAGTAATTCAGAATCTCTAAACTTCCACGTTTATCAGTAATTTTTTTTTTTTATCAAGAACGCAGTTCTAATTTATCAATAATCGAAGTTAAAAACGTTTTTCCCTGAATTCAAGAATATTACAAATAAGTCATATAACAGAAATTACATACCAAAATTTGACTAAAAAATCCCTGATTCAGTTCTAAGACCTGAGTCGGAATTTATTTTAGAACATCGTTTGGTCTTCTGACGCTCGATTGACTGTCTGGCGTTCGGAACGTATACATCATTTTTAACGACCGCAACGCGCGGTAAACAAGATGAAAACATCGTGTGAAAATATTTGTGAAGTAGAAAATGACTTACTAAAACAAGGCTTAACAGTCTCCCATCAGTGAGCAAACGTTACGCTTTTGGAGGGCCGCCTATTAAGACGTGGGGGGTTTCCCCAACTTTAACTGCCGGCGATTCAGCCATTAGAGTAAGAAAAATGAGCAGAGTTGAGATGGTTGACCTTTTTTACAAAAATAAGTATGAGAGCATGAAGGATTCTTCCACACTTTCCGAAATCTCTTAAGAAAATAAGTCGTTAAATGGTGAATATGGAGGAAAAGGGACAACAAGTAAGAACAAAGCAAAGTCACTGAATATGTTCTATTGTAACATTAAAATAATTAGAAATTAAATATCTTAATGATAATGCTACACAGATACATACTTTTTCATCAATCCTGCATGTTAAGTATTTAATTTTATTTTACAAAAAATTATTAAAGTATGAAACTTTATCACGACCGTCGCCAGTACAGTTTTCGAGTAAAATATCAAGAACTTTTAATTTACCCTTTCTGTTTTCGGCTTTAAAATTCAATACAGCAGAAGCAACATTAAAAGTAAAATGCTGAAGTTTTTAAATTTTTAGGGGCTTTTTAAAGTTTGTTAATAGCAATTCGCGTACAAGCAATTTCTTTTATCTCGAATTTGTTAAAGATAAAGGTTTGTTAGAATAATATCATTTTCTTTCTTTTTTTTTTTCAAAATAAATATTGTTAAAAAGTATTCTTTATTTTTTACAAACATTTTTTTTTTCTTTTAAGGTAGTATTTTTAAAAAATAACATTTTTTTGGACTCTTAACCAAAGCGAAGAGCTTCTTGAAAAGAGCATTCAAATTTAACATACCTTTTTATAATTTTTTTTATTCAATAAAAGTAATTTTTTCTCAAGAAAATATCCTTTAATTTTAAAAAATCAAATAACAATATTAATTAGATCTGCAAATGACTGTTTAAATAAAATGTGCAAAAATAAGTCCATAACTTTTAATGATTTTTTTTTTAAAAAAATTAGCCAAACAAAATTTTTATAAGCATTGTTTGTCCCATGAATTGCTCGAAGAATATTGGAACATAATTTTAATTTATTGAAATATTATTTTCATGTCAAATATCGAACATTAATAAATATGCTAAATTCACTTACAGTTGTAATCTTACATTTATCTTTTAACTTTGCGAATCTGCATGTTTTTTTTTTTTTATCAGATACCTCATTTCTTTTTTTTCTCCTTGAAAAAAATAAAACAACTTTAATTATATCATATTGTACAGGCTTACTTCAGTAACGCTTTTTTCTTCTTCTTTTTTCTTTTTTAAATTCTATGAATTCACAAATTTTTTCGGGTGAAAAATATAATTGTAAATTTTCTTAATTTATTATAGCAAAATCGGGCACGCTATCTCTAAAATTAACAAACGAAGTCATACATCTGCTTTTCGACGCATGTTACAATCCTAGTTTCAAACAAACAAACAAAAAATATATTAATGACCTTTACAATTAATAGCTCTTGAAATTTGAAAGGGTACAGGTAAGACTCCATTTCCAGCAACAGTTGTTCAGTAGAAAGGGTAAGAATATATCCGGAAGCCGGAGTTAACTCCGGGGTTTTTCATTAATCATACTGGACAAGCGTTCTGTTTACTCCGACTTTTCTCTCTCATATGCATACCGAAACCATTAATTCTGGATTTTTCGCCTGACTCTCTCCCCCGTGCCACAGAACGGTTGTTGGCACTTTCATTTATAGAGCATGCACATACTGCGCCAGTCTAGAAAACGTGATCTGGCGTACTTGAGCTCTGTATACATAGAACTTCCAGTGAATAATCCTGGGTTATTTTCTGGAGTTATTTATGTGAAAGCAGTAAACAATCTCTGTAACAATAAGTATTCGGTATGGAGGCCCTAGTGGTTTAAAGAGATAAGGTGGAACTTGGCTAACTCGAAGCTGAAAGGACCACAATAGAAATTCGATATATCCGAAAATTCGAATTAACGAAAACTGTGTCTAAAAATGTGTGCCGTAAAAAAAAAGGCCCACAATTTTTTAACTAAAATTGACAGTAAGGATTTACCTTTAAAATTTAACAATTTGAATAAATGTACAAGAATAATAAATAAATGATAAGTAATTTCAATAAATAAAGTGATAATTATTATTTTAATTTAATTTTTTTGTAATTTTAAAAATAACGATTTCAATAAATAAGTAACTTTTTGATTGACGACTAATATACAGCACTTTGAATATAACAATTGCACAAAAAATTTTAAAATAAAGAGTACAATTCACATCTAACGGGTAAATTTTTCTTTAAGTGAGTAATTGTTTTAACGATTTTTTTAAATTGAATGCATTGTGTTGCTCTCGAGTGAATATAGGGCCTTAAAAATTATTCTCTTACGATAATTGTAGTCACAAGATAAGGGCGTATTTAACTAATGGAAAAAATTTTGCGCAATTTTTAGTTTTGACTTAAAATTATTCAAAAATGAATTCGAATTATAGACGATATTTTAACAGGAAATTAAGGGATCAGTGAAAAAAAATGGATTTTTCAACGAATTCGAATTAATAACTTTCAAATTGGCCAAATTCCATTACAACACTTACAAATGATATGTATGACGCTGCCTGCTGTAAGCTGTTCATCAAAAATTAAACTTGTGAGTATAATGACTTTTTTATGTAGGATAATTCAAATAAAACGATTTAAAAATAATGCTTATCTTTGAATGATTATTAAATAGTTCCTCAAACCTTTTCAACTAGTGTCCTTTTCTTGATAGAAAAATTTTCACGATTCCAGGTATACAATGACATGGAAGAATAAGAAAATCCTCATAAAGCATTTATTAATGACAAATCAAACGAAAACTGTTCATTTAATGCGGTTTTGAAATAAATTTTGATAAAATTTCTTAATCAAGATGCTTTAATTATTTTCGCATTTCTGTCACAAAATTATACTATGATTCATCCTTTTAGGTGTAGATCTTAATTTAAAAAGACTTGTTTCAGAGCAAAAAAGAAAGAAAAAAACCCCCGAAAACTTTAATAATCAAGAATACTTATTGCTTTGCATGAGAAAAAAGTTTAGCTTATGTATATTAACATCCCTTTTTGAAGCAACACGCACGAGGGCTATTTTGGGACGGATCTCTTAATTTTGTACCACGTTCAGATGGCGAGGACGACACCTGAGAAGGCATCTCCTCTCCAAACTTCCGCACCACACCAACAGGAAGACGTTTGGCCACTTCGTATGAAGTAACGGACAACATGCCCAATACCCTTCTGATTTTCGGTGGAATCGGGTTTTAAACCTGGAACCCACCAGCCCAAAACCTGAGACCTTAACTCTAGGCCACCGCGACCTCCCATGAATAAGGAAGAAATACTTCAATTTATCAATTTTATGCCTTATAGAATGGTAAGATACTTATTTGTTTCTTACAGTATATTCAATTTGAAAAAAGATCAGCTAATTTTTATAAAAGAACAGTAAAAATCTTTGATTGTTGAATCACATTAATAGGTGAGCTAATAATCAATAATTCTTCTTGCAGAATATTTATCTACTTTTTGTAACATCTCAATTAGAAATTGATGACGAAATTTAGTTGGGAACTTCTTTTATTTTACTCGTGAGATTTCTGTGCAAATTTGTTAGTTTTGCTCTCACACATGGTAAAAGCATTATCACACATTGAACTGAAAAATAAAACTTGAAAATGAACCATTAGGCAATCTTCAAAAATTTCCAAGTTTCATAAATGAAGCTCAAATTACATTTAAGACAGGCGTTAATGAAATACTGTTCTCTATCACAAATAGGATTGAACAGATGAGTTTTAGAAGTATCGCCAAAATTCGGACAATTTGTGTTTCTATCAGACATCTATGTTAACAAAACAAGCAATTATGAAAACATACGATCTAAGAAAATCATTGCAATTTATCAAATAAAATTGCTTGGCAATCTCTTTATGTGATATTGATAAATACTTGATTCATTAATTTTATTTTCCATTGCATTTATTTAAAAGCTATGATAAACTAGGAAAAGTCTATGTTTAGAATTTGCACAGATGCATAATTATGATCGAATACTCAATTTTTAATTTCTTCATTTCCCTTTTTAACTGCTCTGTAACACAGGATTTGGAATTTAAAAAAACTTTAAAGCTAGGAGGGGAAATTACAATGTATTTTAATTTTAAAAAAAGTATAATATCCTACATGATGACATCTTGATTTGAGTAGAATAAATTTCCAAGTTTGCTTACCGAAATAAACAGCTACGTGCAACGTTCTAAAAATTCACAAGTTTATGAAATAATGCTAGCGCACAATATACTTCATAAATCGTTCACAAAGTGAGAACAGCATGTAAAACAGTAGCACATTTAATTTTGGTGCCATGACAATGCACTTGTTTTCATGGCTTAATCCAGAAAACCAACATTGTAAGCGATAAGGGAATTGCTGCTAAGAGAAATTAAATGAAATGTAGGCATATTTTCAATAAAGAAAACAGAAGCTTTAATTATAACTTTTAGCAATTGGTACTTATGAGAAAGAATTTTTTGAACATGAAAAGAAAATATTTGGTGAAACTAATAGAGTTATGTACAAAAGAAAATCATCACAAATATCCAGCGGGAGTATCTTTGAATTTCACATATACTTACACAATATGAAGAGTATTGTATTTTGCCTTATAGTATAGTGAAAAGAATCAAGTATGCATTTTTTACCTCTTCCCTTTGGGTCCAAAATTTGGTATAAACCTACAATTTTGGTATCAAGAGCAAATACCAAATTTCATTTATCTAGACTGTTATATTTTTGAGTTATTGTGTTTACATACACACGGATAAACAGATATACCCTCTGACGAGTTTAGTCCAAAATTAGTCACAGATCTGAAATTTGGTGTAAAAATCATATACTAAAATTCAGCCATCTAGCTAGTTGTTCAGTTCTCTGTCATATGCCAAATTTCATCGATCTTGGTTATTGCATTGCTAAATCATCGTGTTCGCATATACACGGTCAACCGGACAGATAGACTTATAATATAGAGATTTTGTCCAAAATTTGATCGACCATAATTTTGGTGTAAAGTCCGCAAACCTATCTTGCGTCTAGCTCGGTGCCTTTTTGATTTATTGTTCAAATATAGACGGATATAATGCTATAAATTGATTTTTTTTTTGTTTCATCCAGGCTCAGATAGGTCTAAAACGTGGAGCTTCATCAAAATCTTCCCGTCGAATTTTTTGACGATTTAATTTCTCTTTAAATTCTTCATATTCGAGATAATTATATACATTAGAGTATCGAAAAGTGGAAAATGTTAAATCCTCATAATGATAAATATTAATTCGATGCATAAAACATATTATACGTTTTTTTTTGTTTTATGCATACATCAATTCACCAAAATCTTCATACAAATTTGCTCTTTCGGTACCGACAGACGGATCCACAGGGGACAATTTTCGGGGCAACTGTCAACGATCTATTGATAGATGAAAAAGGGTTCCTATTGAGGACTGAAACTCAATGCTCCCTGCCTGACACTTAGGGGACGAAATGCAATTGATGTCAGCAGGGACATCTGAAGGGTTCGCGGCGCTCGAATGGACAATGGCCAGTTTTCACGCTTGGTCTGATGAGTCAAATCTCGATGCAACAGTGTTTTATTATGTGTAGAGTCCAACTCTTCGGACAAGCTTTCTACTATAATCTGGGTTTAAAAGGCTGTCTGATATGTTTCATAGCTGTATTGAGACACTGGAAGCATGTATTAATTGACCTGTTCAGATTATTTTAATAAAACGTTAATAAATAATCATTATTTCAAAACTATGACGTGAAAAGCAATTTATTATCAGTACATTAGGTTCTAGTTTAAATGATCCATTCAAATTCTGTGCTTAGGAAATTTATGTCAGTTTATTACGAGGATTAATTTCCATAATATGATTTCAGAAGGCCATGCAATCTGAAAATGTGTTTCCCATTTGAAATGGGTTCTCACTGTGGAAGGGAAACCCTATAAACTGCTCATTACATGGACAAAACAAATCTTAGAATTGTTTTCAGAAGTTATATCTAAATTTAATAATATAAAAATACAATCAGAACAAAATGTTAAGACCAACTTGAGTTAACTAAAACCAACTCAACCCAATTAAATCGATGGAAAGGACAGCTAAATTAAATCAACAATTGTTAATAATAATTAATTAAGGTCAGTTAATTATCGATTACTCAACTGTGACTAAAGTAGCTCTATGTGACTTTGACCTATGACCTATGCTCTACGACCTTTCTCTGTTAAATGAATTAATCTATATGAATTAATTAATCTCAAATGAATTAATTATTAATCTATTAAAATCCAGTTAATATACCGCTCACAACCGATGCGTGAGCCCGCATCGGTCGCTGTGACGTCATCAAAATTCTTCGTGATTTTCACAGATTTTGCAACTAGACTGTGACTAAACCGTAATTACAAATTCGAAAATTATTTTTGCAATCTTCAATGTATACCTTTCTCTGTTAAATAAAACTAAAACCAACTCTCTATGTTATTTGGTTGCGGAGCTATAAGCAGTTAACTTTAACACGAAATTCAATGTAATTCAACAATTCTTGAGTAATATTTCGCGTGAACGTAAGATTGATGAATGAATTTCCATATGTACTTGGATAGTCTGCATACGCGCGCATCGGTCGCTGTGACGTCAACAAAATTTTTAATGATTTTCACCAACTTTGAGTCTCGACTGTGACTAAACCGTAATTCAAAATTATAAAATTCTTTTTGACGTCTTCAAAGTAAACCTTTCTCTGTTAAATGAAACTAAAACCAACTCTCTATGTTATTTGGTTGCGGAGCTATAAGCGTTCAAAAATACGAAAAGCGTCATAATTTTTTCCTTTCCCGACACACCATTAGACCATTATAGAGAGACGTAGTCTACGTCAAAACGCGACATTAGATAGGATTAGCTAATGTAAAAAAGATCTTCGAAGCTTGAGAAAATGCAAATAACTTTAAATCAAGCGTCTCTAGAAAAATTATTTCCAAATCTTAATTATTTGTTTTCTTCGCTTCTGAATCATGTCCGTTGAGTAATGAATTTTTGAAAATCATACAATATTTTTCTTCCATGAAAATAGGTGAATATACAATAATCTTTTCATTGGAACTTCAACTTAGAACATGAGTAGGTGAATGTTCCAGAAATTTACATGACCTCAAGAGATGCTTTGATCTCAACTTGTTCTCTACCAAGAATAAGTCCATCACCGCACAAGCGGACTAATAGTGTAGCTGCAGATGTTACTATTACGCCTATTCTTCAAGTAAAGAAAACTTACAATAGAGCAAAACACAATCTTAAAAGATCTTGTCCATTTCGCTTACGATTGAGAACCATCATCGGTGGATACGGTTACAGTTTACATAGATTAACAGTCCGATATTCCCCAATTCAGAAGAACCGTCGACAGATACAGTTACCGATAAAGCCACTTGCAGTCCTATCTGGGATTCATCTGGATTCGATACAAAGATGAGATAGTTTTCTTTGGCGTGGCCAAAACTTACTTTTCGATTTTCTTTTTCTTTTTTTTGTCCAGGGAGTGGTGTCTTAGCAGCGGAAGCTACTGTTGTAACCTACATAGTGGAATCCATACATTTCCCTTCTTGTTATTAGGCGGTCTTTTGCAAACAAAGGTCCCTTTCAGAGACGATTTGTAAACTTCTGCTACAGAAGCTTCAAAAGTGGTCTTTTTGAAATGGAGGTATCCTAGTTAGTCATTTTGTGGTTTTCTGAAAAGGGAATGCTGCTAAGTGCTTTTTTTTTTCACTGTCTTTCTCTTACGAGGGCGAGGTGCTCATTCAAGTGAAACGTATAGACTCAACTTTATATTTTAAATCAAATGGAAGGAATCTGAAAAAAGTATAACAATATATTCATATTCCATTTTTGAATTGCTTTTAAGTGTTGCTTTTAAAGATGAAGAGTGAGTAGAAGAAAAATAAGAATATTTTTATATCCAAAGGACAAATGAAATGTTGCATGACCTCATGTATTTTTTATTATATCTAGAGTTGATTGCATCGCCATGGGTTTGCTCTTTTATCAAACAACATTCTTTTGCACTTGCTAAAATAATTAGTATTAATAAAAGAAAAAGAAAATATTTTGAAATGTCAATCATTTCTGAAATGGCATCTTATAACTCAAAAAGAACTTTCGTAATGATGATTTGTCGTTGGTTTTTGATTTCTTAATTTTGATGACAGTTTCCCTGAAATAATTTCGGAAAACATTCTCCACAGAAAACGATTTATACTCAGTCATAAAATATGAAAAATTATTTATTCAATAATGTCAGTTCGATCATCTATTTTTTTTCTCATTTCCACAATTAATTTTAATTACAATCACAATAACTTCCACACAAATAATTGTCACTGATATATTCACTGTACGTATTCATAATGCGGATGTAAATAACATAATAAGTAAAAATGTATGTAACATTTTCTTTGCCCATAAGTGGCACTAAATGGAATTATTAAAAATGCACAAAATATTTTCATTCAATGTAAATGGAAATGCACGCTAATGATGTTAATGTAAAATAAATCTTGTAAGTATGGCTATTCTTTGTGTAGTTTTATAATAGAAAAAAATAAAAACTGGAGTGTAAGATTAGGAAAAGGATATCTTCTTGTTCACGAATTTCCTCCGAAATTTGATACAGATCTAAAGCTTAGATTTAAGCATCACATACCAAATTTCATCCACCAGTAATCAGTGACAACTCAACTTGACAGGAAAGAGAAATACGCCCAGTTGAATAGTCCTGAATTTGTTCCAAATGTATATAAAAATAATTAGCACATTGGAACAGAATTTAGGTTTTTAACACCGGAAATCAATATGACATCTAAAGAAATTCTACGTTTAAAGCAAAAGTTTTCATTTTTTTAGATAGCATTCTTTCGCCATAAGATTATACTACCATAAATATCATTAACTATATAGTTCTATGCCGATCGTGTTCTGAAACACGCTGACAAACAAACATTTAAAATGATTTTTCAGACTAAAGGGAGATCTAAAATGTTAAAATCTCGTCAGTGACTTAACAATGGTAAGTGGTGCCCGGGCATAATATGAATTTTTCGTCCTCAATAGTCTTCATTGGCATAGTAAAGGTATATGTTGCTGAAGCATGGCATTATTTTCTTTCTCCCATCATTACATTAGCTTCAATAAATGAAATAAGTGTACTGCCATTTTTGTTTCCATTGTTAACCACTAAGACTAGCGCCCAGGTCAATACTCCCCCCCCCCCCCGCCATCGCAATGCCACTGAATCTCCGGGTCCAATTTTTTGGAGATGGCAATATTTTATGTAAATAGTCCCACTCAAATTACCCGAAGACTAGTTATACAAATCTCCAATTATGCTTATCGATTTTAGGAATAAAAAGAAAAAACGTGAAATGTCAGATTTGGAGCAATTAATAGTGGAAGAAGAAAAGTGGCATTGATGGTCTTTTCTGGAACGAAGAAAGTTAGTTTTAGTAACTAAAATAAAGAACATAAATATTGCATTGTTCCTATGCAATTTTGATATATATGTATACATGCACTGAACCGTCGTCATCATACATAATTTTATCTGTGATTCCCTTTTTTATGTAAATCTTACAGTATTTAGAGTTTTCTATTGCTTATGTTTGTGAAACTTAATTTCATGAATTAAAGTGTTTTATATGTCTGACATCTTATTTACTTAATTTCTAAGTTTTATCCGATCAACAAAATTTTCGCATACATGTTGACAAAACTTTTATACATTTATGTTCGCTTTTTAATGTCAAACACAGCAAGGGGGCAAATTAAAAAATACTATGTCCCAGCGCCATTTACACAAGTTAAGCCTCTTGTGATGGTAGGGGAAGGGCGAAAAAAACCATATTATAACCAGGGCGACACTTACCCTCGCTACGCCACTGTCGCATATCTGAATTGGCCCAGTCCCGTTTAATTCAGATGATTGGATGTATAAGAAAGGGAAAAGGTTCCTGAAAAGTCTTGAACTAGATAGTTCAAGATGCACTTTATGCGAATCCCCCGAGTGTTTCAAATTACCCGTCCAACTTGCAAAACGCTTCTGATTTCCACTTTAATAAGCGTAACCCACCCTGAACTTGTAGGACGCCCGAATCCTTTGACGGTCCTTTCCGACGAGTGAGAAATCGGGCGTCTGCAAGCGTCCAGTTGGAAAAAGACTGAAAGTGGAAACCGAGAAAGTGACGTCGGGGTTCTTCGGGCTCTACGGGGGGTTTCTTTTCCTGAGAGCCCAATTATGGATCTTTACTCTTGTCAGATTCGGTAAAATGGGGGAAAGAACCAGCACCGGAAGTGTGCCTCGTCGAACTTTGACCTTAACCGTTGCTCTCGGATGCCTGTATTTAAAAAAATGGATGGTAAAAATTGTGTTGAATCATTAAGAAATTTATATTGTAATACAAGTCTACAAATTTAAACGAAAGTTTTAATAAAGTTATTTTATTAGTGTATTTAAAAGCAGAATATTAATTTTTTTTCAAAACTTTGGAAGGCAAAACAAAATTCATACGCAGTGGCGTAGCGATGGGAGGGGGAAAGGGGGTATAGACGCTCCTGGGTGCAAGTTTTAGGAGGCACCATGCGGGCAAAACTATAGTGCATTTCTATCACTTTTTAAAGTGAAATTTTATAAAGGGGCGAAAAAATTATGTCCTACCCCGGGCACCATTAACCCTTTCTAAACCAATGATGACGATTGAGGGCGAAAAAATCATATTATGTCCCGAGCGCTAGTTACCCTCGACACGCCACTGGGCTCCGATAAGGATATCCTACGTAAATCAGAATTTCAATCACATTTATAAATATATTTTTACTTTTTTTACGATATTTATTGAGGCCTAATCTCATAAAAATATTGCTTTCAGCAGCTTAAGCTTTACCACGATTTTGTATTGACCTTCATATTTTGGATAATATTTTTCTCTATTTAGTACACGAATGAAAGCATGTTTTCAAAATTTTTTTATTATTTTTAACTTTTTAGTTTTTATATGTTTAATAATTCATTGTTATAAATATTATGGAATCTTATAATCGGCTCTTCTCAAATTCACTGGCAAATAGTGATATTACGATATTGCTAAGGACTATGAACTGATCTTCATTTCATAGCTTTCAACAATAGAAGAAAAACAAGCGAATATTTGTAGAAACAATGAAAATAGTTTGAATTCCGTTGCAAAGTATTGTTGCATACTATGCATAAAAATATTTTTAAAATATTGTCAAAATTTAAAAAAAACTACACGACAACTAAATTAGTGTCATTAAAAACATGACTTTTTAAAAAATTTTAACATGATGTAAACATAAAATTTTTGTGTGAGAATATTTCCGGAAACAAAACGATGAAAAATGCCAAAATTTTGCTCATTTTTTTAATAAAAATAAAAATTAAAATTAAAATTCGAATTCATATTTTAAAAAATGGCTCCTAGGTGCACATGCCAAATTTGCTAGCTCTAGCTCCAATGGTTTTCCCTGTAGAGTGTCAACAGACTGATACACCCACATACACTATTTTTTATTATCAAAAGAGTGAAAGACATATTACATAGCATTATTTTGTCAAAATTTCATTAAACCGGTTTGCATGTCGATTTTTTGAAATAAAGCTTGGAAGTTTTTATCTTTACCTAACTCGAAAAAGACGATCTGATTCATTTCCCGTGGATTAAGTATTAATTGTTGAATCTTCATCAATTGATTCTTTTCGTTTCCCTAATCCTTCCATATTTTAAAAGAAAGAAAAAAATTGTAGACATTATTCTTTCAACTCAAGGTTGCAGAAAAAATTCTATAAAAGATTTTATTTTATTTTTTTTGCATGTTTGACCCGATAAGAGTTACACCTGTTGCTACAATCAATAGTCCATTCTTACTCAACGAATACAATGAATGAGCTATGAACCAAAATTTGTCCAACAGATTATAAAGGACTGTCGTCTGAAGCATTTGTTGATTCAGCAGCAAGCAGACTTCTTTGAGTGGAGCCAATCCGTCATTCCCTTGTCAATCTGTCTTTCGATCCACTGTCATTGATGTATGCCCTTCTCTTATCGAAAACTGAGCAAAATTAATAGCAGTAGCTCCGTGAATACGGTGAAGGATGATATTTCAAGTTCCTTTTACTTTTTAACGTGTGCGAATCGTAACGTTGCTGGAAATGCTTCTACTCTCGAACTTCACAGATTTGTTCCGGTGTCTGGAGATGTCTTTTGATTAAATTAGCCACCCTTTTAAGCGCAAATGAAAATATAAGACAATAACACGATTCAGTATAGCAACACTCTAAGCGTTTGGGCCGTTTCTTTTGTTTTTCATGTTCAGTTTGTGGTGGCTTCTCGAATATCTTACCTTGTCATTGCTTTGCATCTCTCACCTTGTCATGAGGCGGCAGGTAGAGGAACTTTATTTTTTCGTGCAAGATGCAAAGATCATGCAAGGATTCTGCATGCGCACCGTTGGTCTATCTATTTATGCGAGTGCCTGTGCCAGTTCCATTGCACATGACCTTCCTGGCTGGGTTTAGATTCCCTCTTCCGCAGCTTGGACCAGTATGTTCATCAACAGCTACACAGCAATCCAGATGCACCTGTAGTCCTTTCGCTCCTCACAGGAAGTGTTCTTGTCTTTCTCGATGCGAGATGTATCTACCCTAATTCTTGGTCTGCAGATATTTTTTTTTAAGTGTTTTTCCAATTGACGAGTTCCTTTGCACAATATGCATTGTTGAAATATAAAATAAATGTTTATTGTTGAATCTTTGGCCTGGAGTCACTTTGCGCAACATCCGAGTCAAAAATAAAGCAGGGCTTATGAGAAGTATCCCCTTCAAATGCAAAAGCGGATAATTCAAGTTTATGTTTATAATTTCATAAACTATTATGGATAAAATATTCTTAAGATTCTAGAGACTGGATAAAACGCAATAAAAATCCAATTATTCACTTAAAAAACTAATTTTTAAGGTAATAAAACTATTCGATCAAAACCAACGCTTCGAGAACTAAAACAAAGAGAAGATTGCAAGACATCTTTCATGACCGTCCATAAGAGATTTACCCCAAGATGACGCCATTCATGGAGTAAAATATTGTGTAACATATAAATATATTTAAATTAAAATGTGAACTAATAAATATTAGGAGCGCAGCCTTGTGGATATTAATTTTCCTATAATAAGAATTTCTTTTCAGCAGAAGGTTTGATTTGGTTCTAATTGAGCTGTAGAATTCAGCTGAAACGTGTATTTAGTGTCCAACATTAGAAATAACAATAAAAAATTAAATAAAAATACATTTTTATCAGTGCATTTAAAAACAGAAATGTTTTTTTAATATTTTTTTTATCAAAAGTCAAGGGGTCAAAACAAAAACGTAAATGCCTGAGACAATGATAGAAATACTGTATGCAAATTATATTTTTAATCACTTTCATAATATGCTTTAATGTAAATGAATATTTAGGAATTTTATTCTTTTTTATGTTAATTGAAATTTAATATCTCGTCTCACGCTTTTACATTTTGTTTTCACGTCCGAATTTTTGATAAAATATTATTTCCTACTTTTTACTGCACTTATATAGTTACGTTTTTTAAACTTTTTATTTTAATGATTTATTGCATTTTATTCATTAATATTTTTATAATTCATTATCATAATTTTCATGGAATCATGTAAGCATTTTCCCCCAAATTCAATAAGGGATGACGTTCTATCATAAGGAATCAAAGTTAAATTAAAATTAGTTGATATTTAACTTCTTAAAATGCTGAAGTATTGTAGATATTGTCTTCAAAAACGCACACCTGCACAAATTCCTGAAATTTAGCTCACCAGGAAATGAAAAAAAAAAAAAGAAGATCGATTACAAAATTCCATCAATACAAACGTAAAAAATGTTAAACTAAAGCTTATGAATATACTCTTATTCTGTTTTGTAGCTTTCTTTTAAAGCAACCTACTTTACAAGGAAATAAAAGTTAAGAAATAAATATAAGAGTTATTCCAATTTTATTCTGCAAAAAGTCGTTTTTTGAAAATCTCGGCATTATCATGTAGCAATCAAATTATATTTTTCGGAAACTGAAGAAGCGACAACTGGAGCCTCTTCAACACCCTTCACATAACCACAGCTCTACACAACAGATGCGTATTAAAATATTTTCCACTCAACTGAATAAGCATTCGTCACTGGCATTGAAACGAAGCCATTGATCTTGACCTTCACCTAAACATCCATAAAAAAAAAGTCACACTTTCACCAAATGTTTCGAAATCAGACCACTCGAAAAATTTGAGCAAAACTCTTCCACCATAAAAAGGCACAAATCAGTTCCAAAGCAGTTGATTACGCATGCGTAATGACGAGTGCCCGGACAGCCATTGTTCCTGCTAATCCGTGAAAAAGGGGCTAATCCGTATGAAGACGGATCGTGTGAACACTGGATCACAGGACGGCCATGCGCACTGACAAAACGACGGGGGAAATAAAAGAAAGGGGGTGATGCGGATAACAAACGATAAAAAAATATTATATTCAACAGCGGAAAGGTTTGGTAGCCGTGTAATGGGCGTTTATTAGTATGGGCCATGACGATTCTGCAACCGTCCTTTAGCCTTTATGAGGAAAATAATGGGGAGGGAGAAATAACACGCTAAAAGTCACTGGGTTTGGATATTTTTTTTTCCTTTTAAACCTCGTGGGAATTGGAAATTTGAAGCAGCGTGATAAATGGTAATGCTAGAGTTGATTTTGATTGAGATTTTCTGAAGCGAGTGTGATAGAATTAACAGCTACTTGATAGTTGATTTCTTAATTAATGTAATTGTGAAAAGGGTAAAAAGAATTATGAAGTAATAACCTGAGGGTAAGTACTTTTCTAACAATCAAAAAAGTGGAATATCTAAAAAATAAAACAAAATAAAAAAATTCAGCAAATATAGAGGAGAGTCTTGGAAATTCTTTTCGACGAAAAGGAGATAGGACTGAAAACCCTTTGACCTTTTTTGTTGTTGAATCTTGTATTATATTGATGCCACGTTTCAATTTTTGATACACTAGATTTACGTTTTTGTTGAAAATGCTATTTTAATGCAATTAGGATTCAGTTGCAAATTTTCAACGCGTTTTAATATTTACCAAAGGTAATAAATATCACTATTCACAGGATTTGCTATTCTCAGTTAACACTAAATTGAAATTATTATGAGTATTTAAATAGGTCTCATTATAAGCATAATATATTTAATAAAAATGTCACATTTGAACAAAATTTAGTTTTAAATGCTATTTGTCAATATCCTATGTAATAGAGCTCTATATTCAAAATGAGAGTTGATTACTTTCATGGAGCTATTTCTTTTGTGCTAAGGAACGTAGAAAAAGCAAAAATTGCCGCTAATAGCTTTCAATATGCGGTCAGGTAAGTTGTTTTTGGACAGTAGTTAAAGTAAGGCAAAAATGTAAATTTCATTGTCTATTTTATGCATTGGAACAGAGTTTGCTAGATTATTTTCGGTCGCGACCTCATTTTTGGCCAAAAAATTTATAATTCCTATTCCAAATGTATATTTACACAAAAATTAAAAACCGAAAACGGTAATTAATTATAAATAGGAAAAAATTGTTTTATATAGTTATTTCATACAGTTTTATACATTTTCAATAATTTCTAGAAATTTCAGTGCTCACTCTTTGTAATATTCGCAAGTCATGTCTTTCTAATAAAGATGAAATGTCACTACTAGAGTGTACACTTGTCGAAGTTTAATCAGATGGAGATTGTTATTATTGAAGAATGTGAAAGAGTTTCTGGTGAAGAATATTGCGGTGGTCATGATTTAACACTGAATGAGAGTATTCAAACAATGATGACGTACAGGACACTTCTGATGATTTTTATCTAGGATAATACACAAGTTTTGAGTGGTGGGAAGACCCTGTTCTTAAAATTGGAAGGGACCACGGCCAAAAAATAATGAGAAAAACTTTCTGAAAATACCATTTTGTCAACAGGTGTCAAAAATCTAATTGAATCTTGGCCACTTTTAGTGGACGGCACAATGATTGAAGATTCAGTGAAATGTTCTAAAGAGTATGCTGAAATCACTTTTAATATTAAAGATATTTCAGAAATGTAGTCTCAGAAGCAAAACTGTGTTCGAAATGAAAGATTTTATAGGATTACTTATACCACGTACATAAAGAACTGTAAAGTTTTCTTTGATTTGGATTGTTAAATTGCTCTTAAACTGATTTAAATTGCTTTTTTAGTGTATTGACTAGCTAAAAATTAATACCTGCAAATTATTTGCATTCTAATGTGTTTATAAACTCATATAAAAAGAACTCACTTAGGATAAAGGATACTCATTCGATTCAAGTACGTTTTCCCGGGTTAAAAAATCCCTCCAAAGGAAGAGAGAATTTTGCAACACCAAAATTATATTACGACACCCCATTTGGGGTTGGAACCTATAATTTACGAAAGTCTAACTTAGACTACCGTCCGTCTTAATCCAGGACTTATTAAGCTTTTCCACTCTCCGCCACTTTTGTGGTGGAAAAAAGTTTCTTGATGCCAAAGCATGCAAACAAGTATGAAAATAAACAAAAATTAATAATATCTAAAAGAAAATTAACCAAGAATATTATTTAGAAACTTTTAATGAAGTCTTTTAAATTAAGACACTTCTAAACTGTTTTCGGGATCTTAATACTTTCCTGCCTTATCCCGAACTAATCACTTTGTTTGTGTACACAATTCCGTGAAAGTAAGTGATGCCACGGATATGGGGAGTAGCTGCCAAAAGACAAATGATGTCATCCGATCCTACATACCCACCGATTCGACTGTCCACCAACAGACACGGATTCATGCAGACGATTTTTACGAGCAAGGGAGCCACGCGCCATTTCCAGTTCCGACATCGTTGGCGCGTGCGTTTGAATATGCAGTGCTAGGCCCAAAGGGATACCGCCGTATTAGCAAACATGGCCATGATCAGACATAAACGAATGTTATTTGACGTAAATCCCCCAGAGAAAAATATGTAACAACTCTATTATAAGGAAGGAGGTTGGAAGAGGGTTTTACTTAATTAGACGTGGGGCGGCAGTTTAATGAACTTAACTGAGTTTGCTGTCTGTTAGTTCCTTTCAAATGAATTTCTGTCTGTATTTATTCAACACTAAAAACTTTACTTAATATATTCCATGATTTTGCATAGTTGATATATTTCACAAAACAAAAGCTAGTTTTATTAAAAAGTATCACAGCAAATAAATAGTCTGGCGATCTTTTAATTTCAGATGTATAAAAAATTACGAAGGATCACAAAAACTTTCGCACAACTTCTTCTTTAATGTTCTTCAATATTTACAAGCAAAAGTAATCCCAAAAATCATCTTGATTCAAATATATTTTCTAACTTCTAAATAACTATTTTTAATTAAATTTCGTGTTAATTATTACTAAATGAGGTTTTATTTTCTTATTTTTTCCTAGCTTTGGGATCGCTGCGAAATAGTTCTGACGGAAATTCGATTGTTAGTGGAAGAAGTATTTCTTTAATAGAATGAATTTTTTTCCCAAGAGTGGCAACAATATACCTTTCGCGATCGATAGAATACAGGTTACAATCTGCATTTGAGAAGAGTTCTATCTTCTTGCACAGTTACAGCGTAGTAAATATATACATTTTTAATTATATTTAAATAATTATGTAGGTTACGTTATTGAAGCAAAGGGAGATTTATTTACTGAAGTGTTATTCATTACGGGGCCAATTTAACTATAGATCGTCCAAATGAAATAATGGGAACAGAGGCATAATATATAGGAAAAAAATAAGTTGTTGTACTATCAGACCTCTTCTCCTGCTGAAGACAACATTAGTCAGAAATATTTTGTTTGATGAAAGGGAAATTTGTAATTTGTCAGAAACAATACAAAAGCATAAATGCACAATAGCATAATTTTAAAACAGGAGTTTTTAAATTCTGGGTGGCATTGAAGTATACTAAAATCGTGAAAACTTTCATTACATTCTCTTTTTCAAATTTTCAAATATTTTTAATCAAAAATATGGATAATTAAATTCCTATTCACTGAAAATATAATATTTGATTAAAATTTATTGCCTAATGATTTTAAATTCACTATACAGTATAACCTCTTTTAGAACTTCATTCAAAGGGACTTTTGAATCTTGGTTTAAAGAAAGAAAAACTACTTACTTTATATATATATATATATACAATATAATAATATAGATATACTTTTTGATAAGATTTTATTAACATTTTTGCGTATTATAGACATTTGCATTAGACATAATTTCAGACAATAATGACTAAATTTTAAATATTTTAAAATTTTCAAAGTTCTAACTTTTTAAAACAATCGAACAATACGTAATGATTATTACAGTATTTTTATTGCGACAGCACTTCTTCAATAACCATATATAGATAATTCTCTTTTTCCCTCGAATTTTTATCCAAAACATTGTTAGATAAATGGCAATTTTTTTAGATAATTTTATTATATTATATAGATGTTGAAGTGTCTACATTCATTAAAATAGTTTTTACTGGTTTTATTTCTTTAGGGAAGATTGCAAGGAAATCCGAGGATTTTAATTTTGCATCGAAAAAGAATTTTGTTAGTTTCAGCTGTCGTAACGTTTGATATTGATTCCTAATTAAATCATTTTTAATTTATATCCTTAAAAATATTCCTCCTATTGTTTTTGGTGACCTGCAATGTTATAATGTTTTTTTAACATACAAATTGAATGGGAACGAATCGCTACCAAGTATAAACGATGTACTAACGAGCAGTTTCACTGTATTTCTAATTACAGTAGAGTCCAGCTAATCCGGACTCCACTTGTTCGGACATCCGGTTAATCCGGACTGGATTTTTTTTTAAAAAAAAAGCGCGATATACTAATTTACATGAAAAAAACCATCGATTTTTATAGTTTTACCCATACGAAACTTGTATACGTGCATTTTAAGGTAAATTCCATTAATCCTGACTTCAGGTGATCCGGACAATGTTCTGTCCCATCTAGTCCGGATTAGCGGGACTCTACTGCATCATTAATTACTGCTTCATTTCCTATTTATTTTCCAATTTCGGGATTATCATAAAGAATGGTTGGAATGAAAATGGTGTCACAAATGAAAAAAGTTTAAAAGACTTTCTTTTAAACGAAGAAACCTTCCATCACTGAAATGTGCTTGTCAAATTGGGTGAAATGTAAAAAAAATATCGGAAGACAGGCACTGAATGTCTGTTCAGTGCGAATCGGCTATCCAAAATAAAAACCTAACAATCGACGATGCCCAATTCCGTTTTTGAAACTTTCTCTCCCAAAAGGAAATCCAAACAAACACTTTCTCCCACAGATAGTTTCCTCTCAACAAAATCTTTCACCCATTGTTTTTAATGCTATGGATACTCGCACAGACATTACAGTTTTCTGGTGAAAAATCCTCATCCGTTGACCTACATCTGTGACACTGTTTTCCGATCTGAAAAAGCATCAGTACAAACAATACTCTTTGGGATAATATAATCCCCCTCGGTAAACATATTGTGGGGCGGAGCATAGTGCCGTGTCATCCGCCAACCGAATTACCAATTACGTTAATTTTATTATTACCATCTGTTGATTTCATGCTGAAATTGAGAATTGCGCTGTGTAATGATCTTAAAAATTCTTCCGCTAGTATCAGTTTTAACAGATTTTACTTGGGAGACAAATAACTTAATAATAATTATAATTGTTGGGGAGAGTTGTCAAATTTGGACCTACATTGGACCGGTATCGTAACTTCAGTTCTATTAAATATCTGGGCCGTAAAATAGGCAACTCATGCTACAACGGTTTAAATGTAGTTTATAGAATCATTTTTTAGAGAAATCGCCGCGTGGTTGCAGTTAGATTCATCAATTAAATGTTTTCGCAAAATAATTATAGTCCTTATTCTGTTTTAAAATGAGTAGTAAGACATTTCATTATACGCTCAGAAAGGAAATTTATTAGGTTGCAATATAGTATAATAATTTTAATAAAATAGTTTAAAAATATGGTTAGCTGATTTTTTTTTCGTTACCGTCCAATACAATCCTGTGCTGCACAAAATGCTTCTCAATATTCTCTTTCTTCACAGAATGTCCCTGTTTCTGGCAAAAAATGCATTACTTTTCTTTATTTTTTGCCTACGCATTTCTGTAGATGACGAGGATTTTATTCTCAAAGTGAATTCATGTTGGCACTTGATAAAAAAATAGTTTAAAAATTGAAGCAAGCAGTGTCCTTTAAGCAGGCAATTCACATCGTTTCCAAACTGGAAATTTTGGAAGACTGGAAGGAAAAAGCAACAGTCAGTTTTAAAAACTGATGGGAAATAGCATAGCGGCTCGGGAAATATGGAATTCCAACGAAATCAAATTCCAGCGCTTCATGCGCAGATTCTCATTTGAGACCTCGAGCGAGGCTAGGCTGCACATCAAAAGATTTGACTAGATTGGCACCTCGCTTCGAGGGTAGATCATATTGAAAGTAAAATCGGAAATCTTCCGTGGGTGGGGGAGGAGAAATATGCGTGGTTGTAACAAGGCGTCTCAAAACAAAATAAAAAAATAGTATTGGTATGCAGATTTTGAAGATCAAGTGAAATTGACGTGTTTAGAGGGGACGTGTAGGGGGAGCGAAGAGCGGTGGTATCGCACTTTGAAGAATCAAGTGAATGGCGTGCCTGGATTTTTCGATTAAAATGTGTGGAAAAAAATGAGCTTAGAACAAATGGCATGGCTAGCCTTCAAGTGAATTGCCGGTTTTACATATCCACATATTTATCTTCGTGGATATGTGATATTTTTTTCATGAATTAGAGGATGCTTTTCTTCTTTTCTTTGCAATTCATAAGCCAATGCTCTAAAATAGACAATCTTCGCCTCCTGTATTATCACTGCCATATTCCATTCAGAAGCTTCCCTGAAGGTAAATTTATAGTAAGGACAATCTTTGTTCGCTTTTATTTAAACATGCATTTCACAACAAAAGGAACTAACAAAATAATGATAATAAAAACATAACATGATAATTTAACAAAACTTTAAGATGATCAACAGCTAAATTAGTGTTAATAAAAATAATTCTTTGAATTTTTAGATTGCGCAAAAATTATTTTAGAGCAATGATATTTTCGGAAGTAATCTTGGAATAGCGCAAAAATTTTGCTTTATTTTCAATTAAGTGAAATTAAGAATACAATCCGATGTACACACAAAATTTTGCTTAAATAAAATTATAGTTAAATTTAAAGACAAAAGCTCTCATATGAGCACATTCTCTCCCTTCTCCAAACTTTCCCGTTTGTACCAAATTTGGTAGCTATATGTCCAACAGTCAGGCCTGAAGAGCGTCAACAGACAGACATACGCACATATTCGTTTTTATTGTTAGTAGAGATTATAAAGTAATTGAATATTAATGACATTGGTAAGTAACTGTATTGCCTTTATCACTACCATTGTTAGATTTCATAAGAAATTTGATAATTCAATATAGATATAACCGTTTCTACATTATCTCCAAAAAAAATTACCAATAAAAGAAAGAAAAAAAGCACCACCAACAAATTTTTCTCACATTTCTGAGCTTCCTCATTAAATCGAGGGGGAAAAAATGATCGAAGTCGCATTCCCACAGCTTAAGTTGTGTATCGTCGGTAATTGACCGTTAGTGCATGAAAGGAGGGCTCGTAACCGTAACTGTTTGCTTCCTGCGATACGTCAGAGGGTGGGACGCGGGAAAAAGCAGCCGATATTCATGGGAAACCCCGGCATTTGTACTCTACCTGGAGGAAAAGTCTCTTTAATTGATATCCGTAGTACGTTGAGTCAACAGTGCTTACCAGTAGGTGAATTTTCAACATCCGATATTTTTATCAGTTTATTCCACGATGAAGAAAATGCGAGATTTAAGTTTTCTGAAAATATTTATGATTTTTAATTTCCCATATACGAAATATAGAAAGAGAAACTAGTGAAAAAAATTCGATTTTCTGATTTTGTAAAATCCTACACGTTTTAGGCCTTGGTCATTCCGAGTTTGTCAGAATGTTAGATTTTTTAGCAAATCTGTCAACGGAAAGCAGTATGCATACTCCATGTTTCAGTGCATATTACAGTAGAACCTTGATAATCCGAACCTCAGGGATCCGAAATTTCGGATAATCCGAACTTTTTAAAAAAAAATTCTGAAGAATTTTTATCAAAAAATGAAGTAAAATATCAATTGGGGATCAGAAACAAAGTTAATGTGTTTATTCCTAACTTAAAAGAAACATTTGAATTGGTATTTAAGAATGAATGCAGCACCTAAATTAGCAGAAACAAAATCGGTTATCTTCTTTTGACATAAGGAACTAAACCTGCAATTTCCTGGAATTCGAACAGAGGTCATCATAATTAGTTCGGATTGACGAGGTTCTACTGTATATGTAATAAGCATGTTTCAATATGCATACTCCATTCTCTTCATCACACGCCGAAGTTAAACTTAAAACGCGCCATCTTATGAAAGTATATGAGAAAGATGAAGGGAGAATACTGCCGCTGATTTTATTGATGCTAAAGAGGCTAAAAATATTTAATGTAAAGAATGAGTAAATCCAGAGCTATCATAAAATGAATCGTGCATTAAAAATAATCTGTTCAAAAATTTATATCAGGGTTTCTTAAGCTGAGTGCGCTTAACTATCACGGCACTTTCAGATTCTGCAACTCTTGTAGCAGATACAGCTAAGAAAATCTTCCTTTGACATAAAAATTATTAACAAATTTTATGCCAAAATAAGAATTATAAATAACTATTTTAAATGCATTTTTTAAAAATTTATTTTCCCATTTTGGGTCCAAGGCAAAATTTATCTGACGGAAATGGATAGCAGAAATTTTTCTGAAGGAAATGACCCCGCGAAAATTTTTTATTGCCCGGTAAGGCGATTTGAAGACTTTTGCTAGAGGCTTCCGTAACTAACAAGAGTCGTGATCTTATATTCACAGATACAATTGAGGTATTTCGTTAAAATTTTATACATTTAGGCCTTTGAAAATTCTGAAAAGTTCCCAAATTTGATAATTTAATATCCTGTTTGGAAGTAACGCAAGGTATACAGGGATTACTCTTGGAAATTTTCAATCGCGGTAATTTTGATGATGACTAATAAAATCGAACCATATTCACCAAACTTATATACCAAATTAGAATTAGAAAGCCTATCCCACTTCAGATTTAAAGCACACTAATGTACAAATGACACATACACGGTGAAACATGGTATAATAGAGAACACAACTATCGTAATTTGAGAAATCAGAAAGTGATTCTAAGTCGAACGGTCGCTGAGATCTCGAACTTTTTCCCGAGGATACAGAAAGGCTATTGAATCTGATAGATATGCATCTTCTTTAGAAAAATATATTCCCAAAATATAAAATATTTTGAGAGTAAGTAACAACTTATAGGACGCCTTTTCTCTCTCTAAACAAAGAGAATGTATTATCAAAAAATTATACCCGAAATTTTTATGAATTTCCACGTTTAAGACCTTTCTTCTTTTTTTACCGTGTCTTTATCACCAGAACCGTAGGTCTGTATAAAATTTTGGACCCATTCCGTCAGCGGGATCAGTGTCTATTGATCTTTCTATTCACGTGTATGTGAGCATGGTGACTCAAAACCGCAATAAGCTATATAAATGAGATTTGGTAAGTGAACTTTACATCAAAATTGTAAATTTGTGTCAAAATTAGCACCAAATCAGTCGTAAGCCGTGCTCTTCCAAAATGCACACTTGAGTCTCTTCATGACACTACAAAGCTAATCGCAAACACTTCAGTTTGTGGAAGGATACAAGGAAGTTAATGTAAGAACACTCCCGATTACTATTTTTTTTTAGAAAAGTAGCCTCTCCAAAGAAGATTCTTATTCTATTATAAAAACCATGAGCGAAGTTTTGCAAAGTTATTAAATAATGTTTATAAAGTAAAAATCTCACCGAATGAATGATGACAAAGAATGACATTTTTTAAACCGACCCATAATCTATGAAAATACTGTGAATATTCGAATTGCTCTACATTTAAAGACTTTAAAATGTAAAAGCAATATCATCAATCATTCCATTTCCATTTATATCATCAACCAAAACAAAGCTACACATTCTACTGCAATTGTAAGCAAATATAAATTAAAAATATTATTGGGTCTAAAAATCATTTCAATTTATATTAACTATCTATATATTTCTTTGATTGCCATTACTTAATGTTTCATCAACCTATGTAATTTCCGAATTTAGGAGGACGCAAAAGTTTTTTTCGTCTCAGAGCAGGGTCACAGAACTATTTTTCTTCTTAAAAATTGGTCATGGCTGTTAAAAGTTTAAGAAACCCTGCTTCACGTTAAAATCTGTATAAAAACTAAAATGCCGAAGGAGGTATAAGCCTTCTTCCTGTTTTTAAAATCAGTTTTCTGGTTTCATGCGAAGGAGCATTTTTTTTATGATCTCCCTTAACTCAAGTTCAAACGACGGAAGCCTTTTAAACTGCCGTCTATGCGCCCTTTTCAGATCTTCCCCCTATAATATCCCCCCTCTCCATCCATTCCTAGTATATCACCCCAGGAAAGGTTGCGGGAAAAAATGCTGTCTATTAGTGAAGAGATAAACGAAGTGTCAAGATCAACTTTCTGGAGAGGAGACGACATTAAACGGTGCCACAAGAAAAGATTCAAATCTGAAAGGGAGGGGAAAAAATAGGAAAAGGAAATAAGTGAAATAGAAAAAAAACTTGGTGTACTGTCTTTAGAATTATCATTTTAATTTACTAAAAAAATAAAATCAAGTTAATTACCAACGTAATTTTGTTTTGGGTAGAAAATCAGTGGCGTGTATAAATACTTTCTTTAGAATAATACCTTTCTGAACTACCGAAAAATAATTTCGAGTTTAATCCAACCAATCAAATTAACTGTAAATCAATTATGATTATCATGTATCATTATGACGTTATTTTAAATAGAAGATCAGTGGAATCTGAAAAAAAAAAATCCTTAAAATATTATTATTTTAAATAACTGAAAAATAATTTCCAATTAATCAATCCAACTGAAAAATTCGAATCATTGATTATTATAACGCACAGTAAAATCTCTCGTAATTGACACTCAGTTAGGCGGCAATATCAAAAGAAAGTTAATTCCGAAAGTATAAATTTAAATCCAAAATATAGACCTATGAGATAAAGAAAATATCTAATATGTCAGTGAAGAGGAGGTGCAAGTTTGGGTGGATGTAGACCACTCAGTTTTCATCGTCCTCTCTCTTAATGGCGAGAAAATAATCGAACATGTATTGGGGAGGGAGAAAAATGATAATGAGGAGGGAGATGATGAAGATAAAGCTGATATGCAGACCAAGGAACAGACGAAAGACAGCAAACTTTTATAACATTTGCCGAGCAATGTTCATCTATGTCATGGCATGAGGCTATGTAGATTCATAGTATACATAGGAAATTTTTAAACTCCGACGACTATTTTATAAGCAAAAAGATATTAGAAGTTATTTGTCATCACACTAAGAACTGCGTAACTTTCAGGAGATAATTTTGAATATTCTATATGATTTTCGATAATTTTATTTAATTGGGGCCGATAGTTTGGATAACATAACTCACGAACTTCGTATAATGCAATTTCTACGGATGGCATACTAAAACATGAACAGATCGATTTTAGAAACTTGTCAATTAATCCCAAGCCTAATATGCGAACTTCTGAACAATCGTTTTCAAAATGGTTTTTGAGTTTATTTTTAAAATAGAGTCAAACACAAAAGTGTTTTTTCTAAAAATACAATGTTTTTAAAAACATCAAATGTATAAAAACACTCCCCTCCTTTTTTTATTGCTTTTATACCAAATTTCGATTCTGACGATTTCTTTACAGAATACAGGTTGGTTGATTTCCCCTCTCATAGCTAAAAATCAGAATTAACTGCCTGTAGATAAGGACCGCATGAGGAGAACATAGCATTTTACGAACTGTATCAATACTTGGAAATAACTTGTATTTTAAGTTGCATTTGGCTCCAGATTGGTCCAGCAAAAGTTGGTTGGTCCAGCGAAATAAAAAAAAAGTTTCTAATATTTATTATTTCAAATGAGGGACATGTGAAACTACCTTCTTTTACAAGCTTGTAAGATTTAGTCTTTTTCTTATTTCAGAAAACGTGAAAACTGCTTTACATTTAGAACACTGAAATTACACGCTCTTCCTCAATCCAGACTTCCTGGGGTCCTCTTCAGCTATTGAAGGCGACAGTTTACATTATGGGAGAGCAACAAAGTGATTTCCACTTACTCCAACAAGTGATAGAGGTGGTTGGTGCTCATATCAAAGCAGGCGTCCAATAAATATCAGAAGAGCCTACGAAGAGCCCTGGGACGCATAGTATATGCGGAAGAGGGCAGACTCTTCTGCTTTATCTTAATAGAGGTAACAAATTGAAACTGGAGACCAACTAAAGAGACGGGGAAGGAATGTGATATCACCACCCTTACGTGTCTTGAAGGGTGTGGTGCATTGGAGAGAAAATAGTTCTGTGTTGGAGAAGTTCCACTGGTAAGTATGCCTGGATTGAAAACTCGAATTCACTCCAAATTGATAACGATGCAGCCAGAGATGGCTAATAGGTGGCTCATACAAATGTTTATGTGTAACTTGTTGATGGTCGATTAAACCAATTATAAGAACATGGCTCATCCTACCAGAAAGAAGATTTGAGTCAGCTTTAACAGGGTTATGTACTGCTCACTTACACTATACTCATAACCCTTTTGGTTGGGAGAACCTTTCCTTTTTGCCAGATATGTAGATGCCCCACAATACATGTTGTCCGAGTTTCCATATTTTAAACAAAGGTGTATAGAGCATTTTAAATCAATTTTGATAACCTAACCAAACTTCTACAGAAACATTTTCAATCACAGATTTTTAAATTTCTTAAATGTATCGGGTTTTACGAAAAAATTTAGAATTTCAGATGCCATTGTAATATTTGATATAACAACTTGCCTTATACTTAAATAATTTCTGTTATTATATGAGTTCGGCACAATTATCCCTAGAAGGCCCAGTGGCAATAAACATTAAAGAAATCAAATCAAATCACTTACTGACAGCAGATATGAAGTATTTATATCATTTCATTAAAACCTATACTTTAAGTTTAAAACCTAAACCCTAAGTTTTGATGGCAACGATGTTTTATATCTTGAGATTGGCAAGGTGAATCGTAGCTATTTTATGTTGAGTTTATCCGAAGATGCTGTATTAGTGCACTAACAATTAGCTCTCGCATATTGCACATAGCGAGATTATTTTTAAGGTTTTTCTTAAAAACTGAAGCATGACATTAAAATGAATTTCGATTTTCCTGTTTGAATATCTTTCTTTATTCATACAGGAAAAATTCTTACGAAGTTTTCGATGACTATTTTCCTCATTTTAGAGACATCTTATTGTGAATTTCAGTAAAAAGCAATGTAATGAAGTAAAACTGAAAAAAAGGGTCCTCTTATTTTACTAAACATAGAATACAACAATAAAAGGTGGCAAATTGCTGCGAAGTGGTTCTAATATTTTAACAATTTTCTCTAAATTAGTGTAAGCGGATGGCATTTATAATTATACAGTGTGACAATTTAATAATCAAGCACTTCAAGTGAATCAAAATGTTCCAATTATTCCTAAACATAGTTTATAATATCTGGCATCAACTATATTCATATTCTCCGCCATTCTTATATGCTATCTAAATATTCGAATTACCAAAAATTTAAATTTAGTTTATAAAAACTTCAACGCGTAAAAAAATAAATTTAAGAGGCCAGCATGATCTACCTGATAGCCATAAACTTTGCACCATTAGATAGCAGCGAAAGTACTAAATAAGTAATTCTAGAGAATCAGAGAACTAGAGACAATATTTATCAAGAACTTTTATCTTTTTCCTTCTATATAGCAGAAATGTAAATGAATTTTGCCATATTTCAACTATATTTATTCACAATATTGTAACACTGTATTAAGAAACCATCTATATGATTGCATAAAATTCAACGAATTTAGTAAAAATACTACTCTGTTTCAGTTATATAATAATATTTTTCTAAAAAATTCAATTGTTTATGTCATTGTTATGTCAAAATATTCTTGCATAATTTTTTGTAAGAATTCTCATAATACCCCACTTTTTTTTTACTTAGATTAAATTTTAAACCCCTGTCCATCACTAGTTAAGCAATTATTAAGTTTATTTTATTTAATTTTTATTATGAATGATGAAAACGAGAAAAATACAAAAAGGCAAATATAATTTTATTATTATGCAAGGTGTCATAAATTTATCAAGCGATTAAAAAATTCTGTGAAATTATAGGTTTAAAAAACTTGTGGAAACTATTAATATCGTATACATTTCAATTCGAATATTTTTAATGTTATTCATGGCAGCAGCGTAAACTTTTTAGCAATTTTTTTTACTGGAAAATTGCATTTCCTAATGAAATAAAAATACTGTAATATTGTTCAAGAAATTATTGAGGTTCGCATTGAACCATAAAAACCATTCCATAAAACTCTTTAGACTTCTGAATAAACACAAAGAATATCTCTTTTTTTCAATCATTTCTTTCGCATTTTTTGTTACAACTTTTCATCCACTAATTAATTTCAGCCTGTCTCTAAGATATCAAGCAACGATATAAAAAAATTGTAAAAAATGTAGGAAAAAATGAAAAAAAAAGTCTTATTGGTACTACGCACCAATTTTAAATTTTTTTTATTAAATGGTTTGCAGCTCGAAAGATTTTCAGCTATTGAATTTCCACCCAGCTATACAATTTCTCCCGTAAAAATCTCTACTAATAATAAAGGAGAATTAGTGTGTGTTTGGTGTGTTGGCGCTCTGCAGGGCATACCGCTCGAGCTAGAGCTACGAAATTTGGCACAAACATACTTTGGAGGGTAGGAATGTGCACATCGGAGTTCTTTTTTTGAAATTATAATTAGAATTCTAATTAATTAAAAATTAAGCAAAATTTCGGCGTTTATCCTTAATAACTTTCGAAAATATTACAGAACAAAAATCATTTTTACACCATCTGAAAGTGCAAAACATTACCTTTTTAATTAAATCAATTTAGTTGCCATACAATTATTTCTTTTATTTTTATGAATTTAAAAAATATTTTTGGCATAATTTGCAATGCTTTTCATTGTTTCAACGCAATTTAAACCGTTTCTATTGTTTAAACAAATATTTATTTGCATGTTTCTCTTCCATTGGTGAAAGCTAGGGTAATATCTTAATGTTGAATGCTATGTTTTAATCAACATATTTTCATCCTGCTAGCATGCTGCTGGAAGTAAAATGTCCCATGCCATTTTAAAATTAAAATCAAATGCATGTTTTGCGAGAGGAATAAGAGAGTAAAGCTGATGCCGACATGACGATGTTACATGACACATAAAGTTACTTGACTCCATTAGGGACAATCATGCAGACAACGCACAGACCAGGTACAAGGGTACTGAAAGAACATGGGTTAAATGATATCATTGGACCAATGATATCAATTAAATTTCCGTACCATGTCTACTCAAATTTTAATAAATTTTAAAAGAATATTTTTTGGCATAATTTACAACAATACTTTTCATTGTTGCAACGCAACTCAAACCGTTTTCATTGTTTAAACAAATATTTAATTGCATATTTTTCTTTCATTGTTGTAATCTGAGGTAGGATCCTAATAGATTTTGTTTTCATCTTTTATTTCATCAAGATTGTTGTGAAATCTGTTAACCAAGCTCTCCGAGATATTGCTTTGCTTACATTAAGAAATATAAGCTAAAAGGTCATGGGTGCTATGTTTTTATTCTTTTTTCATCCTGTTTTAATCCAGCTAATGTGCAGCTGGCCATAAAATGCGCTGCGTCATTTTAATGTTGAAATCAAATGCATATTTTACAAGAAGAATAAGAAACTGAAGATAGTGCCGACAACGTGGAATTAGGGGTTACTGGACATGGCCAGTTATTTGACTCCATTAGGGACATTTATATAGACAATGAACAGAAGAGTTCCCTGGTCATTAAAAGAACATGGGTTAAATATCTACCACAATCTGAAGCTTAAAATTACGTTGTTAAGAGAACCATGAATATAAAATGATACAAGATTGAATTGAAATCATATTCTTGGCGGAAACGCTGGTCGCCAAAGGCGGCTAGTAAATAATAAAATAAATAATTGAAGTTTCCACTATTGCCATGCGCGATAATAAAACTAAGTATCTACATTGGGGTGACAGAAAAATGTGAACACCTTTGGATTTGCACTTTTTTTCGAATATCTTCCAAAAGGCTGAATGGAATGTCCTTGAACCTCGACCATGTAAAGAAGAGGTTTAAACTCACAATTTACCTTAAAGATTCGGTCGCGAGGGCATTTAGGGACCGACCAGAAAAGTATCAGTTTTTGCAAGAACCCTCATCATTTAGCTTCTTAGAGTGCAACCGAAATTACCTCTTTTCAATGCCGATATCTTTCTGAATATTAGCGGTGTTTAACTGCAATTTTTATATAAGCTGCTCTATATACCTGGCTTTAAAGTTATGAGAGAAAAATTACGCTACATCTCGCACATGTGCAATAAAAATTATTTACTGTAAATACTCATATTTCCTCTAATATTCAAAATATTTAATTTAAATTTTATCACTACATGCTTCACTAATATACTGCCATGCATTGCGTAAGTTTCGTATGAATCCGTTGAAAACTCCACATGTTATAAGCAAAAAACATCCGGGAGAATTCGGGATTTTTAAAGAAAGCTTTTATATCCTCCAGAATATATATGCTATTTTTACGAAAATACATGTAAGCAATGTGCATAACAAACAAAACCATTGATGAATGTTGCAAATCATTATCAGTTTTTTTTAAAACGAGATGGGCCGAAATCCCTTTTTGTCTTCATCAATTTCTGATCCCAATGAAAATTGTGAGTTTAAACCTCTTCTTTACATGGTCGATATTCAAGGACATTCCATTCACACTTTCAGAAGATATTCGAAAGAATGTGCAAATCCAAAGGTGTTCAGATTTTTTTCTGTCAGTATCTATATTAACGGTTTCCGCATACATTTTTATGGGCACCTAGTGATACAGGTGCATAATTTATGGGCAGCTTGAATTATTTCTGGTGAAGTAGTTTCTATGCTTATTTAATTTTTATCACGGTCACTCTTGTTTAACATAAGAAATTAGAAAAGCATTTAAAAAGGCAGTCATATCTTTTATTATAACATTTTTTATTTTAAATGAAGCTCATTATAGGATGACCAATTCTATTTACCAAGATACTTCTGATTCAATAAATATTTAAAAATTATATACGCGATTTTAAATTTAATGTTACCTTATCATAATAATGTGCTTTTTGAAAAAAAAGATTGAAAGAAGTTATATTCACAAAACTCTAACTACATTTTAAAAAATAAAATAGTATTTATCTCTTTTAATATCTCTTAAATTTATTATATTCGTGTGTTTAATTTGCAATAGTATTACTATTAATTTTTTTAATTTGCTATTTTTATTTTGATACTTTTCGTCTTAGTGAAAATTTTCCGATTACTTAAAATAATTAATTTTGCATGCAAAATCAAGGATGCCATCATTTTACCTTTATTAGTTTTTTAAGTAAGTTAAGAAGTGCATCGAGACACTGATATGATAATCCTATTTTTGAGTCATACTTGGGAAAAACTTTAAATAATTCCTGTTAATACGAGCAAAAGCTACTAATAAATTTATATAATGAGAAAATGTGGATTTCAAATTAATGAACTTCACATAGAAAATACTCTAATCGACAACATGAGAAGCAAAATTTATACGACCAACTTTGAAGGGAAAAAATGATACATTATTTTTTTAAAAATGGGAATGTTAATTTTCATTCAAGTATAAAATTATAATATTATAAATTCAAGTAAAACTTTGTTCTGCATAAATGAAGTGAAAATACTTTATTCCACGTCTTTAGTTCTGAACAAATCATTTTACGTGGCGACATCGTTTAGGGGCAGACGATTTTTTGCTGAAACATTTTATCCCCTAAGTAGTCTCTTAGCGTCAATAGAGATACAGTTCTTGTACTATCACTTTTTTTATCACACTCCTACGATGTCGCGCCTATAAGCAAAGGGGATACTTATAAAATACGGCCGAAAAAAAATTGCGTGTCATTTTTTTTTCTTCTTCTTTTCAAGTCTATATTAAAGTAAGGAAAAGTGAAGTGTTTACACTTAGGCTCTCGGTAACGTGGTATCCCTCAAAAAAAAAAAAAAAAAAAAAACACGGCTTGCTGATAAAGGTGGTTCCTCTTTAACCACCTGCCATTCATCTTAAGTGGAATTGTATGTCTTCTGATGAAAATTAGATTTTGCTGATTGCCTTGTTAATCTCGCATCTTTCTATTTCATTCACTTTAAAATAATGTGCTTGGTGTACAACTGGTTCAAAACTATGATTTCTGTTGGAACTGGATGAAACTATGATTTTGCTTAAGTGGGTTTGATTGTGTTTGTTTGTTTTTTATTCTACATAAAAAATAATAACAAATGAACATAAAATTTTTGTAAAAATTGAAAATTTTCATAGAAATAAAACTTCTAATGATAAAATTAAAAAAATTCCAATGAGTGAGAAATATCAGGCAACACAAAAATAAATAAATAAATAAAATAAAATACAAAATAATTAAAAAGAAATGTATGCTATATTTGCAGCGTCATGAATTCATCGTCTGAAAAATAAATTCAGATTCATAAACGCCATTACCTAAATGTGATGTTTTAGTTAACCCTTTCCGAGCCTGTGATGCAATTTGGCATCACCGTAATAATCTGCTTTTATATCTATTCCTTTTTTTAATTGAACTAGAGAAGGTTTGATGAGCCTAGGTGGCAACATGATCTGGATTCAAATGAATTATAAATGAATAATTTTAATTATTTACTCTGGATGTAATTAATTAATCTGGAATAAATGTTAAACATGAAGTATTTTTAAATTTTTTTTTAATTTTCAATTGTTTTTACTAGCAAATAATATCTTGAGTCAGAAAAGGTTAAAATATTAAAAATTATATTCTTTTCATAAACCACAATAAGACACATAATAAATTTACAAAAACACGAATTTCTGCAGAAAAAAAATGTAATTGTGACTCTGTTAAAAATACGAAATTGTACGAATTGTCATCGAAATGTATTTCGAGATTATTTTTGTATGAACATAAATTATATAAAAATCTGCTGTAAAAAAGAAAATGACATTGCTCAATAAAATTTTTATGAAATGTCAAAATTAATTTCGAATTCGCTATATACACCATTAAATTAATATTATAAAACAAAGATTCATAAAACAATAATTTATCCTAAATATCTTATTATATTACATGATATTTTTTACTAAACTGAGTATTATTTCATTGCAAATATATTTATATTAAATATTATAAAAAAGTACCCAATTTGCTATGTCAGTCTAATAAATAAAGGTTTGGGTTTTGCAGGGGATTCTTTTTCTGCTCTCTAAATTCTTTATTAATTTATTATTTTATCATCAATTTATTTTTATAATTATTTATTTTTAAGTTATTTATTTACAATTATACAATTATTTTTAATTTTATTATACAATTTATTTTTAAGTTATCCCCACATTTTTGAGCGATTTTGATATAATAAAAATTATCACACAAAAGTTTTGCACTTGCAAATATTCTGTGTGTTTGCTCTTGCTCTTAACTATTATTTTACATCCTAATTTCCATGATAATAATTTTTTTGTAAAATTATAGTATGCAGTTTTTCACCCTCTTCTGCCACAGTTTTCCATAGTCCATTATTAGCACCTGTTTTACAGTAGTTTATTGCTGTTTACACCAGTCCAAATGCACATAAGTCCATGGAATGTGACTAAAAGGCATTGGATTGATACCAGTTTCTTGTTTCAAATTTTCCAAGAATTTAACTATAAGTTTAATTGGGCATATATTTAGCTATATGGTTTTTATTTTGATTTCTACAGCTTGATGGGTACAAAGGTATATATATGGTATTTCTTCCTTAAATGTTGCCCATACAATATCATCTTGACAATATGAATAATTGAATTTTATATATTTTTCTCATCTTTCCTTATTTTTAACTTTCCGTTATATGCAAAACCGGCAAAAATCATAAATCTCTTACTAAAAGTTTTTTGGATACTGTGAACAGAGTTTCCAAATTATCCCTCCTTCTCCTTTAAAGTGATAAATAGATTTATTCTCATCGAAGTCGCTTAGATTATCCAAGTTTCATAGAATGTTGCAATATTTTTCCTTTCTTCGGCATATAAATTCTCATCGTACAGAATTCTGCATCAAGTTTACATTCAGCATCGTGTCCAAGAGAAAGGCGGTAAAAACTGTATATCATCGTCGTTCAAGCAAAATTCTTTAAGTCCGAAACTGAAGTTTAGATATGCAGTCAATTTAAACTTAAATAATTTTGAGTCGTTATGATAAATAGTAAAAATTTAATATAGATTTTAGCTCCAACGGTTGGTTTACTGATATAACAAGTTTATATTACGAAGTTATTAATAGGAAATTCTAATTGGTGCAGTAGTGAGTCAAAAGCTTATTGAGGACTTAGTGACTTTTACCTGAACGACGACGGTATAGTTTGGTTTCTTTAATTATTAATATGACTTATGACTATTTATTATTTTATTTACAGTTGAAACTAAATTAAGCATTGCGATTTTATAACAGTTGCTTGGTTGATGGATTTTACTTTAAAATTAAATATCTTACCTTAGAAATATTTATAGAAGTTCGCTTCTTTTTTGAATACGTTTTAGGAACTATTTCTTCAGCAGATTACAAATCTTTACGTGTTTATACTTTATTATCAACAATAATACTTGTCCTGCTTTTATATATATTGATTTCCATGGTTTTTGCAATGTTATTGAATTACGGAGTAGGAGGATTTCTCTTCTAAAATAAATGGAAACATAGTCTTCTATCCATTGCTTATTTTCAAACACAACTTTGTAACCAACTATTTTCAGATCAAACTTTTGTAATATCAAATAATAACTCAAAGTCTGAGCAAATAGTTGCTTAAAAAATAAGGCTGTTTCAAACCTAATAATTACTTATGCATTACCATTAAAAGCGATTAAAAAATGAACGAATAAACTCTACATGTAAAATGCGTTCATCCAAAATAATTTTCCACAAGTCTACATTGTTTAAAATCTAAATTTTCAGACCGCTTTAAAAAGGTGCGATTGTTTACCGTATAAATAAGACATATACTTAGGGTTACCATACGTCCGGATTTGAAACTCACTTCCAGACTAATGTTCGGATCTTCAAAATGAGTGGCCAGAGATAAATTTAGTCGTAATAAAGAAAATCTGACGTATTCGAATAAGGTGACGTCATTCCGCCAAGAATAACAATGAAAGAAATTCCTTGTTGGTAAGAAAGTGGATGAGCTTCCTTATCCAGGCCCCAGTTTAAGCAGAAAATTAAAAGTTTTTGCAGTTTTGTTTTAATTCTGTTTTTTATTAATTTAATTTTGAATTAAGAAACATTAATACAAATTGTATCTTCTTTGTATTTTGAAGTCTTAATTTTTTTTTTACTTCCTCAAATTAGGTGCTGGTGTTATGAAAGATTATCATTGAGACTTTTATACTATACTTTGACCCCTCCCTGGAATGAGCGGATTTCAACTAAAAACATTATGGTAACCCTACACATACTGGAAAATTATATAGTTGTAGATACAAATTCATTCTCCCCATGCTGTCTCTCCATGTTATTCAATAACTTTACTCCCATCAGAGCAAGTTTCTTAAAAGTATTTTTTTTTCCCTATTATTCTGTTTTAAAAGGGAACTCATTTCTAGAGTCTGAATTATGTTAAAAGCTAGTTTTTTTTTAAAACTAACACATGAAATAGACAAGGAATTGTAGGACTAAAACCCCCGAAATGACATACAACACAGTTATATTCTGTTAGAATAAACACTAAAATGTTTTATTCGAGGTGTGTGGAAGATTTTTTAAGAAGGACAGGAGGGGGGTGGGGGAATTGCTGGTGAATTACTGAATTTCGGTTTAAATGATCCTGAATGATCTTTTAAATGGCCCTGAGTTTCGATACCGAAATCTCCATTTCCTTAATGTATTTTACTGAGTAGAGAACAATAAACAATGCATGGACGGTATTGATAATATTTTTTCATTTTTTAAAAACTGTGAACTACATTTGCATCTTAGCTATTTATTTAGTAACATATGGTATAATGCTATTCATCTCAAAAATTTTATGCATCCAGTAATCATAAAGGCGATTACTAATGACAAAATCACATTAATAGCTGACCTTTGCGTGTGAAAAATACAAAAATTATCATTTTATGCTCGGCATTGAAAGAGAGTTATAAAAGAATCATTGCCACTTAGCAGTAACCGATCTCTAGCACTGCAATTAGGAAGTCTAGCAGAGTATGACGACACGCAATAAGGTGACAGCAAACGATTCTCTGCGAATTGTCGTTTGCGTGCAGATATAATTTAAGCTTCACAATAGCCATTTTTTCATTCACACAGTTAATACCTTTGGGCACAATTGTACGGGAGATAAAAAATAATAAAAAACGGTTTTGGCTCTTCTAGTGTTTCACGTTCCCATGTGATTGTTTTGATATATATGTAGAGTTAACAAGTGTTAAATATCTTCCTTTACCGGATATTTCCTTTTCTTTATGATTATTATTATCAAATATCCGGTCAAGAATTGGAAGAAAAGTTGCATTTGTCGACTTTTTCATGGTTGCTTTTTAATATTAAAAACATCTGTTGGAAAAAGTTTTTTACACCCTTTTCTTTCCAATTTTTTTTAATTCTTACACTTTTTCTGAATGTATTAGATTTCTAATAATTAAATATAATTAAAATTTGTAGATCAACCTAATTGTTTCATTGTGTTTATAATGATTTAATTAATATTACTTTTCATTGAATAACTCAAACCTTATTTTATATCAAAAGCTTTAATTCAATTAAACCAATTTAATAATTAATTTATTTCATCGAATTCCTAATTTTGGTTTAGTTGCTTTTAATATTTTTTAAAACCTGTTATCTGTATTGCAATACAACAGGTTAATAATTGAAATGGTATGTATAAAAAAGAATTTGGATTTTCATATTAAAGACGTATTTTGCTGCGATATTTAATGTAGAGACTTATATCATACAACGACGAGAGAATGAGATCTCGACTACAGTTAAAGACAATTATACTACGATTCGATATAATCACTCTATCAGTTCAGGTTCTTTTAGGTTTTCTAGGTTCTAAGTTAGAGCCATGAAGTAACGTACTGAATTTAGTTATGCCAAATTGAAAACTATGGATTTACAGAGTGATTCAACGTCCAAAACTGCTAGCCGACTAATATAAATCAGCATAAGTAGTTACAAACCGTCTTCATATACCTACTAGATAACTTAGAAACTTTTACCAGAGCAGGAGCTCTCCATTCGACTTTCTCGTATACTTCTGCAATATGGCGCGTTTTGTGTTTAGAATAGTAATGCGAAGAGGATTCAGCTCGCATTTTGAACCTCTCCCCATTGACCAACTGAACACAAAATTTGACGTAGATCTACCATTTTTGCGTTAAATTACTAAAATTCATCTTCGTAGCTTCTTACGTTTTTGAATTATCATGTTCATATGAATACGCATGGACGAAGAGGTATTGTCAGGGACAGATTTCCCATAGGGCCAAGGCCTAGGGCGCAAATTTAATGGAAATTATAATAAAATATTTTAAAATTTAAATATTATTTTGGAAAGACCATATTAAATATTGTTTTTAGGCTCGTTCATACACATTAAGTAAACTGGTGGCACATTTACATTACCTATCTCTATAGTTTCAGTGAATGCACCAGGGGGGATTGCACAAAATTAAGTGCTTTAACTTAGGGCGCAGAGTTAAGCGCATTGGCCTAGGGCGTAGAAATGTATAAATCCGGCCCTGTCAGGACGAAATCCGTCAAACAGACAAAGAAATTTGAGATCTGCACTATTTGTTTGAAAAACACACGCAAAATTTCTATCAACTAGCTCTTTCTGTTTTTGAGTTTTGTCTATCTGTTTACCAGACAGATAGACAAAATCCCAAAAAAGCTTCTTTTTTTCTACTCAAGGAAGTACAAAACGTGAATATTCATCAAAATAAGGGGAACGAACTTTTTTGGGTATTACAATACTTTTCTCTTTGAATACTCCTAACAAGAAACTAAAAATAAATTAGTGTATTATACATTTGTTTAGACGCTTAGTTTTACACAGAAAATTAATTAATTAGAACAACAATAAAACAAAAAAAATTCAAGATCGTCTGATTGGAAAAAAAAAGAAATTAAATTAAAATATTCCGAAAAAATTTCTATCTTAAACAAAATATTTTTTTAATCTATCTGTGTTAATAAAGCACACCATCATACAAGCATTTGTCGTTTCAGCACTAGTTCACACTTCATTAAAGTTCTACCCATCTGGATTCTTCTCCTAGAACAATATATCCCAGCGAAAAAAAAAGATCTGAAAGGATCTTTTTTCCCATTGACAGTGATCCAGCCTATTGGAAGTGTGCTGACAGATATTGAAGAGCGTACAAATTGCCACCGCCCGGATATTTTGGTCCGGTTAATCCAATCAACTTGTGTGCGTAACTGATTATAGCCCCTGTCGATTGACAGCCCAGGTAGAGACTGGTTGGGGGAAAAATCCCTTCTTTCACCCGTTTTTTCTATTTTTTCCCTCTTGGGAGGGGAAAAATTATTTCAAAGGAGTAATTAGAGCAAGGAATTAAATTCAGAACAAGATTTTAAGAGAAGGCTGTTAACCAATATGTCACTCAACATCTAAAACAATTACGAAATTCTTCTTAAAACTGGCACTTCACTAACAGAAGATTTATATGCAAAAAAAAAAAAAAGGAGTGAGAGTTTTGGAAGGAATTATGAGAATAACTTCTACCTAAAAAGCAATATAAAATTCAGCCGATGTTCTAAATGTTACCTAGTTGTTTGATATTGAACTTTATTTTAACATTTTTGCATCTTTTTTTATCATCAAATTGGAATTCTTCTCAATGATGAAAAATAAACACAAACCGGTATTTTTTTTTTGAATATTCATGAAAGATGAATCTTCAAGCCATTACTTTAGAAATTTAATCAAAATAGGAGAATTTCAAAAAAAAATATTTTACATATTTGTTATTTGTTATTATTTTGTTAGGATTTTTCGCGCAAAAACCACATTTGCATATTCTAAATCTAAACCAATATTTAAGAAATGTATACAACATACATGAATCTAACATAAAAACTTGTAAAATTAATGAAGCAGGAAGATATGTAATGAAAAAGTTTTAAAATGCTAAATATAAAATATTCTGTGGTGATAAGTCCAAATACCTTTGAAATTAAAAACTACGTGATGTTCGGCTCGGGTTTCGAAGTAATCAACAAATATTTATGTGTTTAAGCTGATTTATTTCAAGCCACAAGACAAGAATATGCTATTTTGCATTTTTATCGCGTTTCCAGTTTCAAAATTGTAACTTAACATATTCGAACACATTTGATTCTTACAAACTTTCGAAAACAAAAGCTTCTACACTTTGTCTTTTAATATATTATTTCTATGAATTAAAATGTTAGATTAATAATTAAATTTTAAGAAGAATTTAATAGAGGTTTAATTTTGCTTTTAATATATTAAATCCAAGTATCATCTTAAAGCAATTAGAAAGATTTCTATTTTTTTTTTGCTTACATAAATACCATGTGCATCATTTCCAAAGAACGTCATAATTGCACATGATAAAAAAATAAGAGGAAAATTTGGTGACCAACATAGCTTTAATTCCTAACTCTTTCTCAAATTTTCTTTCGACTGCTTATATATTTAGATGTTGGATAAGAAAAATCCTTGTTTCTCTCCTTCTCATTTTTCGGCTTCCTTTCTGTATCCATTAAAACTTCGAAATTATATAATGAACAGGGAGAAAAGCTTAAACTTTATCCCTTTAAAACGATAAAAAAATCCCTTCCAGGGAAAAACTCGTTAAACTCTTGATTGAATCCACTCGCGTTTCAACGCCCACTTGTTATTGAAAGGGTAGGAACCCTTTTCCATTTCAATCACTTTTTTTAGATTTCTTTTTTCTCTCGAAAATTCTCTCCGAACTGTTTGCTAAGCTCTGGGAAATCCCAATATTAGGTTGTCGGTCGATTATTACCCTTTGCAACATAATGCAGTTTCCTACAAAATAAATGAGTTGTCCGCTTTAAAATAAGATAAGGTCCTCTTTTTTCGAAAAATTTAAATTGAGGTTATGTGGCTTTCTCACGTTAGGCTTCTATGGGTTAATGAAGTCATATAATGGATGGAAGATTGATCAACTGTGGAAATGATTCAAGATAATGATCCGTGACTGAAATCTCAAAGCTTTGCTGCAAAGTGAAAAAAGTTGAAACCTTTTTGACTTTTTAGAGTCATTTTTCAACTTCAAAAGTATGCAGCTGATTCATGCGTTTTATAAGTTCCGTTAAGAACTTACCATACAAAATTCTTAAAAAAATAATAAAATTGGCATTTAATTTTCAATTAAGTCATGAATTTCATGGCATTTCAATTCTCACATCATAGAAAATATAATTAGTAATACGGTAAAAAAAATCTAGTTACATGCTCATTTATTCACTTAATTATATTATCATAGGCTAGACGTTTGGATAAATGTTAAATTTATAGAGTAAACCAGATTTTAATTACCAACGTTCCGATTCATATGTTTCTAACTAGTTATATGTCCAAAAAATCAGAAATATAGTATGTTTTCTTCTAAATTTAACTTTTTCGGTGGTATACACATTTTTTAAGAAAATTTTTACAACTTGAAGGATTTTTGTTGTTATTGTTGCTGTTAGATTAAAGCACGTAGATTGTAATTTTATTGCGGCAAAAGCATTAGAATGATGTATTTCTTGGCTAAAATGAAAGAGTTTATTTTTTGGTTTTGTTACACTCGAAATGCTGTAACCTTCCACTTTAAGCAATCCCCAAACCCATTTGGCTATTATTTCGAACACCATGTACAAGTGCTTTCTCTCTTGTACGCAAAGTAACAAAATTTCTGTTTGGTTTTGTTTCCATCACCATTTCTTTTAGTCTAACATTTTCTGTCAATTTAGTCAATCAAAAAAAAAGTAGTAACTAATTCGGATTCAAATTGAAAGCAATGTAGCTATTGGCTTTGCGTTGTAAGGAAGGAGGATTCAGAGTTATAGTTAAACAAGTCCATGTTTTCCCCTTTTTCTACTAAAACTGCTATATTTTCTACGTAATAATAATTCAAGCCCTTAGTTTAATTAGTATCCGCCAGGAAGCAAGAATAATTAGAAGCCCACTGTTATTTTAAATGCAGCTAATCAACTTTAAGATCTGTTGTCTCAGAAATGAATCTCATAGTCTTGGTTCGCTTTAATTCTGAACCCTCGATATAATATAAGAAAAAAGATATATAATAAAGCATTCATAGCAACTATTCTGTAAATAAAGCCTCAAAGTTATAATTTATTTTTAAAAAACATTCAAATCTAAGAAATAAAAACACCAACTGTAGCCTTTTCAAAGAGACCTCAAATCACGACAACAGAAAAAGAACTGTAAATGCTTATCAATATCTCTAAAACGAGTGCTGAACATTTGTAGATTTTCCTTGATATCATCGAATTAGTATGCTGGAAATTCAGGTGGCTTATCAGAAACAAAACAGAAAACTTGTTCATCTCTCTTGAAAAAAAATTCATTTAGTAGAACTTCGCTAATTCGAATTCTCTGGTCCCTCGAATTTCCTAATAACATAATGTTAAAATGTTGTCTATAATCCGAAATTATTTTAGCTACAATAACGATAAAACTAAAACTGCTTTTATTTCTAAATTATTTTCTTTAGTTAAATATGTCCGTACCATGTGTGTCTTTATATTCGTAAATGAAATGAATTAAGGCGCTTAACTCTGTCTAGGCCTTAACTGCTGTGCAATATATATAATGAAAAATGCAATAAAAAATTTCTCACTTTTTAACAAAAAATTTTGGACGCATAAGATGCGAATTGTACTGTTTTTTCCCGAAGATTTTTTTGTCCAATAGTTGTATTGAAAGTACCGTTACTGTGTGTTGATTAAAATACTCACTTATTAATATAAATTATTATTTTTATAATTATTAAACTTTTTAAATTATAATTATCATTACTTTATTTATTAAAATTGCTACATTAATTATGTATCATTTGTATACTTTAATTTAACAACTATGTAACATTTATTAAAATTAATAACTATTAAAAATAAACCTTTTCTGCCATTTTTAGTTTAAACACCATCGTTTTCTTTTGATGCACTCATTTTTAGTTCCAATTTATGAGTCACTGCTTTGGTAGCAGATTATTCCGAGCTTGTGTTAGCATACAGGGGAACTTGGCTAATTCAAAACTGTCAGGGCCACAATAAAAATTCGATTTATCCAAAATTCGAATCAAGAAAATAATTTTTAAAGCCGTTAATTCAACAGAGGAGTTTACTGTTCTAGAATGTATTAGAACAAAAAAATCGGTAAAAAATATCATTTTTTTAAAGCTGAACAGTTCGATGTAAATTGCATTGTTCATTTTGAAGCTTCATTGTGCAATTAAATGCTGTATTCGAATTGATGTAAATTGTTTGTTTAATAAAATTGTTTAGTTATTTATTGAAAATGTTTAAAAATTAATAAATAAACAATGAATAATTCTATAAATAAAGTCATTACAGTTATAATAAAATTTTTTTAATAAAATTTCAGTTTTAAAATTGTCAATTTATCTTATTGATTTCATTTTCAGACCCGATTTTTCTTAATTCTAATTTTTGGATAAATCGAGTTTTTATCGTGGTCCCGTCAGCTTCGAATTAGCCAGTTTGATTTGATTTGATTGGGGGGTTTGGGGGATTTTCAGCAACAAAGGCTATTATCCCCTATTCATTCTAAAGTTCTTTTCAATCCGAAATAAAAAAAGGTATGACAATTGCCATCAAAAGACGGGCTAAAAATTATTGCCGATCTGATTCGGTCAAGAGAAAAAAAACGGCACCCTTCTAGAAAGGCCTCCATATTCTTTTTCTTCGAATTAGCCAAGTTCCACAATTTGATTATTTGTAAATATTTTGATAAACTGAGAAAGTATTCTTTGACGAATGCCTTGGGTTATATACAAGGGCCGCCCCAATTAGCCCAATATTCATTGGGATAATTGGGCTTTAGCACAGGGGCGCAAATTATTCAAAGAGCCTACAAATTTTCTATATTAATTTTATTTTAATTTTGAATAAAAAATTTTTACTTATTATTTTAAATATGAAAAGGCTCCAACTTCCCAAATTATAAGGCTTTAATCAGAGAACAGGTGAACATTTTTTTTTTCTTTGCTCCCCAATTATTTTATTAGGGAGCCATTTTCTTTGGACCATAAGCATTTAAATTACTAGTTACGATCTTGTTGCTGAGCGAAATATCTTTAGCCCAGGGCTCTCAAATTTGTTAAGACGACCCTGGTCATATCTAGGTTTCAAAAAGTACCTGTTGTGTGTGTGCGTACTTCAGCTTGGTGAAAAGCGGATGTCTTTCTCAGCTGAGTTCATCTCGTGCTAGTTACGTCATTGGCTTTGATGTGTCACCGCCCAATTAAAGAGATTGAAAGTCGAAAAGCTGCGGGCCAAACACTTGACGTGATTAGCACCGCTCCTCAGCGAAGGGGAGGACTGTTTTCGAAACAGGGGAGGGTGAAAAGGGTCCCCGGAGAACAAGGCACCCCCGGAACAGAGAGACAAGGGGAAGCGAATGCTAATCAGTGTACAAATAGAGTCAAACGATTATTGAGCAACATGAGGTAATTTCAAATATAGTGTCCATTGAATGGTTGGAAAAATATTTAAAAAATAGTGATTTGGGCGAGGCGTTTATAAACACTGAAAATGAATAATTATTTATTCTTATTCTAGTGATTAAAACATATTGGTAATTAATCGAAATATGATGCATTCAAAAACAATTATTAGTAAAAAATGCTTTCACGCACGGATCTTTGACGAGTTTTATTTATTTATTTGTAATTCATGAATTGTTTGATATTGATTTTGTTTTCTGAATTATATATTCATGGATAACCTTAGTTTTCTTTTTTCTTTTCCCTTCTCCTTTTCCCCTTCTCTGTTTATAAATACTTGAAATTGTTATATGATAGCTGACGTTTTCATTCATTTATTTTTGTCAAATAAATTAAAAAGTTTCAAAGCACGAGCATCCCAGTGCTGTATAAGACGCCATACATTTTAGAAATAATCTCAAAATATTTTATTGTTTCTAATTGAAAGAAGTCAGGTGAATATTTGGATCACTAGATAACTGGCGCTCAAATTTAAATGAGATTAATATTCAAAAGCTGCTTGCCTCAAATTGATTAAAATAGTTTTTGTTCTGTTTTTGCATGCTTTTCTACCTGGTTGATGGCTTTAAAAATCTTATTATTTTAGAATCTTATAATTTTAGGATAATTGTTTTACAAAGTTTACCCATGGCAGCTGTTAATATTTGTCCATTAGAAATTCCTGCAGTTTCACAAATTTATGTGAGGGAACACATCCCATCCCAATTCTTGCAAAATCGCAGGTGGTTTCGGATGTCATTTCCATGTGCAAAGCATTTTATAAGAAATCCATGTTTCAGTATTGATCTACAAATTGAAACTACGCCAGGTCTATGGAATGACAGCTAGTCTACTTTCGAAACTATTTTCTCTCTCAAAAAAAAATAAATAATGGAGGGCGGAAATTTAAAGCTCTAGAGTTTAAGCGGCATAAAAAATATGACAAGTTTACAAGGGGAAAGTTATAAATGATTATTTTCGTAACTAAAGATAGTTCTGTATGCGGATTGTTTAAGTTTACTTGGGAAGGGGGGGTACTTATTCGCTGATATTTAATCCGTTTTTTATCGAATGCTGTAATCCATCGACCCTGAAGCTTTTAATGTGACTCAACTTTCCAAATCCATTTTAATAGCTTTCCGCTTCAAATGAATTTTGCAATTCTTAATTATTATCTTTTATGTTATTGATGTATATCTATTGATCTATTTTTAAGGATGTCGTTTTAATTTTTTTTATTTATTTTGCTTAAGCAGAGTTTTCTTCTTTTTGTTTGATTTCAATAAATAGTTTCGTCCAATATATTTATTTTTTATGGTTTTATACCTCCCCTTTTGTTATTGAACTCCCACTCCTACAATGAAGGCAGGCCTCATAGATTGAGAATCAGAGATGTAAATGAATCATCCTGCTAGTAATCATTTATGATTTTTGAAAATTTTCTCATAAATTATATAAACTTTTAAAATTCAGCTAATAACTCATCATAGTTGGTTCCCTGTGTCCAGTACGACAGGGCCATTTCTTAAGTACAAAGAAGAAAATTTTTGCCTCAAAGAAGGTGAGTTCGAATCATCTACTAATATAAATTTTTACATATGATTTGCAAATCCCGTCTCATCGATAACCGTACGCGAATCCATCCCTAATTTTTCCAATTTTTCGACCATCCTCTATTATTTTTTTACCATAATCTTCTTTTGCCTCATTCTAACCACCGCATACATATTTCTACCCCTATCCATGACAGGCCACCACCCACGGCGGAGGCAAATCATCCAAAAAGCGACAGATGCGACACGCACGACAAGTACCTACGGGAGAGAGAAGCCGTAAACACTGCATCTTACAGTTCTGTCGGACGCAAATCTCCACATCCACTCCGCGTCTCTCCCTCCGTAATTGGTTTGCCTCTTCCACAAGCACGGTCATGAATAGAGAGAGCGATTTGCTTTATCTTCCTCGCCCATATGTTCAGGTTTGGATCGCGGATTCGATATCGAGTAAGGGTAGTTAAAAAATGATTGGTAGACAGTTGGAAAATTTAATTCGCGTGATGTGTTTTTTGGCATTGGCGTAGCACCTGTAAATGACGGCCTGGCCATAATAATATTTTTTTACCCCGCTTCTCGTTATATTTGCCTTAAGAAAAGGAATTAAATGCACAGATATTTTGTCTTCGTTGCTCCCGCCAAGACTGGTGCCAGCATCTCTATCCTCCTTGCCCTCCCCCAGTTGCTACGCCACTGGTTTTTATGAGTGAAGAGCGCTGGAGTGCTATTGGTTATGTCTTTAATTTATTTTCAATCCTCTTACCAAACGGTATTTTGATAATAAGGTTTCTATACAGGAAATAAAAAAATGACAATTACAATCTAACAACATAGTTATCATACAAAGCAGGATATATTAGATATAACAGGATTGACAAATAACACGACGGGAAATCATGGCATGAGGAACGGTAGGTTCCAGGTTCGAAATCAGATTCCACCAAAAATTCACCGTGTATGAGGGCCTGGCTCAACTTAAATACGTGACGGTTCGAAGTGATGAGATCCTTCTCAAAGTATAGTCTTCGTGGTGCTTCGAAGCTGGAAGCTAGTATAATTAAACTGAACTCAACTTTCTCGTGCATTTATCAATATTAACGCTCCTTTATCTGTAATGCCCCCGTCTCCCCAGTTGAACTTGAAAAATGGCGCTAATACTGAAGTTTCGAATATTTTCAACAATTAAACTTTTTTATTTGTGAAATTTTACAACTCGATCCGAAAACATCCTAAGAGTGACAGTTATATCTATATATATATTTGAAAAAGGTGTCTCTTTTGGCTACTAAAATGTAAAGATAAAAAAAAAATGATTTTGAATGAATTTTTAATGATAGAGAAAGACAGAATTGGACCCTGGGAAAGACTTTTTGAGATTTATATAGATCCTACTTGTCACACTTCTGCTAAATCAGCTTCCAAATTGCAGCAGATGTAGCTCAAATTTGTACAGCACTTTACACTTCCGCCAGATCGACAGATTTCAGTCGATAATTATAAAACAGCAGGTATCTTTCTTCTTGTGTTTTCCAAAAAAGACACTGATTTCTTTTTTTTGTTACCTATCTTTAGACTATCGCATTTCACCGCGGTTAGGCTTGGTTGGGCATTTCATAATAGAAACCTTTGCGTGATTTCTTTTGTTCAAACGAGCGTGCTCATCTAGTGAAATTGACCCATATGTTACCTTCCATGGAAACTCTTCATCGACATATGGGGCGAGGTTTTTTTGCTCCAATCAGTTCTGGTGAACAATAATGTTTATTGGAGTTTAGAAAACAGTAATAGTTGTATGGATTAGCTGATATTAATGAATTTATTTTATTCGAAGTTCCTCATGAACTGGGTTTTGCTATCACTTTCCATTGCCTATTTATAAAAGCTAATTAATTTTCCTTCTCATTCCAAGGGATATTATTTTATGCAATACTTTTTTCTCGTATGAAATGATGCGAATTGTTTGGAAAGATTTTAATCCTCGCATCTAAATACCATTTCCTTTAATAAATACTTATGATCATATTCCTAATCATAGAGAATACCATACAAATATGAACTTACTTGTGGGTCTTACTTACGTGTGAACTTACTTGAACAAATACATTTGGGTCTGTTTGCAGCAACAACAACAACGGGTCTGTTTGCTCTTTCCATAACTGTTTTTAGTATCTATTGTTTTTATTGTGTATATATATATATACAAATATGAACATTTAAAGAAAATCCTTATTGCTGACTAGTTTTGTTTGAAATTCCGTAGCTTTTTATACCTACGTAAAAGGACATATTTAATGAAATTTTTCCACCTTATTTAAGGACAGATTTCTAATTAAATGATAAGAAAAGATTGATCTGCCCTTGTTAAGTTTTTTCTTTCGGGAAGGGATTTTTGGAGAATTTAGACTTTTGCCAACATCTTATGAAATTCCATTATTCAGCTCAAATATATTTCGTTGCATTTATTACATTTGCTATTATAATTGTTGCTTAAACGTGTACTGCACTCTAAACTTTCTTAGAAAACAAACTTAAATTCATATCAATATTAGTAGTTTTTCATTTAGTTAGCAGTTGAAAGTCTATATGATTTAATCTCCAAGAAAAATTCTGCGAGTTAAAGGTACAAAAATTAACAAATAAAAAATGTAATTTAAGAATTCGAACAAGCCCTTGAAAGCTGGTGGTAACATCTCGGCTTCGTGATCGAAGGACCACGAGTTCAGGACTTGATTTACCAAAATTCCGTCTTGTAAATGTTCCTAAAGTACTTTAATCTATTGTGCCTCAAACATCCTCATTCTGTTGTGGCCTGGAAGTTTACATAGAGACGTGTCGGCTCAGATAACTTTCTCGTCACTCCACGTGGTTGAAAATGCCTGGTTTTTCTCAAAATAAACCTTTGTATAACATCAAAAATATCCAGACCCATTATTTGATGGTAGGGGACGTCGAAAGATTGACTTCTTCTTTTCCACTCTTCAGATTTTCACACCAAACCTATGTAAAAGGAAGTTGAGAACGACAGAGTGTTTTTTTCTCTTAATGTATTTAGAAACATCAATAAAGTTATTAACATAATGATAGTTACAATCTTATTCTTTGAAGGGCTATTCTTTTTCACATGCATTTTGTATTGTCGATTTTACTGGGGTTGAAGGCTCTTCTTTTATACATATTTTGTTTTATGTGGTTGTTTTTGGGATCATGCACGCTATGCTAGCTCTGAACTATTGTTTTTCGTGTTGTATGCTCAATTCTGTTCTCTGTTGCTTTGTTTTCTCTTTTGTGTTAAATGTTATTAATGTTATTGAACTTATAAATTGCTCTTATGTTTTAGTTAATATTTAGTTTAACTTAGTAGTTGTTTTATTCTACATTCTGTCATTATGCTGCATATAGTTATGCTTATAACCTTTGTTTCTTTGCCCATTTATGATATATTTATATATTATTCTGTGTATTATTCAAAATTGTGTCCTTAATTCCATTCTATGCCATATATTGTTCCATGCATGTTAAATGTTGTGCATATTTTTGGAGACCTTCCCGAACGAGCTGCATGCACCATTTTGGGTAAATGAAACCCTCGAGGGTTAAATAAATGAATAAATAACATAATTTTAATCTATTTTACAGTCAATTATTTCACAGGATTCATATGCACCACAATTTCTCTAAATATTTATATTTTCAGCTTAATGCTTAAGAAAAATTAAGAGACTTCTCAGTATAATTTGCAAATAAATTATCTTTTTTTCAATCCAGAAAATCTTCTACTATCGAATTTTCAATACTTGCCATATTACTGTAAACGAGTGGCAATTATAGGGTAAGTTAGAAAAAAAGTAATAATAAAATAAAGTAAAAATCTAAATGGGAAGGATTTTCATCACCGTCGGCACACTATCAAACAAACTCGAAAGTGTCACATCACATGAGTTTCATCACTTTCTGTGTCTTCAAGTACCACAAACAAGACTCGTGCAGCGGCTTAAGATACAGTTCAAAATTCACACCTGGTCACTGCGCTAAGTGCTTCCACTGATTATGAGCACTGTGTTTGTTGATTTAGGACGCGTGCCGCGAGGCAAGACTTTATTGGAGGTAAATAAAAGTAACGGTTTTGAGTGCCTTATCAGCTTCCGATTTGACACATCCAAGTTGTACTCTTTGCGAGTGATAATTTTTGTCGTATATCACCGCATTAAGGTACTGATGGGAACATTTTGAGATGTAATTGTCAAAGATGGATGTTTGGTTTTTTGATTAAAGCATAAAGAACCATATGCTTCTTATTGAACGGATGCGCTTCTTAACGGACAGCTGAAATTATTCAACAGCCGGTTCTGCAGTTTGAGTTAAATATTTTTGTGTTATTTTTCGGTGTTGAGTCAAGGCTGAACTTATAAGAATTTATGGCGATGCAAGTTACAGACCACGCCTAAATATATTTTCACCTAATGTAGAGAGATAATTCCCTCTACTTATAACAGTGGCGAGGAGTCGGGGGACGAAATATTTTTTACAGGGAAAATTAATTTTTTATTTTATTATAGCTGTCTGAAACTAGGAATTATAAAAAAAGCATTAATGTTAGAGAAAGATGGCTAATTTTGCAACTTAATTTTTAAATTTTGTTGTCTACCCTCTATATTTTCGAGTACTTTTAGATGTCTATAAATATTTTGCAGCGGCGTAGTGACCGGGGGAAAGGGGGTATAGATACCCCAGGCGCCAGTTTAAGGGGGCGCCTTGAAGTCAAAGCATTAGTGCGTTTATGCCATTTTGAAAGAAAAATGTGATGAGGGACACAAAAACAATACCATACCCCTGGCGTATTTACCCTAGTTAGCCACTGATGACGACTGGGATAAAACAGTCATAATATTTTTCACTGGCCACTTACTCCCGTTACGCCACTGGCAGTGGTAACAAAACCTTAATGCGTTTATGTCACTTTTAAAGTCAAATACTGTGAGGTTAAATATCATGATCAGGGCGCCGTTTACACAAGAAAAATATGATGACGGGGAAGGGGAGAAAAAATCATATTATGCTCCGGGAACGGTTTACCCTCGCTACGCCACTGATTTTTTGCCCTCTACTTTTCCCCCTCAGTTGCCGACACTGCCTTATATAAATAAATATGGGCGTCAAAATGACAATTTCAAGATGTTCAGTGATTTTACCAAACGTTATATATTAATACAAATCGATAGTAAGCTAATTTCTAGATTAAAGCGACGCTACAGTTTCATTCATTATAATTACTTTCTTTCTAATATTTTTTATCGGAAAGGCCATTAAACACTGCGCACTTTCTGATTAATCACTCGATGTAAATGTCTACCTCACCCTTGTCCCGGCCATGTATGCACTTAAAGAAAGGAAACCACTTTTTTAAAGCCACCTTTCACTTAATAACTTTCTGTACAAAAAACATTGAATATTCTTCTGTAGTTTAGGCAATCGCTCAATATTATAAACAAAAAGTTTTTTTCAGTAACCCAGTTTGTTATTTTTTCATAGATTTTGTTTGAAAAACAAGCAAAATAATGAAAGCGTTTAAGGTTAAAGGCACAAGTTTTTGTGGAAGATGTTAGGAATAAAGCTTTGTTTAAGAAATAAGTAACAGTGTTATGAATTTCAGTTTTTCAAGTCATTCAGCACTTACTATTATGTTCTGCGATAGGCAATGGTAGAAAGAAAGAAAAACATTTGTTCTTAAATATAAAAGAAAAACAAAGATTGAAACCTTAAATGCAAAAATTCCATATTCAGAAATTATATGAAAGTAAACTGAAATTATTTATTACTTTAAGAAAATATAGTCCTTTTGACTAGTTCCAAATTATGAAATTTCATTTTCATGAAAATAATTCTTTAAAATATCATTCAAATACTTAAGTTTACTTTTATATTTAACATTTTCATTTTATTCAAAAGATTTTTTAACACTTTTACTTAACTTGATTTTTTTCACATTTGTAAAGACAGAATCTTCCATATTAACAATATTTTCAAAGTTTTTGATCCACTATGTTTTTAATCTTCTTTTAAAAGCAGTTTCTTTTTCTATAATTTTCTCATCATCATTATTAACTAATCTATTTCTATGTTTTAAACTTTGTAAATATTGTTTTTCATATGATTTTTTATAATATTCACCACAAATGTCACATTTTATTTGAGGTTTTCGAGCTTTATTCGCTTTAGAAAGCAAATCATTATCAAAAGAAAACATATTCAAAAATTGTATTATTAATTTAGATATTTCAAAAGGTTCAGGTACGCATTGGGTTTGTAATTTTAATGATCCCTCATATCATTTTGTTGAATATTTTGACCCTTTTGGTGAATATGAATATGAGAAAATTAAATTAAAAAATATGCATATTCCTAAAAGTATTGAAAAATATCTCAAGACATCTAAAAAACAAATCAGATCCGATTCTAATTTTTTGCAACAATCCGCTTCAGTAGAATGTGGCTTATTTTGCATGAAATATGTAAGAGAAAGAAATAAAGGAAAATCACTTGTTGATGTTTTATATTCGTTTACTCAAGAGCCAAGTATTGATAGTGGAATTTTTGTGACTAATAAATGAAAGTAAAAGCCTTAAAATTAAAATCGGATAGTTATGAAAAATCCGAAGATTTTACAGTTGAATTTTCACCTCATTTTAAGTTTAAAAAGTTAGCTTTGCAATCGTTTTCGATGGAAGTGTCTTGGTACAATATAAGTGAGAAATATAACAATAATAAGTTTAAATTTATCGAAGGAAACAATGAAAAAATATCACGATTCCTGATGGTAAATACAGTATTAAAGGATTGAATAGATATATGATTAAATTATTTGGTAAATAACCACCTTATGTTTGGCATTATTGATGAAAGATAAAGAATTTCTATTAAATTGGAAAAAAATTATAAAATAGATTTAAGAGTCAGTTACCTATATCAACTTTTGGGTTTTGAATCTGAACTACTTGATGAAGAAGAACAAGAAGGTAAAAATAATGCTAATATTTCACATGGAAATAATATTTATATTCATTGTGATATCGTAGATGGAACATTAATTAATAATTTAAATTCTGACGTTATTTATTCATTTACCAATATAAATCGTCCTGGAAGTTTGCTTTCTGAAAAATTTGATAACTCGATATTTTTCCAGTAAATACAAATCACATTTATAGAATAAGAATGAGAATCCGAATCAAAATAATGAATTAATAGATTTAAATGAAGAATATAATTTCATAGCTATGGACGAAGATAGTGAAAATTATCTTTAAAAAATTTACAACTTGTTACATTAATTTTTTTTCCTAAATAAATGAATAAACATAGATTATATCGAAAAAGTAAAAAAACACAAGGAAGAGGCTTTTTTAAAGATTTACTTGTAGCCGTCACTCAAGAAGCTAAACCTATATTAGAAGATAAAGCTAAAACATTTGTTCGTGATAAATTAAATGAAATTTTATCGAAAAAGAAAAACAATCAAAGGATTGAAAATTTTTCTTAATAAATGGAAAAGATTTCCGATTTGACAGACACTCATTTTTTTTAAAAATGATGAAATCGAAAAATTTGAATATATCGAATTAGAACGCGAAAATAAAGGTTTTAATCCTTCAGAAGATGCTATTTATAAATTTGATATTCGAGGAGAAGATAATTATATATTATATTCTGAAGGCTATCTACATCAATTGAAAATCGTCAAAAATAATGGCGATCCAAATGGAAATGAAAACATTACTTTAGTGAAAACTAAAAAAACTAATAATTAGAACTAATACAATGGAATCCAATCATAATTATTGTTCAATTTTAGATCAAGTTTTAAGACATATTCCTTTTACAAAAGATTATGCTACTTCATAAACTGAAAACATGTTTTTTTTATTCAGATACAGCCGACGCAACAAATCGAAACAAATTAAAATATGATGGAACTTTATTAGAGACGACTAAAATAACAGACTTTTTTAACAATTTAAAAATAAATGAAAAATATAACAAAGGATTTGAAAACAGATATCATTTCAAGAAAAATGGTCAAAGAGTTCATATATGGATTCCTTTAAAATATGTATTTGATATTTTTAATGATTATAGAAAAATATTGGCAGGTTTTCATCTGAGAATGGAATTTCAAAGAAATAATAGTATGAATATGTTAATTACAGATGCTCTAAATCCTACTTTTAAAGTAGACGTATCATTGTTTTTACCTTATGTTGAATTTAAAAATTCAGCAGCCGTGAGATTTAAAGAATTAAAAGTATTAGATTCATGTATTGAAATAAATTGGGATCATTATATAATTGATAAATCAAATGTTCAACATAAAGTTTCGAAAGATTCATGTCCCATTCTAACCGAATCAGACGAAGTTTCAGCTGTTTTTGTCATTCCTCAATATATTGTAAGGGATGAAACTTATGCTAAAAAAAATTTAATATTTGATAATTTAGATATGATTGAAAGTTGGATTTTCAGTAACGACAAGAATATCCAGACAGTCATTATAAAATGAAATTCCCTGAAAAATATTATGATCAACTATATACTGCTGTTTCAAAAGCAAGGTTCTATACTATTAATACAGAAACATGTTGTATGATTAATTATACACAATTTGGAGAATTATATCCAATTATCTGTTTTGATTTTTCACATCATAAAAATTTTTCTTCTTTAGAAAAAAGAACATTGCAATTCATTTGGCGATTAAAAAATAATACTCAAAAAGAATATATATTTTATTTTATTTTGAAAAAAAAAATAAATGCTTTATAAATATGTATAAAAATTCAATTACATTTAGTGGAAAAGATGATTAAGGCGATAGCCTTTCGGCTTAATAATTTTATCTTTAAAAAACGAAGGATTTTTATTCTCTATAAATGGCTGCTTATCATCCACTTTTTGATGATGAAATAAAAGAAAAACATATTGGACCTGCTGGTATTGGTTTTAAGTTAACAGATGATGGTAATTATGATATGTAAAAGAAAAAATTAAAACGTGTAGATGAACCAATTGATATAAGCGATTCAGCCTCGAAATCATACGTTGATTTGATTCAAATAGACTTAAAATCAGATATTGTTGAATTACAAAAAAGAAGTCTTATTCATTCTGAATATGGTGATTTCGATGCAAAAGGAAAAATTATTGGAAATGTTAAAAATCCAGTTAATGACATGAATGTCGTCAATAAACAATATTTAGAAAAAAATGCTTTAGTTATAAATGAAGGAATTTATGATGTGAAAGGCATTCCAATAAAATATCTTACAAATCCTCAAGATTAAAATTGTAAAACGGTTTCTAAACAATATGTCGATAAAAAAACAAAAATAAATGATAAAAAGTCTGATAATCTTTTAACGCGAGATAGTGATGGACTTTATGTTCCATCTTTATTAAATCAAACATTTTTTGCAACTATTCGAGAATAATATCAGAAATTTGGTAAATGTAACGATAGCTTAGTAAAATTTAATGTATTCAGCTCAAATTTGTTGACTTCAGATTTGAAACTTACTACTGATATGTATATGAGACTAACATTGACCTTAAGAATCAGAAGAAAGAAAAAAAAATTCCTTACATAGAGGTAAATATGTTTCTCGAAAATAAATAAAAAATGTATGAATTTTTGAACAAAAATATAACTATAGATGACACACTTCATAGAATTGTGCATGGTCAACGTAATGATACTATAAAAATTTTATTATTTTTTTTCACCAAGGATACTCTGCCTGAATTTAGAAAATTTTTGTACATTGAAAAACTCATGTAAATTTTTCTTCGTAATAAAGGGGCGACGTCAACTGGAACGAAATTTCTAAAAATCCTGGTCTGACTGAAAGTTTGAAAAAAAATTTTAAATATAAAGATCATTGTAATTTAATTTCTAGATATCAGAAATTATCAGAAAATTTCATTTTAGAATTTAAAGATAAAGTCAATTGGCAAAACATTTCAGCTTATCAAAAATTGTCTGAAAAATTTATAACTGAAAATGAAAATTTACTGGGTTGGGATATAATTTCTAAATATCAACGATTATCTGAAAAATTTATTTTGATGCATGATTATAAAGTGTATTGGAAAGTTATTTCAGAATATCAGACTTTAAGCGATCAATTTATTTTAGATAATGTTGGAAAATTAGACATGACCTTAGTTTCTAGGCAACAAAGTATGAATGAAAATACAATCAAAAAGCTTGATAAATTGGTTGATTGGAATGAAATTTTTAAATATCAAAACAGTCTAACTTCTGAATTTGTAATTAAACATATTGAGAAAATAACAGATTGTAAAGTCATGATGAAATTGAGACTTTCTGATGAATAATTTAATAAAGTGTATAGACGTTTGAAATTGTGATACAGAGTCAAAGAAAGTGCGAAATATGAATAAGATTGTGAATTCAATAAAGATAGTGATTTTTAAGATTTTTCATTTTTGATTATTCTTCTTAAATCGAAATAATTTTATTCAAGATTAAAATACAAATATTTTTATTCTCTTTTTATTAAAAATAATCTTTTAAGTCGTTCTGGAATCTTTTTTATGAAACCATTTTTAAGACTGAGATCTTAAAATTTTGGCATTTTTTTAAGTTGACTTTGAAAAATTTTATAATTTTCTTTATTAAACCATTTTTTAAGTCGAAAAACTTATTTCGAAAAATTTTGACATTTTTTTTATTATTTTTGAGTATTTTTTTTTATTTTAAATATCTCCGTCTGCATTTGAAGGAAAGAGCCCCAGAGAGGGTATATTATCACTACTAGTTAATCGATTGATTTAATTAAATATTGATTCCGTAGTTGTGGCTCCATCTCATAGTAAATTGGAGAAAAATTTATTTCAAGAATCGATAATATTTATAGCAACCAGTTACAAATTAAAGATTATAAAGTAGAGAATAATTTAAATAAAAAATTCTACTAATTAGCATACTAATAGATGTGTGATTTTAGAAACTGCTTTTATTTAATTTTTCTTTTTTAGTCTCCCACAATCACATTAAAGTTTATGAGTGTTTGTTTACATAAAAATGAGCTATAAAAGTTGTCAGTCGGCTTCTAGGAATTACCAAACCCCAGGCTCACCGAGATAATCCTGAATTATGGCCTGTTGTGGCTTTTCTGCTGCCGTGAGAACCACCGTACTAATCTTTATTACCATATGTTCAGCAAACCATAAATTTTATCTTTGGACACTGTGTTCATATAATATTTCAAGTGGCACGGAGAATCACATGAATGATCTGTGAGAATATGTTTGCTTAACAGAATTGCTGAGAAATTCGTATAGATGTATGAAAGATTAACTCGGAAAGGAGTCTGGTATTTTTATCAATTTGTTATTGTCGTTTCTCCAAAATCGTCATTTTAAATTGAAAACAAAGGTTTTATTCCGTCATTAACCATTATATCCAAATCATTGTCAGAAATGGAAAGATGAGTAAAGAGTAAGTTTATGCAGTTATTGATAGAGTTATGGCAAACACCACCTCCGAAATGAAATAGAATCCAGATTTTATTTTTTAATTCCTTTACGGAGCGCCGGATAAATTTACTTTTTGACAGAAACGATTAAAAATGTCAGATGAATTCGACTGGCAATTCATTGCGTTTAGCAATAAAATAATTTATCACATAATATAAATAATTATTATATCAATAATAATATAAATAATTGTCATATATATCTATAAACTATTTCATCAATTCTGTGTAACACTTCAAAATCATTATAAAATCCTTTCACACTGAGAAGTGAGAAAGAATACGTCCTTTAATAAATGTATCCTTCTTAATTCTCCAAAAAGTTCTGATTTCCATTTCAATATTAATAAATGATTTCCTTTTACAGCATTATTTGTCACAAATGCATTTGAAATTTCATGTTTCGGTTTGTTTAGATTAACGATCACTTTTGAAGCTATACCACGACTATTTTGGGACAGTCCTTTTAATTTAGTTCAATGACAAGGGAAACACCTGAGCCGGGACATCCTCTCCAGTCATCCACACCGAATCAATAGAATAATGTTTGGTCCTTGACGGATTTTACGTGCACCACGGCCGTATACTTTACGGGTCTTTTATGGAATTGGGTCTCGAACCTGCTGCCTTGTTGTTCCGAATCCAAAATTGTGCCATGAGGCCATCACACCCTTTGGATTTTCAGTATAAGAGAATTAAGAACTTTTGTTTGTTACAAGAATTAATTGAATGGTGATGTTTAGAAGTAATTTAATTTTTCAGCTGCATTCCTTATTTAACATAAATGGCAACAATTTTTATGCACGTCTTTCAGAGAGTATTTTATTTCATGTTTGATTTAGTTTATTTTGCCAAATTATCAAAGCAAAATAAAAATATTTTAAGTATTGGTTTTTAAACCAACTTAGTTGACGCCGGCATCATGTTTCCAAGAGAAATGACTATCTGCAATTTCTAATATAAGTCATGTTTAAGTCAGCTTCATTTTAAATTTCCATTCATTGTTCAGGGAAAAAAAAGAAACCTTCATGTTTCGTACGAAAATGAAATGAAATGTCAGTTTATAGATAAATATCAGCAGCCTTCAGCATAACACAAAAAAGGTGCATGAAATAAATATTTCTTTGTGACTGTAAGTGTAAAATACAAAACTGTGTGTACGTTCTTCAGAACATTGTGTAAGTAGCATACAATGGCGTCAATTAATGCTCACGTGATACACGTCAAATGTGCCATGCCTTTTTAGTTGTTAAATCCATTGAATATCCTGCGAGAGGAAAGAGGACGTGGCATAAAAACACATCAAGCAATCAAATAACAAATGACATGAGCAGTTTACATTTGTCATAATACTCTTAATGTCACGCGATTTGACTCCATGAACTTAACTGATCTCTAATATTCTTTCCAAGAAGCTGTTGTTGGATTAATAGGCCATTTTATGAAATTCTTGCATAAAATTGTATATTCGCTAAGTTGTTATATCTGTTGCTATTTTAATTTGAATTGACATTGCATTAGAAAACTTCAAATGTACTAAGCTGGATTAAATTTGAAAACTGAAATGCGAGCTCGATCCGGTATTTCAGTTTTCGGAGCCCTAATTGTTCAGATTTCTGGTGCTTAACCTTGAATCTTCCTAACTGCCGGCGACTTGCACAATACGCGGAACCGTTTACAGGCGCAATCCAATGAAGTCTTCAAGCACCCTTCAGGCCCAGGAAGTTTGCGCTCAGTTTAGGCTCTTAATTATGGAGGCGCGTGCCGGCTGGAAGAGGTGCGAAGGGTTACCTTGGCGACAGAAAAGGGAGCCAAGTGTTAAAAAGGACACTACTACATGAAGCCTCACCATGATAAACTTTCTTCAAACAAAGTAGTTTTCTTTAAATTAGAAAATTGAGGATAAAATGCAAATTGAGTATTACATTTAAGGCAGGTGTGAATATAGAAAATTTAATTCCTATTTCTGTTCTATAGACTTTCATTACAAAGATAATTAATTTAAATTATGTTTTATTATGAGACTCAAAAATGATTCATTATTAAAAATTTCTTTGAATACCATAATTTATTGTTGGTTCAATAATGTGGTTTAACCGGTTTTTAAAAATTTTATTTGGAGTAAAAATTTAAAAAAGTTTCCCAATTTAGTTAAAGCATTAAAGTATTGAAAGTTTTTGACAGTTAAATCTAAATATAAGTTAGCTGAATTATTTAGTATTTAATTTCGAAAATAACTTCTGACGAGTAACTTAAAAACTGTTATTTATTTATTTATTTTTCAAGAAATTGATAACTCTGTTGTTTTATTCCAATTTCCAAGCTTTTTATGGCATTAGTAATGCACAAATTTTAGAATAATCTTGAATCAAGCATTATAATACCAACTAAAATTTAAAAACAATACCCCAACTTCTGACAAAACAAATAAATAAATAAAATATTTGAAATTTAGTTAGGATATATGGTATTTCGATGTTATTAAAGTTTCTTTGTATAAATAATTTCATAACATTTGTGTGATGACTTTCTCTTTTATAGTATTAGTTTTAAAAATCCGTGTTTTTCTTGAATTTTTATGTTTTCAGTGATAATAACATAGCTGGGTTAGAATACTGCAAATACGCTGAAACTGATTTTAATTTCCTTTATAATTATTGAGGCTCTGCATGAGTTTAGGTAAAGAGGATGGATATTCAGTAAATTATGCAGTAAAAATGCATTTTTTTCTATGCTATATAAGTTTTGATTTTTTTTCTGGTTCATATGAAGCTTATTTGGTTAAAAGTAAGAAAGAAACGAGAGGTAGGATAAAATATATATCAACGAAATGCTGTTTTTCTATGGAAAACATTTTTACAAGAAAAATTAACCAATTTATAAATACAAAAAATATATGCTTAATTAAAAAGGTAAATAATTAGCAAATATAATAATGAGAATGTTACAGCATGCGATTAAACTATCTCAGAATAGATAATAAATATTTAAAAAAAAATTAAACTTTAACTTCTTTAGTTATACCACTATCTTGAATGACTTTTTTAAGACAAAAAGATTATTTTCGGCATCACAACAGGGGGAAAAATGAGTATTGTAATTTTTTTCCTGTTCTGATGTGTATTTATTTAATTTGGCAAAATATTATTCAAAGACCTTAATTTTTATACAAGTTCCAGTTCGTCATCCTATTGACAAGCTGTTTTTATTTTAAATTAAAATATTATTTAAATTAATTATTAAAGCAAATTAATAAATAAAATAATTTAATCTTTTCATTATAATTTGAAAATAAATACTTATTCGCCTTTATTCAAAATGCTAAAAAGGAAAGATTGGAGGCCTTTAAAATAAATACACATTTACTCATTCTTCCAAAAAAAACTGTAATTCAATAATAAAAATATCGCCATAAAAGCACTAGAGCTCTCTTTCTTGCAACCCTTCATCATCATAATCCCGCGGGAACAGAAGGTAGAGTGTCGGTTTCCGACTCTCAATCATGCCTCTAAAAGAGAAGGCTAATATAACAAAAAACCTTCTATTTATTTAAAAAAACTTTTTTCCTCCAAAAGGGTAGAGGCGACAAAACGGTCGCGATAGGGTTGACATCGCTTAAGAAAAGGTCACGTGGCTGTGCACCCCACCTGCGCACGACCGTGCGCGTGGCCCCTTTAGCCTTCTGCATCTGCAATTTTAGGGTGTGGGGGAAGAAAAAAATTGCAGGCCCCTTATTTTTTTATCTGCATTCAAATGTTCAATATAAAATGCATGCATCTTTAATTACTGGGATGTTATAAATTAATTATTAAGACAAAATTCAATATTAATTACTAATTGGTTAATTCGGAATAAATTTTTAAAAGCAGTGTTCAAAATTAAGAACTAATTGTGCAGTCATTAAGTACAATTATTTGTTGCTATCTGTATACAATTAAAATCCGAAGTAAATAGTGCACTTCTATTAATAAGCATTTTAAAGTAATAATAATTATAAAGCGACATGTACGACGAATATTTGTTTTATTGTAATATTTTTTATACGAAGAATATATCAAGCCATTCATACGTGTAAGAGATTGGCAGCTTTCGAAAGGGGTGTCCAATTTTAGTGTTATAAAATGGCAGTTCGTAATTTAATTTCCAATAGCAAGTGTTTAATTTTGAACAAAAATGTAATCTTATTAATTTAATGGAACCAATAATGTATAAGGATGTGGGAAAGAAAAAGATTGTATACCCGCTCTTTAGGGATATTAGAAACCGCGTTATCTGTGTTTAAATGTGCATTATGAAATCGTACTCACTGATTAGAAATAACAAGAGATCTGAGGAATTATATACACAGATTTACATTTGTTAAAAAGAAAGAACCTAGAATGAAAATGAAAATTTAGTAAGAAAATTATAGTAACCGACACAATATTAATTAAGAGTAAAATAGAAAAAGTGATGGATTAATTAATATTTATAAAATGTTATTTTGATAAAAGCAAATAAAAGGGAGTATTTATCATTGCATATAAGGACACAATATAGTTTCACTTGCAACCCATTTCGCCTGATATTCAAACTACGCATCAAAAAAAAATTTCGATTTCAAAACTGCATATAAGTAGAGGAAAGAATAGGATAATGAAGTATTAATCAACGATAAATGAAAATAAATTTATTTATGCTACTTTTAACTGCAGAAGTTGACAAAAGAAATCACTATCATATTTTCGCGGCCCTAAAATTAATCTACGCATTACCGTATGATGTCGGAATCCATAGATTAAACCCTGATAAATTATATGTTAATATTTTTTTAATCGATCTGAACCTATCACTAATTGCCTTGAGTCCGTGAAGTCAAATATTCATTGCGAGGAGATTAGAAGATGATTCTTTTTACTAACTTAATACTTCGGCAGCCACAATGAGCGGTATAATGAATGGCAGGCAAGGGGGATACTTATATATACCCGCGGCACTAGTCTTTGGAAGCGAAATGAAGACAATATCTTTGCGTTCATTTGAGTTTTTAAAGTAGGAAGTTAAGGAATTGCACAAGAAAGAAGGAGCGAAAAATAAATACTATGGCCCGGTGCCATTTGCTCTTGGTACGCCACTGGCCACAAGGATGTAGATGGGCCTACAGGGAAGGGACGAAGACATGCTCATCTCAAAGCTTTACCGAAGAAAATCATTCAGATTCGTCTCAATAAAGAAAGTAGGAAATACCTCTTCATAAGGCAACCTGCTACACAGTAATTCAGCTTTCAAAATTATGCTAGATTAAAATTCAGATGGGTTCATACCAACGCGTTTCTCTTCTACAGAGATCTCAATTCTTGTGGAGGCCGCGGTGGCCTAGTGGTAAGGTCTCGGCCTTGAAGCCGGAGGGTTACAGGCTCGAAACCCGATTCCACTGAAGATACGCCGTGTATGGGGCCTGTTTCAAGTTAAATCATACGTAGTGGCCAAACCTCCTCCCGTTGGTGTGGCGTGGAAGTTTGGAGAGGGGGTCCCAGCTCAGGTGTCGTCCTCGCCGTCCGACCGCGGTTCAACATTGCGAGGTCCGTCCCAAAATAGCCCTCGTGTTACTTCAAAACGTGACGTTAATATAACTAAACTCAATTCTCGCGTTCTAAGCCTTTCAGGTCGCTGGTTTGCGTTCATTAACTGTTAAACGCAATTTTTAAGTGTAATAACGATTTAGATGGGGTTATTCTAAAATTAATAATACATCAGTCAATAATTAAAACTATTTTTAACTTTTATTTTCAGATGAATAAACGAAGAGTCAAGTAATTTTAAATAAGTGTTTACATACAATTCCTGTATTATATAATATACGGTTAAATAAAATGAGTAATTGATGGAATTTCTCTTAGTTACTTTCATATAATTTTTTCAAGTTCGGAAGAAGATTGTAGAAAAATAATATTTATCGATACATTATATTAATAAACATTCAGAGGACTTAATGAAGACTTTATGGTAATTTCTTATATCGAATTTAGTAAGTTTCACAGCATATAATAGTAAGTTTAATTGCATATAAATGAAGAAAAAACGCAATGTTTCATTTTTCATAATTTTTTTGTCTAGTTTTGCTGATAACTTAATAAAGCAAAGCAATTTCTTATTTTATGTATTCAGAAATCTCTAGGTAATTGTGCTAATATTTTGACAAAGAGAAATAAATAAATAAAAATTAAATTAAATATAGCAGCCTAAAATATTAATCACCAAATTAAGCTCATTTCAAGTCTTTCAATGAATTTAAATTTTATTTCCAAAATATATATTTAAATTTTATATCAAAAATTTAATATGTTTCAAATATTAGAACAGTTTAAATTACTGTTATGCTTATTATTCGTATTACGATATGAATTTTTCGGCATGAGATTCGTTGCATATAATATTAAAGGTTACTATAGATATTCTATAATCCGAATTATACTGGAGTTATTACATCAATCGTCATCTGAATGATTAAACCCTCCTATAGGTCTTGTGTATGGAATTCAGGTAGTTTTTTAGTAATTAAACGTGTAAGTTTACATTTGTTATTTCATCAAAAAAGAATAATAAAAAGAAAAATACTCACCGGTAAGAACTTATGAAGCATTTCCATTGTTTTGTATTTTAATACTATATAGCCAGATATTGAAAATAATTCAAAAAGGTTGAATTTCTTTATACTGCACTCGGATTTTATTTTAATGTAAAGTTAACGGCATACAACTCTACCTATATTTACAAACAAAATTGTGCTCAAATACTTTATTTTTACTAGTTTTATTTTTACCCGCACTTTTATTCCGTTTTTCAGAGTTCATGTCTCTTATGCTTTGTAAATATTATAAATGTGTCAATGACGTTGTCTTCGCAAGAAAATACCTTTCAGTGATGGTACTTGCAGTATTAAAGGCATTACATCACGTCACATCAAATTTAATACGCAATGAAATAATTCTGTATTAGAGATAGCACAAATGTCGGGCTATCGATGCTCTGATTACCAACTCTGTTCTCTAACCTCGAACGCAAGGTGAAGCCCCTCTACAGCCATTATTCTGACAGCTAAGAGGATATACGATTTGTAAAGCGATAAGTCCAATGGTAGCTGGTGCTATCTCCAGCACCTATGCTGTGCACCAAACGCACTTCCCTGAGCGCATCCCTTTGTAATAATCACCCTATTATTACAGGGATTATGTAACCAAGGTGAATATACCCCATTCGAGTTCCTGGATCTCCCCTTTAGGTTCTTTCATTCCCCGATCAAAAAAGTAAAAAAACGTAAAGCAGGTATCCACATGCTGATCCAGTCGGTCTTTAAAGCAGGAAGACGCAGCAAAAAATCACGTTCTGTCCCCGAATTTTAATCCCTTTTTCCGAAAGGGGTTAGAAAGGATGGAATCAAAGGGTCCCCCGATTTGTAAAGTTTTACAATCGGAAGGTTGATACCATCTAGCCTCGCGTGTGCTAGGTCTGCAGCTAGCGAGAGAGAAGGGTTTGAAATGTTGATGCTGTGGTGTTGCATCATTTGCTGATCAGGTAATGTTATCGTTAAGGACAGATGACAAATTGGGAAATTTGATGCCATAAAGTGTAGATCCCCTTTCGCTAACTAACGACCTTCACATGTAAGAGCGGGTAATTGAAATTTAAAGTGAAAGTAGATTGACAGGCCCACATATTTTGAAATCGATGCCCTAGTTTTCTGCCAGTACAAAAAAAAAAAAGAAACACCTTTTAGACAGTTCTTATCTCTACTTAAGAATATATTAGATCAGTGATTCTATTATTTATAATGTAGGAATCTTTTATCCTTTTCTTACTGTCAATCAGTGGCGTAACCAGACAGTATGAGGCCCTAGGCAAATGTTTAGAGTGGGCCCCTAAGAAAATTAAACTTGTTAATATCACAAATTATAAAAGTATTTCAATTTTTGAGATGACTAATCACTCTATACAATACAATTAGTTGATTTTGAAGGTTCTTATAATTTAGAAAAAGTAAAGAAATTATTCAGAATTTATTTGCATTTTTACAAGACGCAACTTTTTTTAAAAAAAAATTGTAAATTAGTAATATTTTTCAATTATTTTAAAATAGATTTTATTAATGCTTTTATTTATTTTTTTTAATCTTGGAGAGTTGGACAGTAGCAGTGTCTAGGTACCTCTGCAATTGTAACATCTCGGATGGGAGTCCTCTATGTTTGTGGATTCTTAGCATTTTGCCAGTAATGTAACCCCTTAGTTACGTTGCAGCTGGCAGTAGAGTCTCAGAGTACAAGTTAGTTCGGGTGCTGTCCCAATAAGCATTAGTATTTCTCGGTCTCCACAGAACTAATCCATCTGCACTCTAATCATCAAATTGTTCCTAAATGTAGTAATACAACTGTAACGGCAACCGATACATTTTTTTATCAATGTGCCAAAAAATTATGTTATTCGCAAAAAAGTGGTGTAAAGCGATGAAGAGAGTTCCGAAGCTTAATCCGGAATTATCAGCAAGCAGCATTCGTCATGTCTGTGGAGATCATTTTGATGTGAGTTATTAATCTATATTATATCTATTAAAATTGTATATCATGAAGCACAGTAAATTCAGAATTCGATATCTTTTTTGTTTATAAAAGAAGTATAAGGTGAAGTTAGCAGCCAAAATATATATATATATATTTTAAAACAAATAGTTAAATTTAATTAGTTTTTTCCCGTTTGATTACATGGAATTTATTTTTTTACCCTTTGAGGGGCCATGGCCCCTCAAAGGGTAAAAATATAGAATATCCCACCTTCTTTAAGATTCTTTTTTTTTAAAAACTTGCTCTTGTTATTTTACTGCATAAATTTTTTTAATGGATATTCGAATGTTTCTTATATTCAAAAAATTACAGTACTATTGAAAATTAATAAGAATATCTTAAAAATTAGTTTAAATTCACGACTTTTTTGATAATGAAATTCGTTTTCATTTGTAGTTCAACAAAATAATTCGCAAAATTAATTTTTGATGCAAAATAAATATTTTATTTTCAATGAATGTATTGAAATCAAAATTAGTCTTCAAAAAGTTAGTTAAAGAAGTATAAGGTGAAGTTAGCAGGAAAAAAGAAATGGATATTTTAAAGCAAATAGTTAAATTTAATTTGTTCCCCCCAATATCCCCCGTTTTTGATTACATGGAATTTACATTTTAAGAAACCATTGACACCCCATAGCAATATCAGGGAGCACTGTAAAGAAGAGCCTTGAATTTCATATTTGTTGTGTTTTTGATATAAGTGTAAGATGAGGTTAAACGCATAAGTACCTGTATGAGCTCGTATTGAAAGATTACGTGGTTGCCACGTTTAGTTTTAAGATTCTATTGTTGATTAAGGTTTATAAATAGATTTAATATTGTTTCTATTTTGGCACTGATTTTAAAAAGAAAATTATTTTATACTTTTCAAAGCACGGTTTTGTGTCATTTTTTAAAAGTTTATTTTTATTTTTTCACATGAAAAGGTAAGCGCGGACACATACATGAAAACGTAGCTGGCCTTTAGCGGTTTCCTCCTTTTTATTTATTCATGCTGATTCATCCACACGGAGATAGTGATGATTTAATAGCATTACCAGAATTAATTTATTTCTTCATTTTCAGTGGATTTTTTTCTAATGGAGTTTAAAGATTTCCTTTCTTTTTTTTTTTATGCCGAATTCGGTTAACATTAAAAAGAAGTTGAGCTAGAATTAATTTTGTTTCATCGGTTTTGTTTTCCATGCTTTTTTAAAATTATTTTTTAAGCACTTTGTCTGTTTACAAATTAGTATACACACCATGGGAAACTGTTTGGATTCTGAGTTATGACAGGGTTTTTTTTTAGCAAGTTCAGCATTTTATTTTATTTTTTGTTTTATTCTGTTTCATTGAGGAGGGTTATAAGACAAAAAAAGGAGAAATCTTACCGCTGTGCTTTTATTCCTCGTATCTCAGCCACATAAAATCGGAATTTTTCTTGAAATACATTGCCATCATTGTAGAATCAATCCTTGGCAAATTATCCGATTAACCTTGTACAAAACCAATATCCACTGTGAAATTAAACGTTGAATAGTAGAAAAGCCAAAAGCTACACTTTTAAAAAGTTAGCTGGTACAAACGCCTTGATTCAAAGCAGGGCACAAAAGTAGCGAAAGAGAAGTATGCGAAGGAAGGCAACTGTGACGTCAAAATCTACTCGGCCAATGGGAGTGCGTTTCGGGTTGCATCATGATTCCTGCTATTTCAGTGTGTCTTTCGCTCTCAATATTTAAATAAATAACTTTTTATGTAAAATTTCACTTGCATATTTGAAATTAGAATGATTTTTCTACAAATACGGATATCTTTCACATGTTTTTAAAAAAAACTGAAGTTCCCCATTATTTGTGGTTTTACTTCAAATGCCAATGTTTCACGCTGTGCCATCCTAGATTCAAGGTGTTAAGACATCAAAAGCGAATTTCAAGGAACAAGTGGACAGTCTGAAGGACTAAATGCAAATGAATAGGTTAATGCTTGCGAGGGGGCACAGGCAACAAACATCTGATCACATTTCAATCAATTTTCTCCCAGATCCCCGTCCTACAACAGGTTGTGGCTTCTTGTCCCCTCCCTCCTTGTTCCATGTCCATCCAACTGGTTCAGTAACTGTAATGGTTACAGGCACAGGGGCATGGGGCGGCGTTCTGTCCCCTCCCTCCGATTCTACTGTTGTCTGACATTCTTTGACCATACGGTGTCGCTTTCCTAGGAAAACAAATTCTGGATTGCGCTGTACCAGTTTTTTAAAGAGGTAAAATGATCGCTGTAGACATATAGTCTTAAAAGTGAATATCATTGTAGTGAGGTCCAAAATACATTAAGTAAATAGGAATTCCGCCAAGATTAGGAAAAAAAATCGTTATAGGCAGTATCGTTATACACAGGTTTCACTGTATTAACAAGTAGAGTGATTGAAACGAAAAAAAAAAAAAAAAAAAAACGCAACTTTTTTTAGGCGGCATATTGCGGTTTTATCGGCAAAGTGAAAAATTTACAGAGTTGGAAGCTAAACTTAAAATTCACATATATTAGCATTTAAACTGTATAATCAAATAGTTGATAAATGGAAGATTTCATAAAATAGTTTTGGTATCTGAAGACCTAACCATACGAGTCCATAACACCTTTCTATAGAAAAGAGAAAATGAGCAGGACTCGCTTGAATGTGTATAGAACTCGTGAATACCAGATTGATAATTGTCTTTTGATATGCTCTGTTGCTCAAAAACTAATTTTTTATCATCTGCCTATTCTTTCTGATCCTCACGCTTTAAATTATTCTTTTTATATGTTTGCTTGCCCTATTTCAACTCTTAGTAAAATTTTGCACAATTCATATCTACTTTAGTAAATTAATTGAATCTGAATCAATATGCGAATCTGAAAAGTGATATCACATATCGCCTTTCATTTTCATATACATATGGTCAGAGAGGAATTCTGAAAGATTGTAAAGAATAATCTAACTGCTGAGCAATTGTTTTAATTGCTTAGTTTTCTGTTTTAAAGTACAAGTGTTAATACTTTTAGATTTATTATTTGATCTTATTAGTTAGATTAATGTCTTGTTCTGAAGTTACTTCAGGATTACTGGTGAAGTCCTTACCATAGTAATTACGTACTATAGTCAAAAGTCGTATTCGAAAAATGCGCAGATACGTCAAATTCCAAAATTCGGCTTCGCATCAACACAAATGTTCACTTATGAATGAATTTAATTTGCACCAGGTCAATTACACAATTCCTGTTAGCATCACATATTTATTTTATTCTTTATGATTATTGCTTTATAATGGACAATGGAAATCATTCTAAGTTACTCGACGAGGACAAAACAACATCAAATAAATTTCATTTTATAAAGTTAAATAAAACGAGGAGTCGAAAAAATAAGGGCCACTGGAGACTGTCTTTTCGCTCCGCCGGTGTAAGATCATAGAAATGTTTCACAGGAATGGTTAAGAAACTGAAAATTCACATATCTCAAAATTATTTTTAAAAAATTCAGAGAGATTATGGTAATTTATTATGCATATAAATGCTTCCTTAATAGGATTAATTTATTTTCAAATGAAAGTAAATAGAGTTTAATGGAAATGATTAACATTAATGTTAAAGATCTGTTTCATATTTCAACTAAAGATGTCATTTTTATTTTTGTATGGAGAGCCCATCGTTTTGATTGCAGCAATGAAAAACGAATTTTACATTTCAGAATGCATTGAAGATGAAAAAAAGGAACCTTTATACGTTAAATTTCCCATAATCTGAAATCGCTGTTCGTGATTTATTTAGTAAGAGATCGAATGATGCATATTGAATCAGCATAAAAACCTCGAAAGTTTGATGAATCTCCTCGTTTTAGACAACCCTTACTTAGAAAAAAAAAACCATTTTGAATTATGTCTGTCTGTCTGCGAACACGGTAAGTCAAAAACGCATTAAGCTAGACGTATGAAATTTGGTATGCAGCCTTGACATCAAAATCTTAAATACGTATAAAATTTTTAGACTCACTCAGTCAGAAGAAAGAGTTCCTAAATGAATATTCGATCTTCTTCATTTTGAGATTATGTTAAACACAAAACGCATCTTATTGTTAAGTATACGATAAAGTCGAGAAGGGAATATTTCGGGATGGTTAGCTGCATAATTGGAATAAAATCCTCAAATTGTATCCATCGATCCTTGCCGGACCATTTAAGGCCAGGAGAACAATACGGTTTAGAATTCCGACATCAGGAGAGAGGTCTGAAGTATATTACCTGCAATTACGTAGTGTAATCATACCACCGACAACACTGAGGCGATTTCCCGGGGGTCATCAAAAGTCTCTACAACTATTGGGTTGAGTCGACCCTCCTGGGTTATGGAATGGAATGTAACACTGAGGCGACGGACATGCATTTAGTGACCGTTTCGCTTAGCCTTTTCTAAAGAGCTCGGAACCAGACTAGCAATTACGGCTTTCAGTATATGTATTATAACTGAGCAGACCACATTTCCAATCATTCCCGCAAATACGGTAAGTTTCTTGTTTTTTTAAAAAAATGTTTTTATATTTATTTATTCCTTTCACTCATTTAGTTTCTATTATTTATGAATTATTATTTAGCGTCGCTTCTTCCTTTATACTGTAACTTAAGAATTTTGGACATAATTTTCAGCGAACCCATAGAGCGATTAAGCGACGACGATTAATTTCAAAGTGATCGATATAGAATTGCTTATTGCGGAAATAGAAGGTCATCCTGAAATATAGAATATCGTGGATCAGAGTTAATATGACAGGAAAAATAAGAGGATTGAAAAGTGTTTGTCGAGTTTGAAGAGAAATATTCGATGAGAAAAGTTATAAATGAAAAGAATGAAATATTCCTTCTTAAAATATTAATTTTTTTTCATATTATTTTTCATTTATTTTTAACTTTTATACTTTAGTTTTTAAAATAATAACTAAAAAATTATAAAATTAATAATTTTCAATGAATAATGGTGCAATAATAAATTTTTAATATACACTGAAGTGCTAAAAATCATGGGTTATTTCCTAATTACGCGCGAGATCTCCTTTTGCCCGGCGAAGTTCAGCAACTCGACGTGGCATTGACTTAAAAAGTCATGGGAAATACCATCGTTGGAATTCACATTTTACAGTGAAGATTTGGTCACGAAGGGACCGAACAGAAAGAAATAAAGAAGAAAATGATTTGGGCTCACCCCATTTCACAGAAAGCTGATAATATAAAATGCAAAGTTTTCAACCAGATTATACGAATGACAATATGTTAGCTAAACATTGTACTAAAATTTGTAGTTAATACTTTAAGTATTAGAGGAAATATAAGTATTTGTATTAAATAATTTTTTATTGCGCATGTGAGAAACATGGTATAATTCTTCTTCTATAATTTAGAAGCCAGATATATAGGGCAGCTTATATAAAAAATTCCAGTCAAGGACCATTAAGAGATATCGACCTTGCAGCAAGTAGAATTTCTGTTGGTCTCTAAGAGAAATAAAATGATGAGGTTTTTTTTTTCACAAACTGACATTTTTTAAACTTTAATCTTCGATTCTTCTTCTGAATCGAAATGCTTCGAATCTCATTGAATTCTTTAAAGGTTGAATATGCTGAATACCATATATATTTATAAATAAAATAATAATTTAAATTGCAGTTTGACAATTAATATTCGAAACTACAAGTTTAAAAAATATCAGTTTGTGGAAATATCATCAGCATTTTATTTATCTTAAAGACCAACAGAAATTCTACACTCTGCAGTGTCAATATCTTCCTAAATCTTAATGGTATTCGATTGGAATTTTTATATAAGTACTGGAAACTAAGTATATTTATTGTACTTTCAGATCCTATTCTTCTTATATCATTATACGAGGTAGGTTTAAAACCTTAAAAAACATTGTCCATTTCAAGTTCCTCATATCACAAAAAAAGAGAAGAAAAAATCTTCAAAATGAGGCTTCTTAATTAATTAATTCCATTCGAATACTAGAAGGAAAGAAGAAAATGAATAATAATAAAAAAAAGGCATTAAAAGAGAGAGTTAAACGGACAAATCATAAAAACGTTTTACAACCCATTCGTGCCATTGCGGGGCATAAGCGATTCAAACAGGTGGTAAACGGTGCAGTACTAAAAAACAAAACACGAACCACCTTCAAAATAAAAACCGAAAAATCACTTCCCATCAAAATATACTTTCCAACGGAATTCAAACGTGGGAAAGGAGCGAGAATTACTTCATTAATACTTTCCAAAAAAGATACCTACTTCCCATCCTCCCACGCCTAAACAAACCAACAAAAAGGTATCGGAAAGATAAAAAAGAAAAGGAAGAGAAAAAAAAAGTTCGTCGCGACAGAAACTTCGCGCCAGTGATTGCATAGCTTCTTGTCACGCGGAGGAAGTGTCTATCGTGAGCATCCCCCCTCTTCCCTCCCCCGTCCCGAAGGGGTTTGACGGTCCCCTGTGGTAGGTGGAGCACACGAACGTCCCAGCACGAAACTATTGGACCCCTACCCGAGTGGGGGTCAGATCGACCCCCCTGGGCTTTATATAAACCGTTTCTCTGCCGGTCTTGTGTCATATCAGTTTTAGCTTCGTGTCGATTAAAACACGGAGGTGAAGGTTTCCTCTGTCCCCATCCCCATAACGTGCGTTTTTCAAGATTGTGTCCTGTATTTGGAATTAAGAGTCATCTTCGTTGTTTGGCAACAGTGAAACTTTTCAGCAACAGTTTCTCCTCTAATTTTGCTATGGACATTCACTTTTATTAAAACAGGTGTTTATAGAAGCGACAGGATAATATTCGGTAAGTTAAATCCTTGATTCTTTTGATTTGTATATTGATTCATTTGCTGATGTAGTTCAAAAACTTTTCTGAGAGATTTCTTACTTTAGTTTGTTAAAAATAAGCACTGATTCTAAATTACATTAATTTTTTCTATATATTTTTTGTAATAGATAGAAGATATTCTTTCTAACTTCAATATATAATACAAATGTTTTCTGCTTTTTTTTCCTACTTACCAAATTCTTACATATTTTCATTAAAATAAATTTAAAAATTTACCAATTTAAAAAATGTATTAACAAGAATTTTTTAAATTACATAATATTTATTTCAGAGCATAAACGTATTTTTAAAATGCATTATAAAGCTTGTTTTTTTTAAATGTCTTCCTATAAAAAGGAATTTAATGGTTAACATTTAAAACATTTTCTATCATGAATCCCAGTCCTGTATTTTGACTTAAATGCTAGCTTATAATTTCAAAATTTTAGTTGATATTCATAGTTGTTATTACCAGTAAAATAAATATATTGAGAAATGTATTATTGGATTGAGTCTTTTCAAACATTTACTAAATTAAATCTGTAGTATAATCCTGTTTTTTGCATTTTATCATCAAATAAAAGATGTATTTTGTTAAGCTAGTTCTATTCTTCTGCCATCAGAAAAAAAGTTTAAAATTACTGAATTATTGAAAGTAAAAGTAATTTAGAAATATTCAAATCAAATAAATAATTTTTTAATTAAAAGAAAGGGAAAAAAAGGAAGCTCTACTTTGTAAAATATTAGCATAGATGCAGAGGGAATTTCAACAGAATTTCGTATAATACGAATTTGTTATAAAACGTTAGCAAAAAAAAAAAAGCAATATAGTTTATATATAAATTAACATATAAATAAACTCTTGAAATTTCAATTATCTATAGATTATGTAATTTGGTGAAATTTCATTTTACCTTTAAAATATCCCCAAAACTATATGTATTTTAACGTCAAGAGAAATATGAGATTTTTAACAACAATTTCTTCTTCACACATAGCACACATTGTTTAATGTTCTTTATTTTTAAACAAAGCTTCTTGAAAAATTAAGAATTCTTAAAATTCAATCGTTTTCATTATTACTAAGAACTTTCATGTATAAAGATGCGATGGATAGAAAATAAATTAAAAATATTGAATTAAATGGTTGCATTTAGCCTTATACAAAGGTTAGATTTTAACGTAAAGTAGCTACTTCCAACTCATGTATGAGATGGGTATCTCTCATGAGTCCTTATCATGATGAGTATCTCTCATGAGTCCACACTACAACAGTTTGTTTTAAACTGAAATCATACAAATTACTTTCTCAGTTTTAATTGGTTACTACTAACTGTTTATGACAGAAAAATAAAATTACTTTTTTACTATACTTCATTTATTATTTTTAATATATTACATGCCCCAGACATTAATACGATACTTCAAATGCTTTTACTAAATTTTAATATAATCAAAAAGCAAATAATTTTAAAAAGTAAGTGAAAACTAAATAAATATCTATACTACAATTGGTTTTGGAACACAATCATAAAATCCACAAGCGCTTGCTCACAAACTAAGTGAAATTCTCGAATAACTGAAATTGAAAGATTCGAATTGCACTCTAGCCTGTGAAAAACTTTAGTTGATAATGCACAGAAAGCTGGAGAATATACCATCGGTGAATTACATCGTATGTATTTTGAGTATTTTAGGACTTAAAAAATTTTCGTTCTAAATAATCTCGCATAATATTGATTGCTGCTGTTTAAAATTAAATTTTGTTCAAATATATCAGCTGCTTTTAAACATAGTAGGGTCATAGTCAGGATTATTGGGCATATTGATACACCTCACGTCCATACTGTAATATTAAAGTAAATATATATTTTAATTTATATTTATATAATATATTTAAAAATTATATATTTATATTCAATATTCGTACTGTCATTTTGAATTGTCGTTGACTGTAGTCATTAGTCCAACCAGTGTAATGAATGATACTGAAATACAATTTGAGTCATGAAAATAATTAACTCAATAAGTCATTAAAAGAATAGACAATAAACAATAACTAGATAAAAAAAACTAAAAATAAATGAATAAAAAATAGAAGCATTCAAAGCTATTAAAATTAAGTCAGCCAAAGGTATGTATAAAGGTTTCATACTCATGTGCATCGCTTCCCTGATAAAACGTGCGTTTTTATTTCAATTCTTGTTTTGAATATTTCTAACATTTATCTTAGTTTTATATTAAATTGTGTCGGTTCTAATTAGTTTGAAATTTTTTCTAATACTCCGTGCGATGTATTAGTTTTATTTTCCTTTCCAATCTTTTAACAAAATATGATAAAACTATTTAATATTGTAATCGGAAGTACTCTTTCAATTATATTTTGTTTTGCATGAATTGCTTGATAAATACTTTTTAATTCGTCAAACGCATGGAAAAACGTACAATACATTCGTCAAACTCTAAAATAAATATCAAGTTATCCGTGGGTGGCAAAGTCAACAAAAAAATTTTAATGCAAACCAACAAACACTGCAAAAATATAAATATTTATAACTCCTTCTTTATATCCGGAATAAATTTGTTGTGGTTTAGAAATGATACAAAAATGTTTTCATAAGCACAAAAGAACCCCCTTTGCTGTGAAACCTTCCCCACAATAATGCTGCGGTCAGTTCCGATCTCCCCTCTCACTTAAAAATCACAAACGATAACTTGGCGCACATCTTAAATCGCAGACGATAAACACCTATCTCAACCCCCCATCGTAAAGTTATCGGTTGGGTGCTGTTCTAAGAGCTAACTCTTACACCCTTTGCACCTTATTCAAACTTACCGGTTTCAACATCAGAACTCTGTGAGAACGAATTCTTTTCTGCTAAGAATCACCCCTGCGGTGAGGGTGTTCGATGCGAAAAAGTATCATCTGCGGCTTTTGTGATGACCCTTCGAATGTTCGGCGAAGGGTTACGGTTGATTTGGGGGGCTTTTTCATTCAAAATAGCACCCAGTCCCTAAATCGAATACCACTCAATGCTTTTCTTAAAGTTAACAGAAGACTTTGTTAGTTACACATGAAGTTCTCTTTTTATAGTTGTGTTTGTAGTTGATTCGCTATAATGCGTACTAGAAACGCTGAGAAACGAATGCAGAACATTTTCGGTATAAAAATAGTTCGCTAGTTTGGTAAAAATAGATAAAAAGCTTTTTTTTAAAAATTGAGATAATGTGTTTTTTAACTGTTATTTTTTTTAAATCTGCCAAGTTTTTTATTTAAATTTTTATCCCCG
>BGPR01001470.1:179678-252956 GCA_013235015.1 Araneus ventricosus | reverse complement strand
CAGTTACGTATTGCTAAAAAAGCTGTCGATAAACTTCAAAGCATCTGGTGTACCAATGCAATTGATGCGGGATGCGGGTGCTCTGGTTAGGACATTGGTTTTTTTTTTTCTTGTTTTTTGTGTGTTTGTTCTTTCCTTCCCCTTTGTTTGGGTTTGTTTTTGTTGTTGTGTTTAAGGTTTTGCTTTTTCCGAAATGACTTTGTCTAGTGGAATTGTAGAGAGGGCTTAAGAATAAAAAAAAATCTGGCTCAAAGTTCCTCCTTTTTCTTTTTCAGAATTCTGATTTTTCAGGAAACTTTCTTCAAACATGAAGATCACTTCCTTGTTCATCTAAAACTTTATTTTATTTGGACAGGCAAGATCGGCCTGAGGGGGTTGATTACTGGAATTCCAAAACCCATCCGGGAGACCATCTGATCATCTCTCTCACATCATGCCAATCATCAGAGATTCTTTTTTGCAGTTGAGATTTTTATAAAGGCTTAAATTTTATCATTATTAACTTATATGCTCCCTCAAGGATTCAATATAGAAAGCGCAAAACAATTTTTTGATTCCTTTCAGTTCCTGCCTCACTTTGGTGATTTTAATCTACATCACCCCTCTATGGGGATCGAATAAATCTCCGTTAAGTAATGATTTCGCTGAATGGGTTGCAAAATCTGCTCTTGTTCTCCTCAACACTTCGAATGTTCACCTATGCTATCATACTGATCAGCTTCGCTTCGATCTTCAATTTGCTCTCTACATCCATTTCCATGGTGTTGATTGCTATGTTTCCGCGATCTCAAATTTTGAAAGCGATCATCATTCAGTCATTGTCACATGGTCGAAACTGGAACACATATCAAGAAAATGAAACAATTGATTGGAATCGGACTTGCGAGTCAATCTGCAAATGTTTTAACCACAGAAATTAATCTAATGTACTGACACTCAAAATCTCGAAGTGATCAGGAAACACAAAATAATCACTTGCCGGCTAATACTGTCTTCACCCTGGTGGAATTTATCTTGTCATAATTTCACAAACTTAAAACTTTTCGCAAAAGAGCCCTTCGTTTCATTTTGTGAATCAGACTGACAAAACATAAAAAATATGCAGCAAAACTACTAAGCTTTCATATACTCAAAAAGGCTAGTCGAAATTACATTGGGATAAAATTTGTAACATAACCAGAAACTACGCATGTTTTATTCTATGCTTAATAAGATTTACAGTCAATTCAAACCAAGAAGTAAACATTTCAAACCTTATAATTACGTAACAATCATTATATTTCAAACTCAACACAGCAAAGCAATCTTTTGTCGATTTTTTCCCGACAGTATAGCATGAAGCATGAGCCAATTCCCTTTAGACTATTGTGGAGACTGTAATGCCACCTTAATATTCCCCATCCACCTTTCAGGAAGTAAGGCGTTTATTAAAAAAACACGAAATTCAACCCAGGTGCGGATGGTATTTCCAAGTGAATTGGTTTAAAAAACTCAGTATTAAAGATTTAATTAGCGTTACATCATTTTTCAGGGAAGTTTTTCTACCTCTTATATCTGTAGAGGAATGGAAGCATTCGATTATCGTTCCAGTTCCAAACCGAATAAAGACAAATCAAAAATTAATCTGTACAGACCAATTGCCCTCACCTCTGTTTTTTTTCAAAATTTTGAAAGAATCTTGATTCAAAGTGTATAACCCATCATTTATTGATCGGGAAGAAAGTCCCTCCTTCTGTGAACGGCTTCCCTCCCCTCAGAGACAATCAACTTGCAGTATACAAAAATACACACAGCCAATACTGAAGCCCATAATTACAAGAAATACTTACTTGGAATAAATTTAGATATTAAAAAGCGCATACGATTCTTGCCCACATAGAGGTCTTATTTTAAAGTGCCTTCGGCTTGGTATTAAAGGAAAGACATATGTCCTGCACAGCTTTCTGCAAAAATCGAACGATCTTGCCTGTTGAGAAATTCCTCTTTCAAGACTAAAAATGTTCAGAAAGGTTTACCTCAAGGCAGTGTGGTTTCGCCAATTCTATTCGTATGTTTTGTCGGATTTTTTTGAAACGCTTGATGTTGGTGTAATATTCACTTTATGACGACATTTTCATATCTTTTGTGCTCACACGTCTCTAGATTATGTTTCAAAGAAGTTGCAGAATACGATGGAAAATGTTTATAAATGGTGTACTTACTGGAAACCTGATATCAGTCATGAAAAAGTTTTATAGCTGACCTATCAAAAAAGAAATTGCAGTCTTTTTCCCCGCTGACTTGTTATATGCAGGTTTTCCTTGACACAACTATCAACATCTAGGTATCAATTTCTTTTTTCCAAAATTAACCAAAATGGAGTTATATTGAAAAATATTCGATCTAAAAGCCCTCAGAAAATTAACGCTTTAAAATCTATTGCTACAAAAAATATGGCCCCAGAACAAAGGAGGATCTTGTAAACATAGTAAACAATAGTATTTGTAGTCTTTTTTTTATTACAGTTGCTCACTTACAAACAAATTTTCTTCTGAAACTCATATAAAGCATGCAATTCAATACACAAACCAGGTTTCAGAGTAGCTCGACTGCCTAAATGGACCCCTGAATATTGTGCTAATGAAAATAGCGGGTCAGGAAGGGCACACAGAAAAATTGCTATGTTAGCGGCAATTCTTTATCAGGCAATCCTGCCAACGGAACTCAATCTCCCATTTATGATCAAAATTGTAGACCAAGCATCAAATTAATTAAAAGATAAGTATTGATGGCTAAATTTGTTTGCGGATCTGGACACTTCTACAGATCATATTATTTCCTTTCCTGATACCCTCGAAATAATGTTTTGTGAAATTCACCTTCAGATTTTAGTTTCCAAAATAAAGATCACCCTGTTTTCTTGATCATGACCTTGTTGTGCTGCATCGAATGAATTTTATGACCATTTCATATCACACAAGCATGGACGCATCCAAATCACGTTCTTTCACTTCATCGCGGGTATCTCTAACCTGCAATCTTTTGTCTATACAGAATCCACCTATCAATTCCATCTTACGGCGGAAGTCTTGGCATTTGTCAAGCCCTTGATGAACCTTCAGTCACAGGCTAAAAAACTTGCCATTGTTGACAGACAGCTATTCAGTTCTACAAGCTTTTTTTTAAAATGCCTTACAATCAAATTCGAAGGTCATTCCACAGATTAGCTGGAAAATTTTTTGTTAGGAAAAATTTTAATCAAAAAAATATGTTTGGTGGACTCCAGGCTATCTTTTGATCCATTGAATGAAAAGTGGCGGATTTACTGCAAAAACGGTCACGGAGTCCCACCCATTTATAGAGTGGATTGTTTGAAGATATAATTTCTCATTTTCAAGAAACCATTTCTCTTCAAAAAACGAATCATTCCTTTCAAAAAATAGCAAAATATCAAGAATCTATTGGCGATATTCTCACCATGTTAACTTCTACCCTTTGGCTCAAAAATAGAAGAGAGGATATCATTATTGCACGACTTTTAACCTGATGATTATTACCCGCACTTTTGTTTGCTAGATTTGGTCTACACAATAACCCCTCGTTGTCAAATTTGTAATCGTGACAATAATATTGAACACATTATTTGTTCTGTTCCAAATACCTCAAATCATAGGTCAATCCTCTCTGTGCAAAACTCGTGCACTTTGATCTTCAATTGTGTCCATCTTTAAAAAAGCTTTTTTTCAAAAACGCTGTTTCTGGATAAACGGCATCTTAGGATTCTTCAATCCCCTGAAGTCTTTAATACTTATTGAGGCGCATCGTTTTTTTACATTTCTTGAGTGCATCGTTTTTTTTACATTTCTTGAGCGCATCATTTTAGGACATTTCTTGAGTGCACGTTTGTGACATTTCCTTGAGTGCATCGTTTAGATACTTCTTTGAGTGCATCGTTTATTACTTCTTGAGTGCACGTTTGTATTTCATTTCTGAGTGCATCGTTTAGACATTTCTTGAGTGCATCGTTTAGACATTTCTGAGCATCGTTTAGGACATTTTGAGTGCATCGTTTTGGGACATTTCTTGAGTGTACCGTTTTGGACATTTCTTGAGTACTGTTTTGGACATTTTGAGTACTGCTTGGACATTTCTTGAGTGCATCGTTTTGGGACATTTCTGGAGTGCACGTTTTAGGGACATTTATTGTGAGCATCGTTTTGGCATTAGGGCTAACGGGCCATTGTTGCTAAAAAATCCCATCTTCCACATTTCAATCAATCAATAACGCCACCTCCTTCGCAAATCAAATCCATTGCTGCAATTTGAACAAGCCTCTCTAACTAATAGCACAATAAAGAGATCATTATTTCATCTCTGTTTAAAAAACATCCGATTTTAATAGCATCTCCTAGACCGTATTCCTTCTTATTAATTCAATAAATCAATGATAATTTGTAAAAAAACTAACTTTGATAAAAAAATTTTGAACATTTTCCATCTTACTAAATATATCACTCGCAATTTAAAGAAAACTATATCGCCTTTTTCTTAAGTAATATTGAATGAAGTTTATAAACAAAAATTAAACACGAAAACAGTCAATGTTTGTTGAAATAAACATACATTTTGTCCCATTTAAAGTAATTACTTTTGAACTCTAATTTTATAATTTATCTCTACTAACAAAACGTAGTTATTAGCGAAAATCGCTCTCTCTTTGACTTCAAATCATATTCGCAACTCAAAAAATTAATGAAATCAAAAGAATAGTTTAAAATAAATCGTATACGAATCGAATGGAACGATGTATTAGCGAAATCTATCTTCTCGACTCAGAGTTTAAGTGGCCGAGTGGTTTCCGCGTCAGCTTTCGAACCGGTAGGTCGCGAGTTCTATCCTGGGTTGTGTTTTTGCTATAATTTGCAATGAGTTTGCAATGCAAGCTTGCTGCAAGTTCGTCTTATGGTGACTTCGAGGCTTGCGTTAGCTTGCTGCAAGCTTTTTTCACACTAGCACACTTGTCGTGACAAATTTGCAGAAAGCTTGCAGACTTGCAGTGCAAGTCTGCTGCAAACTAAAATTGCTATCTGGGCAGATAGCACGTAAGTTTGCAGCAAGTTTGATTTTGACTTGTCATGGCAAAATTTGACGCGTCAAACTTGAATCGAACTTGTAGCAAGTTCGATGTGACAAATAGCGCCACCTCCTTTGCAAATCAAACTTGCTGCAATTTTGCAAAACAAGCTTCCTGCAAAGATAGCACAATAAAGAGATAATTATCTTTGTCTCTGTTTTAAAAAACATCCGATATTTAATAGCATCTCCTAGACCGTAATTCTTTTTTATTAATTCATTAAATCAATGATCATTTGTGAAAAAAATAACTTTTTTATAAAAAAATTTTTTGAAACATTTTCCATCTTTTTACTAAATATATCACTCTCACTTTAAAGAAAACTATATCGCCTTTTTCTTAATGTTGAAATTTTAACGTTTATAAACAGAATTAAATCTAAAAAACAGTCAGTGTTTGTTGAAAAATAATAACTAGACATTTTGTACGATTTTAAAGTAATTACTTTTGAACTCTAATTTCATAATTTATTCTACTAGCAAAACGTAGTTATTAGCGAAAATCGCTCTCCCTTTCACTTCAAATGATATTCTCATCTCAAAAAATTAATGAAATCCACAAAATAGTTAAAAATAAATCGTATACGAATCGAATCGAACGATGTATAAGCGAAATCTAGTTTCCCCTCTCAGAGTTCAACTGGCTCAATGGTTAGCGTCTCCGCTTCGGAATCGGGAGGTCGCGAGTTCCATCCCGGGTTGTGTTTCGAACTCCGTTTCTGCTATAATTTGCAATAAGTTTGCACGGCAAGCTTGCTGCAAGTTCGTTTCATGGTGACTTCGAAGCTTTCGTTAACTTGCTGCAAGCTTGCACTCTTGTCATGACAAATTTGTGGCAAGCTTGCTGCAAACTAAAATTGCTATCTGGGATTTAACTTCTGCTCTTATAAGATGCATTATAATGCACAGTGGCGAATCCAGGGGGGCTACGGGGATACTGCCCCTCCCAGAGCTAAACCAGAATTCTTGATTTTATTTAAAATCACTACAACTGTTTGTTCTTAATCTACCTTTTTTAAAATAATAATAATAATAATAAAAACGTGACAACACTGCTTTCTGGCTTGACAGGCTCGAAAATTTTCTTACTTTTCTAGTCATTCCAATTGTACTTCTAAAGTTGACACGGTCGGAAAAATTTTTTGGTTATTTATTTCATTGTATTTTTTTATTAAATTATCGAAAGTATTGTAGTGTCCTTTATGATTCTTTTTGTCAGGTAAGTAAAGTCTGTAAAGTTAAAGTGTTTTGGTTTGCATAAGCCATGAGGTTTGACATTCGTTACGACGATACAAAATTTTTATGACCTCAGCCCCTCCCAGACCCAAATCCTGGATTCGCCACTGATAATGCATCTTTCTTGCTTTCATTAAGGGGGGGGGGTAAAACATTTATCTTTTACAAAATATACATTTATAATAATATTATACATTTATAGAACATAAATTGCAGTCTTTTATTCAATATATTGATGTAATTTTACCAGTTTTCTAGAGAGAGGTAAATAATAAACTTTTTTCCATGGCAATTATTTTAACATGAATAAATCTTATAAATTAATATTACAAACCATTTGTTTATTTTTCCAATTACATAAGAAAATAAAACATGAAAAAAGTTGTTAAATTCAGCAAGTTTTCACAACATTAAAAAAATTACATCTTTATCAAGCGACAAGAAAAATTCTTTTATTGTCAGATTTTGCAATTACTTTATAAATATTTGACAAATTTCTTTGAATTAAAACCCAAATAAAAAAAAATGTAATGATATATACGGAATGAGGAAAGTCATTCCACACTCAATGTTAAAAAAATATTAAAATGTTACCCTAATTTAATCTAATAAGAAAATATTAAGTAATTAAATCTTTAAATGTAATTGATCTTAGCTAATTATCAACTATCATTATTGACTATCTTGATGGAGTAGTAAAAGATTTAACTACTTTTAAAGATTTAATTACTTTAGATTGTCGTATTAAATTATTAGATTAAATTATTTAAATTCGATAAAAGATTTAATTACTTTTTTAAAAATCTAAAGTAATTGATAAATTCTTCTTCAGATTGGTCAAATGGATTACATTTATAACGATAAACGCTTTCAAAAGCAGGTCTTAGCAGCCTCCATTTTAAGGGTCTATTCTAGTACCCCTGATTGGGTTGGGGGACCTCACATTTTCCGCCCCGTAAAAACCGGAAAAATGACGGCTCCCCACCCCACCCAGTGTACCAGAATAGACCCCGTAAACGAAAGTTCTGATATCGAAACAACACTTCTTGCTATCGAATAGAATTTACTCCAGGTACAGAGCTGGCGAGAAATCGGAGTCCTTTTTTCGACCGAGAGAGATCCGAACCGGTTGGAAAAACGGGTACGAGAATCGCACTTTTCGTTAACGGGCGGAAAAAGTGACGTCTCCCTCTCCAACCGTCCCAGAATAGACCCGCAAATGAAATAGTATCTATACCCCTTCCTTATTTTGAAAAAGAAAAGTCTCTGCCTTCAGACCACTGAAGCCCTTTTCGATAGCCAAAACATAATTCGATATGGAAATAGAAGAGTTTTCAGTTTTGTTTATTTTGGCTGTAAATAGCTGGTCTATTCTGGTACCCCCGGTTGGGTTGGGAGACTTCACTTTTTCCGCACGTTAACAACGGGAAAAGTGACGTCTCCAAACCCAACCGGGGGTACCAGAATAGACCCGTAGAACTTCCGTGTCGTGTCCGTCTTCCGTCTTGCCGCCATGCTTCCTTACGAAGTCCAGTGTCACTCTATGCTGGTTGGAATCTTCAAAATTACAGCGCTCTTTCTTGAAGTGATTATTAAACAGTTAAGGTCGTTTTTTTTCCTTATCGTGCACGAAATATAATTGAAATGGACAATAAATTCGTTCACGAGATTGTATTGAATTTAATCGTTTCATAACTCCCTGACTTCGAATAAACCTATTTGGAGTTATGTCTATCGATCTGTCTGTGGACATGATGGGGCGATATAACACAAAAATGCAACAAGCTAGCTGGATGAAATTTGGTAAGTGGTCTTAACACCAAAATTGTAGAAATCTCTCAAATCTTTGACGAAATCAGTCAGCAGGAAGTAGGGTATATGTGAACACAATAATGCAATAATGTCGAGAGTTAGATGAAATTTTACATATGGTTTTATTACTGGAATTGCGTATGCGTATCAAAATTTTTTGGATTAAATATGTCGACGGGTTGACTGTTTGGCGGCGAATGGGGGAGGCGAGGGGAGCAGTCACTCCCCTACTTTTTGCTGGAAAAATTAAATTTTTATTTCATTGCAGCTGCCTAAAGCTAAGATGCAAAAGCAATAGTGTCCGGGAAAGTTAGCTAATTTTATAGCTAAATTTTTAAAATTTTTGTTGTCTACCCTTTTACTCCTGGGTACTTTTAGATGTCTATAAATTTTTTGCCCCCACCCTCTACTCTTTCAATCGCCGCCACTGTTCTGTTAAATTGCCTGTATGTGCGGGTATGTGAACGCAGTAACTCAACAGCGTAATAAACAGCGATAAATTTCAGTGCGTGATCTTTGCACCCAAATCGTAGATGTATGTCTAATTTTGGAGTAAACGTTGGGCCCGCAACGTTGGGGGAACTGAAGACATCTGTTTTTTTGCAGGATTCTTAGAGTAATCTAATTGTGTGCCTTCATTTGAATCACAAGGGCCATGTATTCGAACATATTCGAATTAAAATCAAGGATCTCTCAAATTTTGAGAACATTATTCTTACGAATTTTCCTGTAAATCCTGATACATTCACAAGTCAACAGCCCTGGCAATCTTTGCATTTGAATATTTAGAATGCGTTAAAAATGTTACACAATTTTTTCTACCATTTTTTTAAAAATCCGGTTTATCTTTTCAAGTTCACTACATGTTTAATTTTGAAAATTACTAAATTTATTTCAAAAATAAGTATTAGACATGTAGCTGATCCTAAATATCTAAAGGAAAAAAATTTAGCATTTTTTATTTTCAAGAAGTTTTTGGTTTCACAGTGAAACCAATGAACGGTAACGGGCTATTTTTCCTCTGAATAAGTTATCACCGAAATGCAATTTAAATTATGTATTTAATTTATAAGTATACGTCAGTATTCATTATACACCTTCACCTTCATAATTCAATATTACAGTTCGAAGATTCAATTAAAAAAAATATCAGTTTGTGCAAGAATCCTCATCATCTTGTTTCTCCTAAGGCCGTAGCACACTTGTTTATATTTCGTCACCAAGGGAGAGCAAGTATTCGATGGGCGGTTTCTCCTTCAATGTGTCCTTGACCGAAGGGGGTTGGACTCGCCTTCTTTACGATCTGACAACCCCCAAAGAAGGGATGACAGTTGCAATGTGTAATTGCCTTTTAGGCGATGCAAATAGGTTTTTTTTGTCGTTTATATTTCGCAAAGAAACAGACACAAATAATTGCACATCTCTGTATAAAAAGCTATAATTGACAGAAAAATTTAAACGAAAACATACATATTTTAATAGATTTTAAAATTAATATGAAGTTAATATTAAATTTGCTATTGCCATAATTTCATCATCTATGTTATCATTAATTCTCTCTGTAATTATCAAATGCAATTATTTGCAACTGATTTGATATTAACCAATAAGATGCATTCCTACACCTTAAACAAACTCTTTTTTAGTAATTTACAATATGATTAGGTCATTTTTCCTGAACATGCGACTTGCAAGAAAATTAAATGCATGAACATGTATCAAGGACTCGCAAGTGTTGTAATCTTTCATCGTCACACTGTCAGAAATAAATATTAATTCTAAAATTAATTATCTTTAGGGTTTAAGAGGCCCTTAGAGGTAAATTCAGCCCTTTAAAGATAAAAAAACTTTATGCAACTGTATACATTATGTATAGAGGAGACCAGGGTACAATGGACCACTTTTGTAAATTTTGAATGTTTATTCTCAAAGAACTGTTTTTTCTTTGTTTTTGGCTTGAAAAAAATGCATACGTATTCTCTGCATATTAAGATTTATATTACATTCTAAATTTATTAATTATCTATACTTTTTTTAATATTTATTTTTAAGTAACAAGTGACAAAGTGGAACATTGTAGGGTAAATAAAATAAATTGAAAAAAAAATGTGTAAATGTAGTACATTTTTGAATAGCATAAAACATAGAATGCATCGTATTTGTTTATTCATGGCTTCAATGCATACTTATAATGCAAGATTAAAGAATATTAAACTTGGAAAATTGCACACCAAAAGATTTCTGCGTCACTGAAACTCTGTTTTTTTGTGAACATGTAGCTTCTGGAAGTTTCATCATAACATCTTGAACATTTACAAAAGATTGGTTATCTATGGAAATACTTTTATGGGACAGTACTAGCCTCTTTTTTAATAACTTAATAGACTTAATTTATGTATAATAACCAGAGATACAAACTAATAGGCGCATTAATTTGTTCCAAAAATCATACTATTTAATTTAAATTTTGCTTAATATAGCTATAATATAAGAACTAGAAATTTACTGAATGTTTATAAAATATAAACAAGAAAAAATAGCAAATAAATAATGTAAAACTTTGACACCAAATTGACTGAAAAGTAAGAAATTTGTTATTCAGTTATTTTATATGCAATGAAAAACTTGCTATAAAGAAGGAAAAGGTAATAAAATACATATTGAATGAAAATGCTTTATTTTTGCGTAAGTATTTAGTATTTAAGAGAAATGCCTGTTATATATTATGATAATTATGTGGCCAAAACTGGTACAAATTAAGATATATTATTTAAAAATTCATAACTCAAAATATAATATTTTTCCAGAGAAAGATTTTATTAATTAACAGGCAATAAAAGTTACTAAAGAATAGTGTCAGTACGACTTAAAAAAAACTTAAACCAGTCATCCATTGTGAAAGTTCCAATTCAAATTTTTTCTTAATGTGGCAAAAACTGGATCATCTACCTTATTTCAATAAAAAAATTAAGATGTTAAGACGCTTCTGTGTATCCCGAAAATCGCGCCTAAGTTTTCAGTGACGTCACTGGGGAGTCGAACCTGATTGGTTCAGTTATTCACGCCCTTGAACTTGCATGGATGTTTTTTGTTCTGTTCGAAAGCTCCCATCTTCGCTTTGAGGGCTAATAAAACCGGTTCAAACGCCCTAGAAGCGATTTTGCTCTCCCTTGGTGACGAAATATAAGCTAGTGTGCTACGGCCCTTAGAGATCAAAAGCAATTTAGCTCTTGCAATACCATATCTTTGTGATTACTAACGGTATTGAACTGGAATTTTTATATAAGTTGCTCTATATACATGGTTCTTAAGTTATGAAAAAAAATTACTCTACTTTTCGCCCATGTGCAGTAAAAAAATGCTCAATGTTCACTGCGAAACCAACGAACGCGAAAGGGTTAAAGCTAAATTTAGCATTTTTTATTTGCGAGGTACTGAAACCAAATTTTCTGTCGATGACTTGTTATTTTAATTTGTCATTAGATTTGTTACTTAAAAACTGCTTATATAGATATTAAATTAAAACCAACAAAAAAATCTGGTTTTAGGAGTGTGGAAAGGGAAAAGGGGACCCTGAAACTTGGATTGCCTCAGGGCTCCTACAGATCTTAGTTCGGCCCTGATTATAAATAATATTGATGAGAAAATTTATCTTTATTTCTGTTGCCCTGGTTGTTTATGTCAAATATAAACCTATTTTTAAAGAATAACTGCCATAAATTATTCGTTACTAGCCGCCTTCGGCGACCAGCTTGGTCGCCGGAAATAAAATTTCAACTGACTCTCTTATGCATAATTTTATATTCATGGTTCCCTTAACAAAGCAGTTTTAAAATTCAAATTGCTATAGACATTTAACCCGCGTTCTTTTCGTATTCTTGCACTTTTTCTGTTCATTGTCTACATTAATGTAAAATACGCATTTGATTTCAACATTAAATTGGTGCGGCACATTTTACGTCCAGAAGCATGCATATTGGCTTAAAACACACTGATAAAAAGAATTAAAACATAGCAAGTATAATCTTTCAGTTTACTGTATTATTTCATGATATACTTAACATCTTGAGAACTTCCTTTACAGATTTCACAGAAAAATCTATCTATACTTATAAAAGGCAATGTTTGTATGTGTGTGTGCGCTGTGCCTGCGCGCGATGTCCAGACGAATCTATCGCACTTACAGCCATGAAATTTGCCACACAGGTAGTCGTAATGGTGACTCAATGCACCTCGAAGCCGAAATTTTAAAATTTAAACTAGAAAATTTTTTATTTAATGTTTTGTGTTGTTTCGGGTGATTTTTCGCTCTAATTTCTCAATAGCATGGTTTCAGATAACTGTACGGCAAAAAACAGATACGCCATCGGAAAGAGCATGCGATTTCCGTTCTAATGAAGTTAGTTTTGAATTTCTAACGAAATTTACTGAATTTTGAGAAATTTTTAAAAAATAGCCAGTTTTGCCATCGAAATGTTATTTTTGTTTTTAAATTTGTTACATCTGACTTTCTAATAACAGTTTTATTTTCAATTTTTTCAGCTTATAACTAGAACGGTTCTGTCGGATTTAAAAAAAGAACGGTTAAAATATCTTTTCCAGTTTCTTTTAATTAATTTTTTCCTGGACAGTTGAGAGTTATTTTTCTCGAGCGAGTTTTCTCCCGCGACACTTTTCCGGAACGCAGCAGGCAATTTGTTTGGTTGACGGGGCAGGTGACGTCATAACCTTTAATTGAATGACTGATTATTATTTTCGGCAGTATCTTGACGTATTTATTCTTCTCGCATACTTTGTTTGCAGTATAATAATTTTCACGTTGCAATTTTTTAATATTGTTTTGGATTAACTTTTCTACAAATAAAATGCCATTATCGCGAAAAAAAAATAAGCGGGAAAATCAATAATGTATATCTTTTGTTTTGATTTTGTTTTCAAAACTTTTTCATGTCATTGTGGAAGGTTTTTTTTTTCATTTTGTTGAAGTCCTGATCACACGGGCAACGCCGTGCGCGTACTGCTAGTTGAACAAATAAAAAAAGAATTTAAAATCCAGTAAGATATTTTCTAAGCTTTCAATAATGGAAGAGAAACAGGCAATTAAATATTTGTTTAAATAATGAAAACGGTTTGAAATGCGTTGCAACAATGAAAAGTATTGTTATAAATTATGCAAAAAATATTTTTAAAAATTTATTAAAATTGGAGAAAAAATCGTACGACAACTTTATTGATATCATTGAAAATATAATTTTTTTTAAATTTTCAGATGGTGTAAAAATAATTTTTGTACTGTAATATTTTTGGAAGTTATTAAGGAAAAACGTCCAAATTTCGCCTATTTTTTAATTAATTAAAATTTCAAAAAAACCGGTTCAGAGGTGCACATTCCCACCCTCCAAAGAATGTTCGTACCAAATTTCGTAGCTCTAAGTCCAGCGATCTGCCCTGTAGAGCGCCAACACACAGACACACATATTCTCCTTTATTAATAGTAGAGATTGTCCTTTCTAGCCAGATGCGAATCCATGTGAGGTGCTATGGGGCTGCAGCCCCCCTCCCCAGAGCTAAACCAGAATTTTTAATTTTTTTTAAAATCACTATAGCTGTTTGTTCTAAATCTCCTTAAAAAAAACAAAAAACAAAAAAAACCAAAAAAAAAAACCGTGGTAACATTGTCTTCTACCTTCACAGGCTTGAAATTTTTTTTCGAGAATTTGTGATTATAGATTAAGAAAACAACTTCGTTCACTCCATTAAAATTTGGAGACATCACGGTGACACAAAATTTTTTTGACCTCAGGCCGACCAGAATCGTGGATTTGCCACTTTTTCTAGAGATACATAAACCTAGTCTACAAATTACTAGTCCATTTTTTTCCCAATTTAAATCCGAATAGGATGTCATAGTTTTTTAAATTAATTTTTCATAGATACTAGTAAATAAAAATGTCTACTATTAATCAGTGGTGAACTTGCAACATGCCACTCTTCCTTTACAAAACACATATTCACGAGTTTTCTGGTTTGTTTACTTGACTGTACCACGTATTTTCGGTGTAATGCTAAGTCAATGGATCTTCAAAGCGGAAGTCCCACATACAATCAGATAAAGTCAAGGTTTTTAATGTAAGTAAACAAATCATAAAACTTGTCCATGGGGCACATAAACCTCAAAACAAAAAGAAATAAATTCCAGGGGAAAAAACACTTTAATAGCAGCCTCCCCTCTCGATCTCCGCAGATAGGTTACGAAATCGAGTCCATGGACCTGGTGGTGCACCACCAGTCTTTCGATTACAGATCAGCATATCACAAAAGGCGAAAACGTACCTGATGATTGAGTTAGTGCCTCTGTTCTTAATTATAAAATTGTTTTTCTACATGTCTGATTTTGCCGCCCCCTTTCGAAGTGCCATCTGGTACGAACCGCCCCCCCCCCCCTTTAGCTACGCCACTAAGCGAGCATGTCTGTGTGTTGGAAAGTGAAAGAGAGAGTCTGCTAATAGATATTAATAATAATAAATTTATTATTTAGGGGACACATTATGCCACATTTAAATTGGTATTATCAGGAATGGCGCTAGTGTTTGCCCGACGGGGGGGGGGCCCGATTTGTCCGACAGGGGTCACAGTCTCAAAGAAAGGAGGCACGACCTGCTGTACGGGGGGACGAGTGTAATGTAATTGATCTCAAATTTTCGCCAGATTATTATTTATCAACTACAGTTGAATACTCCGTACAAAATTTTTCCTGACGGGGCGCAAGGCCCCCCGGTCTTCCCTCTTGCGCCACCCCTGAGTATTATTTAAAAGATATTGTTTTGAATTTTACAATGACACATCATCGCACAAAAATATTTTTTACACTATTGGTAATTATTTACACTATTTTTTTTATCAATGGTGTAAAAATTATTTTTGCGCGATGATATTTTTGGAAGATATCTCAAATTTGGTAGCTCCATGTCCAGTGGTATGCTCTGAAAAGCGCTAACACACACGCACATACGCGAGATAGAGATTTAGCTACATTCTTTTTAATAGCCACTCTATATATTTTCTCTCGCGTAATATATTTTTAGACATCTATTAACGACAGGCATTTGCAATGAATTAGTGAGTAAAAGCGAATTGAACCTATCCATTCGTCTTCGTTAATGGTGAAATTAGTTTTCATTAGGTATGTTTTGTAGATTTTATTATGGCGCATATTTATTTTTTTCGTTTGTTGTTTATATTCTTTGTGCAAGGGGGTCGGACTTTTACACTCAAGGGGACACGACTTCTTCACCTTCCAAACACCCAACATTTGCCCATTTCAGTTTTATTAGAATTTTGTGTGCGTTTGAGTTCATGCTGTTATTGTATTTTGATGGAAGGTAGTAATTGAAACTTTGTTTTCCACCTGAGATGTGTATGGTTTGTAAAAGCAGAAAAATTTGTAAATTTTTCTCTTCCAGTCAACTCATTGCGAGATGTATATACTTTGGATGAGCAATAGGACGTGCCGAAAAAATTCTAATTTTTTTCATGTCGCTATACCGCGGAAAAATTGCTAATCGGTGTGAAATAAAACGAGGAAAAGAATTAAGGAAAATGATTGATATTTTCCGTTCCTGCAAGAGCCTTGAAAATCATAAAAGGTGACAAAAATCGGCTATTTTTCAAAAAAATGTAAAATTTTCCTCTATCTTTTTATTATCTAGCTGTTAAGTACTCATCTTTTTTAAGAATACTAAAGTTTATGTTATCAAAATCGGTCGTTAACTACCTGTGGAACATTCTGTCCAAAGTTGACAAAAATTTGTGAAATTGCTTCAATATGCAATTTTTAGGTCCTAATCCTCAACATAATCTTCATACATCATTTTGTAGGTGTATTTCAACAGATCGATGCTTACACAGTAAAAAGTTATTTAGCTCTAAAAATATATCATTTTTATTTATTTACTTTATTTATTGTAACGCATTGCAAAACTAAACTTCGAAATTGCAATATCATTTATTACTTCAGAATGAATGGCAAGATTGCAGAAAGTAGCAAAAAAATTAACAGACTTTTAAAGAAGATACTTCAGCAATTAAAATATCTTTATGCCTCTTCAATTTCTCTCATGGTTTGTTCCTCTTTTTTCTCAACAGATGACACTTGTAAGTCTAATTTATGAGAAAATTCGGACATTTTGAGCATTAACGTCGTTTCTGTGTTTCCACAAACTTTTCGCGATTGCTTCTGATCAGCGCTACCAAGGCCGACCGTAGGGGGGTGCTAACGGTGCGACTGCACAAGGCCCCGTGCCACTGATGGATTTTATAAACTGAAAATGCCTTTTTGTGATTTGTTTGTTTTTATCCGAACATACATGCATTGCAGAAACTGGAGACTGCGAGTAATACGTTCTGATGTCTTCGGGAAATGGCTGAAGTCGGTTTCAGGTGATAACACTCAATACATTCCTTGTTCCCGAGACAATTGCTTCAGGGTCTTCTGTGGGGATCCACATCTGTTCCCCTAAAGGCCAGCAGATAGTCTTTCCCAGGGCAACTTAAAGAGACACCTCTAAATGAATGTGTTATCTTCGGCTTATCTAGTTCTAAATTGAGTACATCTGTTCCTCTTATGTCCAGCAGGATTGCTAAACGATGATGAACCACATATGTCAAAAGGGTTTCTCGCTTTTCGTGTAAAAAGTGTGGTTTTCCAGAATCTATTAATTCATCGTAGGTATTTGCTAAAATGTAGTCTGTTAAATCTATCCATCCCACTATCAATCCATCGCGGACACACACTTTGTGGTGTACTCTCCTCATCTTCTCCTTATCTAGCTCAATATTAAGCACATGTATTTCTCTTGTGCCCAGTAGAACTGCTAAGTGATGATGAGGCACATGCCACAGAGGTTTCTCTCTTTTGTTCTTAAGTGTGGTTTTACAGCATCTATAAATTCATCGTAGGTACTTGTTAAAAGGTAGTCTGTTACATCTATCTCTCAGAGTTTAATCAATAGCAGTGAATCTGAATTATTGAATCTAGAATATTATTTGGATTGTGTGAAACACCACGGACAACACAATGAGTCTTCTCGGAAGCTTAATTTTCAGCTGAATAGTTCGTTCGCATTCAGAATATCAGCCGTACAGCAAAATAAAATATTCTGCTTTTGTCCTTGCAGACAAATTTCAGGTACGCTATTAATTATCTTTTTTTATAGTTATTCATTAAACAACATTTCTTTTTTTTACAAAAAGAAAATTTTAATATTATATTAGGTTATCAATTTAAAAAACAATGTAGTTTCCCCTTTGTTTTTGTAGTACAATATTTCTGCTATTTGTTATTATTGAATACATTTCAGATAAAAGATTTTTTTTATTAACAAACGACAATTGGTGTTTTCTACTCTTTTACGTTGTGCAGTTTTTATTATAAAATGCTACTTATTTGGAATTTTTTTATTATTTTGACGAACTACATATCAAAATCATTTGGATAAGTTTTAAAATATACAAAGCATTTTCAAGATTGATTCAATTTAAATATCCTAAAACCGAAACTATCAGTAGGCTGCGCATAAGTTTGTGATCAGGTGATTATATTTTTTAATTTTATCTTTTTGGTCTATTTGTTATTAAATATGAAGAAATAATGAACTCAACTTTTAAGAATTCATTTCACAATCTAAGTTAAAATAAAATCTCATTCATACGGTATGAAATTTTATTTCAATACTGTAATTGTAAATTGACAGAAAAATTGAAAAGGCGGAATGGACTTTCTCTTTCGGTTGATTGCATGGTTAAAAGCTATTTATAGTTTCTAGAACTTTCATGTTTTGAAACTCTAATTGGACCTATTTTCTCATTTTATAATTTTAATTTTAGTACAGAAAGTTTTCAAACTGAACAGTTTCTAATATTTCCTCACAAAAGCAGGAAGACAGCACACATTTCTACAACATGTGTTCGCAAAAAATAATTGAAGAATTTTTTTTAAATTTCAAAAAGGAATGATTGAATTCAATTATCATATTCAGCTGTTTCAAAATGTGAATGTCAAATGATTTAATTTGCACTTCCATCAAATAATCGAATCCTCTTCATTCCCAATGATTGAGCAACCTCTACATTATTTAAAGTTACTTATAAGTTTATCTGAGTTTATACTTTTCTCTCTCTCTGAAATATATTTACAGTAATTCGCATTTAGTATTGAATATTCAGTACGTTTCTGTCCTCATTCTACAATAATGGAAGCAAATGCTTTCATACTTGAATCGAAAAGTGTAAAAATATTTAACATTTCTTTTGTTCAAAAATTGCTATAAAGGTTTTAAATTTTATACTTTCTTACTGTGAGGATGTTTTCCCATATCTGAAAAATGCACTTCAGATACTTTTAACAATTTCAGTGTCTGTTGCTAGTTGTAAACGCCATTCAATAAACTGATATTAATATTGTCATTTTCTTGAGCAACCATGGGAGATGGCCTGAGTGATCTTGCATTTCTTATCATCGTAAAATACACTTCTAATAAAATTAATTCGATGGAGTAATTGATGAATTTTCCTCCATAAAGCTAAAAAAGTGCATGTTTAATTGAAATCCAATATAATTCAAACTATTATTTGTCTAGTATAACACTATATTACTAAGTATTGCATATTTGGATTATTTAACATTCCATCAGCCATGCGTATTGTAGGAGATACTTATATTGTGAATCGTATTACTTGCTTACATCGTTCTTTTATAAATTTAAGTGCAATTTTTATTTGTATAATCTTTATTTAGTATGGAGCTATTAAATACAGATTACATAAATATAAGTTGCATTCATTTTTGTAAAGTAACATGATATAAATCTCGTACATACGCGCGACTTCTGGAGGATTAAATTTTTGCCTTTTCATAATTATTTTTGACTAGTTAATAACTATTATTAAATTAACTTCATTATTGATTTCGTGTATGATAATATTTTTAACGATTTTAGCACTAAAGTTTGCACGTTGTTCATATTAAATTTAAAAATTATTTTAATTATCAAAAATTATTTTTAAAATTATATTTCTTATATTCCTTATGCATAAATTATATTAATTTATTAATTACGCCCTTTTCCAATCTGAGCAATTTAATAATTACCCAAATGCAATAAATCATTATTTTGTTATACGTATTTTGTTGCAAGGCCCCGCAAATCAACTTTGAATGAGGCTCCTCTTTTGTTTGGGCCGGCCCTGAGCGCTACCCTTTGGATTTTAAGGCTTTGGACACAAATATGATGTTGATCCCTCGTAAATAAAGTTTTCTGTAGTGGAGTGAATGGGATTTCTCAAAGAAGAATCAAATCAATACATTAATCCACCTAATAGTTAGAAAAAATCGTTTTATTAAACTTACTCTAAGCAAACATAAACTCTTGTTAAAAGACAAGAATGAATGAGTGCACCTTTATAATCGGAATATTTCAAATGACTATGCTATGCTACGCGTAATTTTCCATGCTGAAATTTGCTGTCGTAATGACTTTGCATTTACTTTTAATAGAGGCTGTTAGAATTTACTGTTATTTCTTCTAAAAATTTTGAGTTTTTTGGGCCCACCCTACTCCACATCATTCATTCAATCCGCTTCATTTCATATTAATTTCTTAATTATTAATTATTTCTTAATGATTAGCTTAATCGAGGGCGGCTATAGGAATCCGGTAAAGGGGGGCGGGGTATGCGGAAAAAAAATTTCTTCCGTGTTTTTAACTTTTAAAAAGTAAGAATTACTTAACTGAATTGATTATTAATTTCAAACTAATTAAATCTTAATTCATTAAATTTTAATTGATTAAATTTTATTATTTGATTATATACATACAAGGGCGGTTATAGGAATTCGTTAGAGATGGGGTTACCTTGAAAAATATGTTTCAGTTTTAACTCTAAACAATTAAGAATTACTTAACTGAATAAATTATTAATTTCAAACTAATTAAATTTTAATTGATTGAATTTTATTAATTGATTAAATATATTCAAGGACGAATCTAAGAATCCTTGTCGGATACAGTGGAAAAACCATTTTTTTATATTTTAAACTTGTAAAAAAGTGCTATGTAGTCAACTAAAATTTATTCATTTTTTTTTCTCAAAAAGTTTCCGTCCTCTTCACAAGCTTGCCATTTTGTCGCGGCCAATCTCCTTGATTTTTTTCTTACAAAATATGTTATTCACATCTTTAATATTGACTTTTCTATCTGAATGAATGTTAGCAAAGGATAACACATTGAGCCTTGTCTGTCCCATTGGGCTGAGTAAATAAATCTTGAGACTCTTTAATGTAAAACAACTCATCCCTTCCTTGTTTGTCGTCATAAGAATCGCCCAAATATTTGAAGAATTGCCACCATCGGAAAGAAGGACTGATCACACTCTTTCAGAGTTTCAGCAGTTGTCTTTGGTTTCCTACCCACACCTTCCCATTTTGCTCGCCATATTTTGAATAATGATTTTAATTGAAATTCCGAACTTTTAAGAAACCTCTTGTGCTTCAAAGCTGTAATAATATTATTGCCATTGTGGTTTGCATTTCTCGGTGGTATAAGGCCTTCCCCAGATAGCAATTTTAGTTTGCAGCAAGCTTGCCACAAATTTGTCATGACAAGTGTGCAAGCTTGCAGCAAGTTAACGAAAGCTCCGAAGTCACCATGAAACGAACTTGCAGCAAGCTTGCCACAAGCTTGCCGTGCAAACATATTGCAAATTACAGCAAAAACAAAGTACGAAACACAACCCGGGATAGAACTCGCGACCTCCCGGTTCCGAAGCGGTGACGCTAACCATTGAGGCAGCTGAACTCTGAAAGGAGAGGATAGATTTCGCTAAAACATCGTTCGATGCGATTCGTATACGATTTATTTTAAACTATTTTCTGGTTTTCATTAATTTTTTGAGTTGAGAATATGATTTGAAGTCAAAGAGAGAGCGATTTTCGCTAATAACTACGTTTTGCTAGCAGAATAAATTATGAAATTAGAGTTCAAAAGTAATTACTTTAAAATCGTACAAAATGTCTAGTTATTATTTTTCAACAAACACCGACTGTTTTTTAGATTTAATTTTGTTTATAAACGTTAAAATTTCAACATTAAGAAAAAGGCGATATAGTTTTCTTTAAAGTGAGAGTGATATATTTAGTAAAAAGATGGAAAATGCTTCAAAAATTTTTTTTATAAAAAAGTTATTTTTTTCACAAATTATTATTGATTTATTGAATTAATAAAAAAGAATTACGGTCTAGGAGATGCTATTAAAAATTGGATGTTTTTTAAAATAGAGACAAAGATAATTATCTCTTTATTGTGCTATCTTTGCAGGAAGCTTGTTTTGCAAAATTGCAGCAAGTTTGATTTGCAAAGAGGTGGCGCTACTTGTCACATCGAACTTGCTACAAGTTCGATTCAAGTTTGACGCGTCAAATTTTGCCATGACAAGTCAAAATCAAACTTGCTGCAAACTTACGTGCTATCTGGGTCCAGATGTAAAATCCCATAAAAGTCGTATCACTCTTCTGAAATATTCTTTATCATTTCTTGAAAAACATTTTCTCTAGTTATTTGCTTGCCACATGTTATAGGAACCTTCATTTTACTGTTAACATAGTCAGTTTCACTCGTTCCAATAATTTTTAAAATGCAAAAAAAATTGGAGTTAATACGGGTGCAATGGTTCACAATCAGTTGTGGAGAATCGTGGGACGTGCAATCGTAGGAACTCACGTTTTACAGTGAAGATTTGATCACGAAAGCATTTAGGGGTCCAACCAGAAAGTAACGAAGTTGAAAATCATTTGGGGATACCAGAATAGACCCCTTGGTCTCACCCCGTTTCATAGGAAGCTGATAATGATTTGTAGTTTTCATCAAAGGTTTTGTCTTGCTCAGCGCAGCAAATACATGAATTTTTGTAAAATTAACTTGTATATTTGGGAGGTGATAAGAGTTTTTTAGAAATTCCACAAGTTTTCCGCACGTTTTTTGCTTATAACATTTAGAGTTTTCAAACAAATTATATGAAACTTTCATGTGACAATATTTAATACAATGCACGATATAAAATGCCTCCTCCAAACGCGCCTGCTGCAAGGTTAAATAATATTTGACAAATATAAAATTTAATAAACAGAGTGATGTCTACATGTGAGCAAAATACACCATTAATTAATTCTAGTAGTCATGCAGTAGAGCTACACTAAAAATTCATTATTAAAGTATCACTGTCAATTCTGTGGCAAAATTAAAATATAAATGTTGGTTTACAAGATAGAGTATTGGATTTTTCAATTAAAAAAAAACTTGTTATGTTAAAAATGATTTACATTATATTTAATGAATTAATGGTCATTTGAAATTGACTAAACACCAGTTCATTTGAAGAGTGCTTTTGAATCTGTTAACCTGCCAATGAATTTGGGGAGTCAAAAAATCAATTGCGGTGGTACCTTTTAGCACGAGGCGTATAGTTAAGGCTGCCGTGCACACGCCACCTACAATTTCAGAACGTAATGTTATCCTATGGAGATTTATACTTGCACCTTTTCTCGTTTGCTATTGCGTTGTTTCGGATGCAATCAAGTGCATTCGATAGAAGAAATAAAAACACAGGTTCCTATAAAATGTCTTTTTTCCCCGACTGCTTAAAGTATTTTTAAATATTTTTCAAAAGTCGCTAAACTTCAATTTCGGGTTTTAAACATTTTTAGAAAATTTTCAAGCATAGTTAAAATAAAAGTAACTTTATAGAAACCTTCATTTTGTTATCTTCTTTCCAATGCACATTTTAAAATTTTTCAAAAAATATATAAAAGCTGTGTTTGAGCAAATTTTGAAAGAAATTCTGCAATTTTCCCCCACTTCGCGAAGCTCCGCCTTCCTGCGGAAGGATACAAGCTTTCCTTTTACTCCTTGATTTGTCACCTAGCTCCGATCTCCCCTTTCTGGAGGACTGTGGGGTGAATCCCCTTCCTTCCCCCTTATCGCGGACTGGTGACTGCCCGGCAGTATCTTTTAGTTTATGGCAGTAGGGAAAGTTTTTGTAGCTTCTGAGCTTCAAACCGAACACTAACCAAGAAGCAATTGACAAAAACAAGAAATGGAATAATTAAATCTTCATATCAGTATAATAGACGCATCATACCCTTTGTTTATTTTGATCCCGAAGACCAAAACCTTTTATCTCTCCTTTCTTTATTCATTTAGAAATTTTAGATGTATAAAGTCGTATACAAAACGGAAATTTTTAAAAAATTATTCCATAAAGTATTTACAGAAGATTGCTTAGGAATTCGGATCATTCTAAAACTTGTGTTCAGATTATTCCATAATTCATTTTTTTTATTGAACCCACCATGACAAATTAATACTTTTTCAAATTCGGATATTATTTTAGTGATTAAGATAATTGTGCAGTTCAAGAAATACTTCAAGAATGGTTTTCTGAGAGTGCTCACACATAAACACAAACCTTGTTCTTGCGGGTGTTTTTATTCGGAGTTATTTTATGTTACTTGATTAAAATCAGATTTTCATGCTCATCTTATTTTTCTGAGGAAAAATACCATTGCCTACTTATTATAATAGAAGTGAGACCGTTTTCTTCATACCATAAAGTAGTTGCGGCGAAAGGGTGTGAGGGTAGGGCAAAAAATGTAGAAACACCTAAAAGGACCCCGGAGAATAGGGAGTAGGCAACAAAATATTAAAATTTAGTTTCAAAATTAGCTAGCTTTCCCAGACATTGTTGTTTTACAAATACTCCCTAGTTTTAGATATATTTTAGATGATATAGACAGCTAAAATGAAATAAAAATTTAATATTTTCCTCAAAAAGTGAGCCCCTCCCCCTCCCCCCCCTGCCATAAAGTGTCACAACCTCTACTATTCACAATCTTGGTACTCATAAGAGAAACATTTGTGAGTCTATTACACGATGTAGTAGTAAATTAGTTTATTTTTTTAGATGCGAAAATTTATTCGAAGTAAATGATATATTTTTTGAAATGACCTCGTTAGGATTAATCAGAATATACAGGGTGGCCATAAAATATAAAACCCATTTCAAAAATTAATAAAAAAAAGCAACCTAATAATGTTACAACTACGGTTTTTTTTAAATGAGAGAGCAAATAAAAAAGGTTTTTTTTTTTTTCAGATAGGTAACGCGGCGTTAGGGCGTTCCAAATTTGTTACAGCTAGAGAATTCCATACGCAAAGGCTGTAGATCGTCAAAAGCCGATGCGCGTTTTCTGGTTAACTGTTTTAGTTTTTCTTGAAAATATCGAAACACATTTAGTTTTCACACTACATGTGAATTAACAAATTAAAGAGCGTAAATTTCCCTACAAATGCATGCTCTTACTTTTCTTCTAGCTTTGATATTTTCACAGATAATGGCTTTCAAAAATGGGAGCCGTCCAAAAATTTACGACCATCGTAACGAAGCGTTACCTATCTGAAAAAAAAAATAAAATAATCTATCATTTAAAAAAAACAGTTGTTGTAACAGTATTTTTTCTTCTATTAATTTTTGAAATAGGTTCAATATTTTATAACCAATTCTATGGCTTCATTCTTTGCAGTATACTGCGAATAAGACAGGCTTCTTGAATACTAAAGAAGACAGTGAGTCGTCAAATTTTCGGGACGAATTCAGAAATGATCAGATATTACAATATTATATTCCATAACAACTTCAAACATTTTTTCAAAATATATGAGTGATAATTTGGTGTAAATAAAATCTGAATTTTTGTTTTTTTGATTCACTTGCATATTTGAAATTAGAATGATTTTTTCTATAAATACAGTTGCTTTCACGCGTTTCTAAACCAAATGGGAGTTTTCTCCCTAAACTTTCTCGTATACTTTCCCCAAAGGCGCGTTCCTCTTCCCTCCGCGTGGCTAAAAAAATTGAACCTTCTGTTATCCAGAATCCAATAACTATCAGAAGGTTTTCATTATAGTGATTGAAAAAAATATCTAGGTAAAGAATTCAAAGAGATGCGTAACCATTAAACGCATCTTATCGCACACTGCTAGGTTTCACTCTTGCCGTCTGAAGGACAAACTGACGTAATCGCTCCTTTCGCGAGCACAGACGATTGCTTCCGTACGCATGCGCGTGGAGATAGCGGATTGTTTCAATGATAAATTATACAGACCGACAGACAGTCAACCCTTTGACGGATTTGACCCAAAATTTTATACATTCATGACAATAAAACTGTGTACCAAATATTAACCATCTAGCTATTCAAGTTTTTGAGTTATAGTGTTCACATGACTTCTGACATACAGACAGACAGACTTCCCGTTGACGGATTTTGTCCAAAATTTGATAGATTATGTTTAAAGACCACATACCAAATTTCATCCCCGTAGCTCTCATAGTTTTCGAGTTATCGTGTTCACAGACACACAGACATTATTCCCAAATTGTATTTTTCGGACTCAGGGAGGTCTAAAACGTGAAGATTCGTCAAAATCTCGAGTTCGAATTTTTTGACGATTACAATACTTTCTCTTTGTATACTTCGTATACGAGAAAGTAAAAATGCTGAAGTTCCCCATTGGGGAAACCACAGGGTATTAAGGATATTCTGATTACGAAATTCTATCTTTAAATATCCTGGGTTTTATATCTCAGATGTTGTTTAAAATGTACCTAATTAGGATTAATTAGAATATATATATATATATAAATTTTTATTCTAGGCTTTTTGTATGTAGAAAAGTTTATTGGTCCCTCTATTTTTCTAAAAATTTTCTCACTCCCTCCTCTGTAACTAATTTCCATATAAAGTGTAAATTCACAAGAAAAGATGACTAGAAACTCGTGGTGCTCTATATTATCGTTATTAGTAATCAGAAAATTTATTTTCACTAGTAGACCAGCAAAAGAAAGCTTCTCCCTACCAAAGAGAAAACTATTACAGATATGGTTTAGTTGTAAAACACCACCCATAAAAAGTTTAATGTCAACGTAAGGAAAATATTTAGTGCAGTCTAGAATCAAGCAGAATTGTATGCAAATATTTCAATTATTTAAGAAATTCCTGATAGGTATGTTTATTTATAGTACATATGTAACAGTTTTATTTTATGAAGAATTGATGTTGACAAATTAGTATCGTTGTTGGATGCAAATTTTTCCAAAGTAAAGTAATATAAATTGTTTCAAATCGACCCAGGGTCGGATTAGACCTTGTTTAAGAATTATAAAACAATATTAGAATATATTATTCCCAGCTAATTCGAGATATTAGGTCATTTTATTCAAATATGTATCAAAAAACTTTTAAAAACGCTCTATAAATACACCAAAAATCTTTTTCTGTTAAATTTCAGTATCAAAGCCAGTTCCTTTTTTTTTTCGGCTCAGATGTATATAAAAAATTCCTGAAGATGCGTTTGTAAATATTAATTAACAAACGCACAGTCAATGTCAATATTTAAAGAGTGATATTTATTTTAAAATGTTAAGCTTTCTTGCTCTAGTTTTTAATAGCTAATTTCATTGTTTAATTATAAGAAATAAACCTGTACCAGATCTGCCGAATAATTAGTCAATTATGCTTTCGTTTAAAATGTAAAAGTTCCGTTGACTATCATGTCTCCTTCTTAGACAGGTTAAAAATTTTAAAACTAAAAAAAAAATATATATAGAAAATTTGACCACTAATATAAGGTTATTAAGCTTAAATGGAAACGTCCATGCAATTTCAAAAATTTTTTACATACTTTTGTAAAATAAAAATTTTTTTAGCTATTTGTACCTTTCTCATGAGAATGACAAAAATATTGTCTTGCTGCTAATTTCAGTATTACAAGTTTATAAAGTGGTTTATTTCTTTTATTGTATTTAGTGCTGGGCGCAATCAAACATATTTATCTGTGAATATTTCAGCTATTCAAAGAATTCATAATGGATATCTTTATTTATTTATTATTGTTATAGTTTTTATTTTCATAAAAAAATCCTGAATCAATTGTAGACACACCCACCCAAAAAAATAAGTAAAACCATAGAGTATATTTGTAGTTTTTCTTGTAAATACTTTGTTTATAATAAAATGAGAGAATTAAATGTCATGTCCTCAACTTTTCACAATCTCTCTTGGTAATCCTACGAGAAACGTGAGTACGTCTATTAGATGAAATTGTATTAAGTTGGTATCTTTTTTCAGATGCGCAGATTTTATCGAAGTAAAAATGATATATTGTTTGAAATTAACCTCGCGCGCGGCGTTAGGATTAATCAGAATATACATTTTCATTATCTGCTTCTTGTATGCAGAATAATGTAGGTTTCCGTAATACTAAGAAACCATAAAACTGTTCTCAAAATGTTTCGGGACGAATTAAAAATGTTCAGATATTACAATATTAAATTCATAAAAACTGGAATTGAAACAACCACAACCGCTTGCCTGCTTTTGAGAAAATAATAATTATCCGGCAATATTTTAACAAGAAATTTAACGTGGTCGTCTAAAAGTTTTTTACGTCGACTTCCAACACTAGATGTCGCTGATCGCAACTCGGCGAAAGCGATTTGCCTACATATCTTGTTACCCTGCATTGCCTTCTCAGAGTTGAAAAGTCGTTGTGAGCATGCGCTCTGACTGAATCTTGGAAAATTTTCTCTGTACATAACGTTGACGATATCATCAGAGCGCATGCGTATTACTACGTAGTTGTATTCGTGTATAGATAATTTCGTTTACGCGTAAATAAGCACAGAGGGGTGGGTGGGTGAATAAGCTCCTATTACAAACTGTTATATGTGTTTCCTTATCGCAAACAAAATAATACTAGGGTGCTTTACGGCAGGTTCGGCTCCTTTTTTATTTTCGTAAAAAACCATTTTTAGAATTATATTTATCAAAATAATATTTTTGAGACCCCAAGTCTGCAACTCGAACTGTGAAATATGTATTTTAAAAATTGAGTCTAAAATATTTTTTTTTGCCAAAATTAATTTAATTTTCCTTTTTTTTAAGTTAAGAAAATACACTGCAATTCAATTATCTATTTTGAATTTTACAATAGCTGTAATTATAATCATAAGATATAATTATTAAAGTAAAAATAAGCTATTTAAAACATTCTTACATATAAATTATAATTTTTCTTTCGTCAGGCAGTATGCTTGGACTTCAAATATGTTATATGCTTAATTTGTATGAACAATAAAATTAAAATATATACTAAACAAAAAAGGAACAAAATATCAAGTTTCTAATGAGATTTTGTTGCTGAAATGAAGTTTTCATGATACCATGTGAAGATTTTTTTATCGTAGTTAAATTTAATTTAATTTTTTATACGTATATTATTTACTAACATAAAAAGAATCGCAATTATGCCTTGAAAGAACCATGCTTTACAGAAAATACTTTAAAGAAAATTGGAAGTTCAAATCAATCCACATTTTACCGGCAATATATGAAAGCCGGGATTCTATAGAATGCAGAAAACTGGAAGGCACGAAACAATTAACATTTCGCACGTTTCATGGGCATTCAAATGACAAAGCGGCAAAGTATGAAAGAAATCATCCATTCGATTTTATAAGAAATAAAATTAAGTGCAAATCAAAATTAAATTATTTCCTTCCTTGATGTAACATGTAGGTTCACATTTTATTTTTCTTTACTAAAAAAGACAGAAACTTCGATATGCATAACTTTCAATTTGCTTTACGTATTTTAAATAAAAAATTTTTTATGGCACTTTTATTTTTTCAAAATAACATTTGCATTTTTGAGGAATGCACGTCTTGTAAATAATAGCCTTATGATCTTTTTTTCATACTTTGCCTAAATAGCATTTGTCATTCTATGGAATGGCTAGGTATTATATACAATGCCGATGGAAAGTATATAATGATTATCATATTTCATACTTTGCCTAAAAATGCCCGGCATTCTTATTATAGAATGCCGGCGTTTCATACATTGTCAGTAAAACCTATAAGAAATAGAAGAGTGTCGTTTTCATTCTGGATTAGCATACATAATATATATCACTGTTTTTCCTAGCGAATTAAAGAAACCCGATTCCATTGAAGATCCGTCGTGTATGGGGCCTATTGCACGCTAAGTCATACATAGTGGCCAAATGTCCTATCGTTGGTGTGACGTGGAAGTTTGGAGAGGAGGTGCCAGCTCAGGTGTCGTCCTCGTCATCTGACCGTGGTTCAAAATTACGAGGTCCGTCCCAAAATAGCCATCGTGTTTCTTCAAAACGTTAATATAACTAAACTAAACTAAACCTACCGGATTAAATAAGATGCATAGATGATAGGCCAGGAAGGAGAGACGTGAATAATCTCTGATAAGTTAGAATCATGACCGTCTAAAATCCAAAATATTGTTTTATTATTATTTTTTTTTCATCTAAAACGTATTTCTGTTCTGCATACCTCTCAAAATCTTGTAATATAAATGAAAGTAAAAAAAAGGACTTAAATATTCAACAATATTTAACTCTGACAAAAAAAAATTAATTTACGACATAAAAACAAATTAAATTCCAAATCATTTTAATGCTGTCTTTTCATTCAATTGAATTCCTTGAAAGTACAACAAGAAGCTGATAATTTTATTTTCATAGGATTCGCTAACAACATGAACACATATTTCAATTGATATCATTAAATATTATCAATAATGAAATAAGCAGAAACAGTTAAGAAACATATTTCAATTATATAATTAAATTCAAAATTATAAAAGAAAATTACGAACTGTTTTACTGCTAGAATTTTCAGTAAAAGCATTTATAAAAAATTAAAATTAATATCCTTATTCCATTCTTTACTTGCAAGCAAACTTTTTTACTTTTTCGTTTACGAAGGAAATAAGGAGAAAGTATTGCAATCGTCAAAACATTCGAACTCGAGATTTTGGTGAATCTCCACGTTTTAGACCTCCCCTAGTCCGGAAAACACAATTTTGGTATCATGTCTATCTGTGAACACGATAACTCAAAAACGGTTAGACCGAGAGGGATGAAATTTGGTTTTTGATCTTTACACATAATTTGTAAGTTTCTATCAAATTTTGGACAAAATCCGTCCACGGGAAGTGTGTCTGTCCGTGTTCATGTGAACACAATAAGTCTGAAACTTAAATAGCTAGATAGATAAAATTTGGTACAGAGTGTTATCGTCATGAATGTAGGTCCGTATAAAATTTTGGGCCAAATCCGTCAAAGGGTTGACTGTCTGTTGGTCTGTATAATAGCATACTTTTCAACACAATAACTCCCACACGCTATGACTTAGATAAACAAAAATTGGTAAAAAATGAAATAAAGAATTATGTAAAGGGAAACTACTATTATCGTCGAAATTACGTGATGCTGATGTATTTCTAGGTTTTAACCTATTGTCACACACTTTTAGTTTTAAAATCGGGTCCATAAACACATTTTTTAAAATAAAGTGTTTATTATTGCCAAAGGAAATTAAGCGCCAGTTATATAATTGAAAGTGAAAAAATTACATTTTTCTACAATTTTTCCTAAGAAAGCTTTCCACGACCGTGACTCTACTTTGCTTGTCATGATTTTTTTCTGTCCTCAGAACAAATGACGGCTATGACCACAGCCACGGTTACAGCATGTATTTACTTTACTATTTCAGAAATTGTTCCTATAAACAAACCAGCGGGAGTGGCCTCCCCGAAACTTTCTAGCATACGACCAGTAATGTGAAGTGGGTAAACAACCGGTGAGTAGGTAAGTATTTTTTGGGTATTTACCCAAGGCCTGGTTATTTTGAGAAAAAATTATGAATGATGATTTACAATGAAACATACAAAATTTATGATTTCCCAAAAACTTAATATTTTGCAAACAAAATTGCGTATGTTCCCAATTTTTACGCGCGCTGAGATACCACAACTTTATTTAACGTTTTTGAGTACGAAATCTTACTATAGATATCACACAAGATTTCACCATACCTCTGATTAATCACAGGCGTCCATATGAGAAAGTCAGAACGAAGTTTCGTTTTAGGGGGTTGCCATAATTTCCGAAGTGCGTGTTTGCCGCTCGCTACAATTTCCTTCGTAGACCGCCAAGGTAAAAAGTCAACCATACTAACTTGAGTGAAATAAACGAAACGTTCGCCAACACACAGTCGCAATGTGCATTTTGAACCAAATATGTAATTTGAACAACTTTTTTTAACGAATTGAAACGAAAATTGGACACAAATCTACAATTAAGGTTAGAAGACCACATACCAAATTTCATATATCTAAGTCATTATCTTAAAGAGTTATTGTGTTCACAAGTTTGCGATTATACAGACTGGCAGACAGTCAATCCTTTGACGGATTTGGCCCAAAATTTTATACGGACCTACATTCATGACGATAACACTCTGTACCAAATTTTATCCATCTGGCTATTCCAGTTTTTGAGTTATAGTGTCCACATGAACGTGGACAGACATCCCGTAGACGGATTTTGTCCAAAATTTGATAGAAACTTACAAATTATGTGTAAAGATCAAAAACAAAATTTCATCCGCAGCTCTAATAGTTTTCGAGTTATCGTGTTCGCAGACAGACATGATTCCAAAATTGTGTTTTTCGGACTCAGGGAGGTCTAAAACGTGGAGATTCGTCAAAATCTCGAGTTCGAATGTTTTGAAGATTACAATACTTTCTCTTTGCATACTTCGTATACGAGAAAGTAAAAAAGAAAAGCTTTAAACTCCCTTAAAAAAATCCACTGAAAATGAAGAAATAAATTAATTCTGGAATTACAATTAAATCATCACTATCCCCTTGTGGATGAATCAGCATAAATAAAAAAAAAGCAGGAAACCTCTAACAAATCTGTCTGAGAACGGTTTTGTTGGCGAAATATATAAGAGATTATTAGAACGTTCATCAAAGTACGCTCATAACTCAAATTAATACAATCGCCTAATTAAATATACTTTCGGTGATAAGTACAAATGTCTTTTAAGACAGTTAAAAAGTGAAAAAAAATCGTTATTATATAATATAAATTTTATATGAATACTACTAAATCTTAAAATAAACTTATTTTTTAAGATCAAAATTGCTGCAGTTTTCACAAAAAAATATGGGAATTCAATCTCTAGAAAGGCTTCCCTTCGAAATATTCCTAATATATTTCAACAACTAACTTTTAAGCGTAATGGATAAAGGTAACGCTTTCCATCGGGTGAATTATGTTTTATATTATTTGATATTTATAAAAAAAACTATTTGTGGTAAGCTTTCCTAATTTTTCCGACCTTGTAGCTGTACTGAAAAATGAGCTTCAAAGGTTGTCACTGAAGCAATCTGTCTTTAAACTTTCAAATATCGCTCTGCACTGTTCCAAAATTTTCGCGTTTTTTATGTATTTATGCCAACTACTAAATCAGAAATAAGCATAGAAATTTATTTTAAATATTATTGATGCCATTCAGTGTTTGCTTCTTTAAATGTTCCAATGTATTTTAGATTGTGTACCCGCCCACTTAAATTCGATGATTTTTTAATAAAATTTTAGAATTCATCGTCGACTAAATTTTTATTAATTCACCTCTGAAGGCGAAAATTCTTCACTGACATAGATGATATTAAAAAATGAAAATTAATGAAAATTTCGGGGCTTATCGTTGCTAATTTTTAGGAATTTTAGATGAAGATATAGTACAGCAGCGGCTCCCAACGCGGTAGTACGCGTACCCCTGAGGGTACGCGAAGGACCAGTTGGGTGTACGCAGAATCAAAGTTGTTAATGGTGGAAACAAGAAAACATAAGAGAATAAAAAATTTGCGGAATTTTATTTCTCCAAGTGAATACTTGCTATTTAATAACTATACCAATTGAATAATTGATTATTACGAAGTGCAATTTTAAAATATCTTTATAAGTTAAACCAAAATTATTACAAAACTGGTTTCTTTTTCTTTGGCGTTGAACTAATACTATGGTGAAAACGGAAGAAAATGCGAAATCAAAAATAAGTTATGCAGATGTTATTAATTCGAGTCATTTCACTTTTAAGCTAATCTAAGCCCTTAACATTATCAATAAAAACTTCTTTGCATAGATGAATGGTTGGGGGCGCATATGATAATAGGGGGTAAGCAAAAACAAAAAGAATAATCAAGGGGTACGCGAGGGAAAAAAGAATGGGAATCCCTGTAGTATAGAGATGATTTAAGATAGTCTCAAGGTGTTGAAACTTGTTGTTAAATTCATTTTAATGTTGAAAATTTATTGGAAAAAAGGACTTTTAAAAGTCGCAAAAAATGGAAAATAATAAAATAATCTGTAAAAAATGATGTCATTTACCTGAGATGGAATTAGGCATCATGAAAAATCTTAAATTAGATAGATAAAGAGCAACTTAAGACTTTACAGAACGAAATCCGAAGTCTCACAGAAACGAGACTCGAGTCTTCGAAAGATTCTCCCCAGCTCAACCTTAACCTCCGTGAACCCTCCTAAGACTGCGTGTTTACATAAAACAATTTATGTCTTTCAGGGTCCCAAGCGGTTTTCTACCGATCCTCAAGAAATTAAAGCTATTTTCCTACCTCGAAATTTCGATATATGTCGCGCTACAAACCGAAACTGGACAACTATTCGTTAGTGTGGAGTGGAAGTTTGAAGAATGGCGTGAAACTCAGTCTCGTCATCTGGTCAACATTTAAAATTACGAGGTATGTTCCAAAACTGCTCTCGTATAGCTTAAAAACTTGATGATAATCTAATATAAAACAACGCTATAACCGAGAATAGACAAAGAGTAAGTTGGAAATCTAGCATTGACGTTCCTTTATCTTGAAATTTCAATTATTTCTAGAGTCAATGCTTGCTAGTTATAGCAGAAAATAATATCCTTACGTTAGTGTGGAGTGGAAGTTTGGAGAATGGTACATTTAAAATGGAACGTTTAAAATTACAAAATGCGTTCCAAAACCGCCCTCGTGTAGCTTAAAAACTGAACGTCAATCTTATATAAAACAACAGTATAACACAGAGCAGACGAAGAGTAATTTCGAAACTCCAGTATTATTACACTGATAATCGTTTTATCTTGTAATTTCAATTATTTATGGTGATAACTTCAGAAAATATTATCAGAACGAATTTCATCGATTCATTGATGCCAAGTTTACATGCAGCAACAAAAAGTGTAAATAATATTTCGCTACTTTTTGGCTCACAATTTTAAAATGTAATCAAATTTTGATATTCTAAAAGTATTGCGCTGAAATTAGATAAATTCTGAAAATAATGATATCAAACAAGTAAATGTAGAATTAAAATAAGCTCGGTTATGATGCTTTTCATAAAAATGTCATATGTTTCCGCTTTTCTTTATAAATATATAAATAGAGGGAGTATACTTATTCTCCTACAGTTTTGGTATATTCATTCGAGTCCACAAAAAATAAGTAAAATTTAAATATTCACATAATTGATGTATGTTTAATTTTTAAACACAGCACGAAATGACCCATATTAAAAATGAAATATAAATATTTTTATTTTCTAGCAAATTAAAAAAAGATTCTAGAAATGTTGACTGCATTTAAAAATATGGGAAATTTAAAAAAAATATTTGATAATTTTAGTATGATTCTATTTGAAAATTTTAGTATGATTCTATTTGAAAATTTTAGTATGATTGTAATCGTTCTTTAAGCTCTATTAAATGTTTATCTGCATGGAGAAGAATGTGTTTCTGTCGCTGTGTTTATTTGTAAGCACAATTCTTATTTCGGTGATAAATATTTACTTTCTTTTTCTTTTGAGTTTAGTACCCAAGGGTAAAGTTATCGTTTTACACTTTCAATAAATAGCACGTTTTTGTCTTTCATTATTGTATCGCAACTTTGAAAAAGGGGATATGATTATTAGTTTCAATCAAGACAATAATTTTTATAAGTAGCCACAAATGCTAGAATAACTATCAAAAATAATCTTCTATACATTATATTTAATCAAATCTTTACATCTTATTTCAATCAATAAATTTATTATTGATGATAATTACAAGTGTATAGACAGCGAGATAGATGGAGTTAACTAACGTATATAATAAGAGCACTACAAAAGAAATCTGCTTAATTGCAGCAGCAGAAACTGCAGAGAACGCCTCTCCTTCTCTATAGCAGAAAAAAAAAAACCTCCAATAAACTTCTACCCGTGGAGGAACTGTTTGGCTTACTTTCGACCTTGGGCAGAAGAATTCAATTGCGGCGGAGGGGGAGGGAGAGACCTTTCACGTTCTAAAGAGAGCTGATCGTTGTATTCAAAGGTTACCCACATAGGGTTGCCGAATTACTAAACACACAGGACAAAATATCGGTTTTCAAAAAATTTAGCCGTTTTTTCATTAAAAAGAATCTTTAACTGTTGAGAAACTATTATTAAAACTCTTCATGTGCATTTATTTTCTTCAAAAATGAACAAAATTAGCTTTTATTACTATGAAAGAGTCCAAGAGCATATCTGACCGGCACTCAGGGCGCCATCTATCTTCACCGTTACGTACTAAAAGAAATTAACGCAATTTAATGAATATTTTGGGTTTTTTGATTTTTAAAAAATATAAAGAGCATTTTGAGAATTTTGGAGTTTCACACATTAATTATAGTGATATGTCGGACCTTTTTGACAAAATTCTAGACTCCAACAATACACATTAGCGGTACTGATATGATTTTGGTGAATTATAAGCTTTAGACGACCACCTTAAATCTAAAATAACGGTTTTCACAGATTTTGGAATCTTTTCGTCAAACGATTTGCAAACACCCGTCTCGAAATTCATTCTCCGTTCTCCACCAATATTTGGAGTGTAGGTTGACCAGCGGGTCGGGTATCAGATTACCCTTACAAAGGCGTAAAGGGAGTCTTCGGAGGACAAGGCATGACCTTGTGACCCCTCCCTCCGTTTCGCGACCGCAAAAAAATAATCCGTACTCAGCGAGTTCGCTGCTAGGCTGTGATACGGCTTGTCAATTAAGATTTTAAGACCGCCTCTTCACCCCCACCGTTAGAGGACGCTTTCATCGACACCGGGTTTTCGTTTAGGTACACGGCAGCCTTAAACTAGATCATAATCCACCCCCGTTTACATCTCATCATCCTTTCATCAAGTGATTCTTGTTGATTTTAAAGGGTTTGAGTTTTATAGATTCTCATATTGGGAGACGTCACTTTTCCCGTTGTTAACGTGGAAAAAAGTGACGTCTCCCAACCGGGGGGTACCAGAATAGACCCGTAAAACATGAAGAATTTTTTAACGAACGGGAGATGATAACGAATATTGATAAATGACAGGTGATCATTTTACAAAACGTAATTATCTTATTACTTTCTAAATAAGACGTTTCAGCTTAAGAATTTTGTATTGCAGCGTATTAACGTAACGCATTAGACGTATTTCAAACAAGTTTCTGACTTAGCGTTTTAGTTCAAGCGTTTTTTCTATTCATGGTCCTTGGAGGGAAAATTTAGGTTACTTTGCCCATGCTGAATTTTAGATGAGTAGCTATGCAACGTGGTTTGGTCAGGGCGATATTATTACCAAGAAGACAAATTTTAACTTATTTATTTCAAATCTTCTGGTTTTATTAAAATATTATTCAAAGAGGTTTGAGATCATTCCCAAAGACAAGCACTAAGGATACTTCTGCTTAACAGTCCTCATCTCAAATCAAGGGGTGTATTCTGGTACCCCCGGTTGGGTTAAGAGACGTCACTTTTTCCGTTCTTAACGGGTGGGAAAAGTGAGTCTCCCAACCCAACCGGGGGTACCAGAATAGACCCCCAAATGTTATTGATAACCTTGATGTTTTTCCATCCTCTTCAGGAACTCTAGCGCATGTACTTTGTGACATATTAAACATGAAAAATATAGTTTTAAACATGCTTAATAATTTATAAGTTACTTAGTTACTAGATTTTTCATTAATTTTGAATTTCATTTTTTTTCAACTTATGAGCTGAGCCTTTAATCACTTCACTTGCCATCTTGAGTTAAATATAGTCATAGTATTATGTACTTCAACTTTGGAAACGTGAATCTGATCGTGCCATTTTGCAGTTTGCACTATGTCGGATTCCAGTGTTAAGTCTTCAGCCCAAAAAACAAATAGTTCAGGAGGAAACGAAACAAATTCAGCTTTTGCGGATGCGGTACAGAGAGCTCGTCAGGTAAAATAATGATTTCCTACAGTTTTAGGTTGTTGTAGCGTCATTAATTTCACAACAGGTGGTTTTTTTTATTGTCGGTACGCCAACCTCCTTATGGGTACCTCCTTGACAAACTTCTCAAATTATATTTGTTGCTTCTGTTATTTGTGAAACTAGCAGTAATATATTCTTGGTAGTAATTTAATTTGATGGAGGTACTTTTTCTCTTTGCTTATAATTACATTTTTTTTCGATCTGTTTGATGTGTTGTACTCAACGAACTTTCGTAACTTTCCAAAATGGCGTTTCTTTGTTCGTATGGCCTTGCAGCATATTTAATTGTGTTTATATCTGCTTAGTGGTATTATATTTCTTCAGTACGTTAACGCTCGGAAGGGATTTTTATATTTACGACGATTTATTGGCTTGTACAGCTTGTGACAGCTGGCCATTATAGTTTGTTAGAGGGGGATTAATAATTATTAACGCGATCATGGTACTGTATGAATGCCTTTTCTGCGTTATTTTATGTATTGTCTGAGTGTATTTTGATAAAATTCCTAAGTTATTCCTTGTATTGCCTACCGTAATTATTTTACTAATTGTAAAATCTGTTTTTTAAAAAAATAAATAAAATCGTAATAGTACGCAATAATATTCTAATCGATTTTTATTTTAGTGGTACTGGAAGACAGAAAATAATTGATATTAATGCAGAAAAAATACAGTATTTAAATTGCTGCGAGAATCTTAAATTCATTCAAATATTCCTAAATTTTCTAATCAACGCTAGTTCTGTTTCCTCTTTTGGATTCATCTAATGTCTCTTCAGTAAGATTTAGTCCATAGCAAAAGCATATATTAAATCATATTCTCGTGGTAATATGCATCATATTTAGCTTAATTTTTATATTTAGTGTACAATATTTGATTTGGAATCGGTTTATCAGTAGCCTTTGCAGTTGATGTAGTCATTTGAGATAATCTAAGTTATTTCATTAGTATATCAATCATAAGTTGCATTTCTTATTTAACCCATTCAGAGAATACTATATAAAAATAGTAGGTAAAACTGTAGTCTATTGTTCGGTCTGGTTTTCGTCATTTTTTTGGCACAACTCTAAACAACCATCCCGAACTTTTGTTTTTAGTGTGCAGCTATTTTTTTATTGGTCTCTTGTGCACATGTTGCCTCCAGCATTTGAAGTGGGTACTGGGCATTATTTTTAACTTAAAAAAACATCAACGTCTTTGCTAACATCAACGTCTTTGCTGGCAGCAAAGCGGGAACCTATTGTCTTTGCTTGTTCATTGAAAATGCAAAGCATCAAAATCATCCGAATAAAACATACAGGAAACTATCAAATCTTGACTCGTACATCACTATAAAACACAATAGCTGATAAAACAAAATTCGATCTAACGCAAAGAGGTGATAAATTAAAACAAGGCTCAAAAGCTGCAATGCACAAGAGACAAATAAAGATTGCTGCATACCCAAAACAAATCAGCGTCAAAGTTGAGGAGTGCCTCTCTTGGCGATTAACAGTTGACAAAACAATGTGGCAAGTACTAAGCTGCACCATACTCTACAGTTTTATCAAATTGTATTAGTTTGGTAAAAATGGTGCTATAAAATGTTGATATGAGTTTTGCTATACCAAACTTGTGAATGTGAGCCTGAAGTGCCATCTTTATACTAGTTTCCTTGCAGTGCCAGTCTTTTAATGGTGATACATATTTTAATTAGATGTCCAAATTGTAACTCCCACAGACAACCATTTTGGTGGCTTTAATATAAATCTCGAAGACTTGCTGGAAGACGATCCTCGTCACAATCTGTTTTTATTTCTAGTTATTGGTGTAGATAAGCTTATTTAGTTTTATTTATGCCTTTTAGTAAATAAATATAAAGGAATAAAACAATGTGCCTGGTGCAGCTTAGGCTTAGTGGAATGTGGCTCTTGCACCATAAAACAGAAACCAAATCTGCCTGGCTCAATTACGAAATCTCTGCTTTGCTATTGCTTATCTGTTGTAGTCAGGTGATATTTATTGTAAAAGCTATAACAGGTAGGTATTTGATAAAATTACAGCACTATATTTTGGGATATGCGCTGGTTTGTTTTCTTTTGAAACATTTATTTGCATATTATTTCTTTTGTATTTTAAACTTATTTGTATTATCTGATTTTTAACAACTATAATTTATCAAATTTGAAAACACAAAACTGAGAAATTTGTTTGACAGTATAAAAAACTGTTTTGTATTACATTGGGCTCAGTGAAATGTCTTAAATAGATTAAAATTATTAATTATTGAATTGAATTATTAAAAATTGGATTAATTCTAGAACTAACTTTAAAAGCCTTATAATATCTGAAACTTTCTATGTTGTCAACTTAAGTTGTCAAAAGCATATCAGTGTTTGATTGATATGACGAACAGCAACTAAAGATAATTTTTATATTTCTTCAGTAGTATAATGTACATTATAACATAATGCTTTGTTTTCGTACTGTTTGCAAAAAAAATTGCACAATTCTGTTCTACATTGTACAATATATCTGAAGTTCTCCAGTTATTTGATCTGGTATTCTATATCTTGAAATTGTTATCTATTTGTCTTTATTTATGTTGCATTAATCTTGATCAATTTAAGATAAGTGCTTTATGACCCTCTGTTTTCTTTTTCCATTTTCCCCTTCGTCTACTATACTGCTTTTTTGAGCACATAATTCATTTCTCTCTCGGGAAATTATATATTTAGTTCAAAGAGCTGAAAAAGAGGCAGAAGAGAAGTATAGAAGCTATAATATTTTTATAGAAGTTTATTAGGGAAAGTTTTGTAAGTTCCCAATTAAATGCAAAGATCTATGAATCTTAATGTTTGCTGTTCATTAGAACATAAATTTTATCTTCATTTATGTATTTGTAATGATTTAAGATAATTAATTAAGCATGTTTTTTTCAGCTTGCCGCGAAAATCCAGTCTACCGGAAGTGAAAGTAATAGCGTATCTAGTGGGGTTAAAAGGCCTTTGGAAGACAGTATGAATGGTGTAGCAGGTATTGTAAATATTTTTGTAAGCATGAGCATTCATTGAAAGTATATTTTTATAATAAAATGTTAGTATACAAAAAAATTTTGTTCTTAAAAGAGATGCTTAGGTAAAGTTAAAATTGTTGGTTTTACATTTTAAATATATTGCATTTAAAAATTCACTATTGTAATTTTTCATTTATTAACAAGTAGTTGGCCATTTCTGTTCATTTTTAAAAACACTTCGTGCATTTGTAATTTAAATTTTTTTAAATATGTAAAAATTTCTGCAGGGTGTAGAATACTAACATAACTGCTGTATTTTGTGAAAGGCATTTAAAAAGTGGTAAAATGTTCACATAAAAGTAACATAATATTTAATTAACCAAACGAAATCTGTACTTTGAAAAAACTCGACTGTTTAAATTCAACAAATATTAAAAAATGAAGTTTCAATTTTAACAATAACTAATTGGGAAACTTGGAAAGGCCAGTTTTAATTCTTGGATGCCTTGTCTTTTTTTAGCATTTACTTTTATTTGTGTAAATGAAATAAAGATTTTTCTGACACTGAATGAATGCAAATTTTTCTTTTAGAAGGCACACCAGAAAATAAGAAAATGGCTTCAGGTGATCGTAAGTCAATTTGTTTGATTAATAGTTAATTTTAAACGTAAATTTGTTATTTAATTTTGATGTTTTAAAAAGTTTTTGGAATTTTTTTCGCATTCTGTAGTACGCATGTATATATAGAAATAACAAATGGAATTTTCAGCAATAAGTAAAAATTTTGAATAATTATTTAAGTTTACTTTTACAAATTTAAAATATTTGAACTCCAATTTTTAGGATTTTGAGTAGTAATTACTGTTATCTTTTAGAATATGGTCAAATTCAAGGAATGCAACAGAGGTAAGTAGTTGCTTATGTAGTGGTCTGTTTTGGTTACATTTAATAAGAGTGGAGACTGAATTAATGAAATGATTAATTCTTAGGAATGGATCAGGTGGAAATTTTGTTGTGGAAGAATATTCAGTACCAGATAAAATGGTTGGTTTAAGTAAGTTTTAAATTGCGTTATTTTTATCAGTTTCAGTTGAAACCTTTAGAAATATATTAACTATTTTCTGTGTAGAGTTATTTTCCTTTTAGTATCTTACTGTGCTAATTTTTATGACTTCCTGGAAATCTGTTATGAAGTAGTAATCTTGTAGTATAGGATCTTTTTAATTAGTTTAAACATGTTGAGAAAATCTAGCTTTTAACCTTAAATTATGATGTGTTCTTTGTAGTAATTGGACGCGGTGGAGAACAGATCATAAGACTACAAACTGAAACAGGATGCAAGATCCAACTGGCTTCAGACAGCAATGGAGCTCCTAATAGGCCTTGTACACTCACTGGAAGTCGAGAATCAGTGGAGTAAGTGCTTTTTAGTAAGATTTATTATTGCTGGAAAAAAAAAAACTTGGATGTTGATGACAGTGATTAGAAAATTTATTCTTTCAGTACTACTCTGAAGCATTTTTAGTCAAGCTTTACATGGTCCAAATGAATGTGTCATAAATTGGTTGTACATAATGTATGAATATTTTGACTTTAGTATTCATGGTAAGTGCGAGTGCTTGTCGGATGCATGAATTGTCTGTTGGGTATGAATGGTTGCTTTAGAGTTCGATTTTTTTAATAATTCGCTTATAAAAAAAAAATTGTACTTTTATCAAAATTCCCTTCTGTTTGATGATAAATATTTCGCCATCTGAGATATTTTAAAGATCCTGTGTGTACTTGAACTCCACTCGATATATTTTACACCTTATTTTATTTCTCTCCGAAGGACACTCCAGCAAACCCATCTTGTCTGGCCGTTAATAGTGTCATGATGGCTGTGGAAAAAGTACGTTCTCTCCGACATGGGGCAGGTTTTCTCCACACCTTAAAACTGAATCCATACATATCTTTCCTTTTTCTGAAATTATTTTAGCCGTTTGGTAATCTTGTAAAAAGTACTGTGCAGTTTTGATTGTCATTTAGATTATTTTGGGATTTTTCACTGCATCTTTTTATAAAAAGTTTTAGTGGAAAAAAAAATCAGATCTGTAACTCTTTTTTATGATTCTTTTAAGTGTACTGTCATTTGAGCACTTTCTATCATTGAATTGTTTATCTGGATGCATAATTATAGGTTACAGTAGTATCATTCTGTATAATACATTGTATGCTGCTTCAGTGATCGTGTTGATTTTTTTTAAATAGCATTTCGGAATGATTTACCTTTAGACTTTTTTGACGTTTAGTTTAGATATTTCTCTATGCAACATACTAAAATGAATATATAATTTGATATATATAATTCAATCATGCTTTCTATAAATATATATATAAAACATATTGTTTTCTTTTGAGATAGAATTTGAATTCGTGAACCATTTATATATATCATTTAAAAACTTTTCCTTACTATTATTTTTACTATTTTAAAGCAGAATGTGTGAATAAATATATATTTCACAGCTGTATCATGGGTTCTATAGCTAAATATTCGTTTGTAAAATACTAAACAGCATGAATTAAATTTTACTAATTCTATATCTTCTCGTTATCTATCAATCTTTTTGTGAATAACTGAATTCTTACTGCCTTATATATGTCAAATGTAAACTCTTATAATGGCTGTGCTTTATGAAGTGAGTTTTATAACTTTTTTGATCTAAAAATTGATAAAAAGTTTTTTTAAATTGTATTTCTTTCAAGTCATTACGTGTGTGAAGTATCGGATCAAGTCATTATATACAGTATTCACATATTAGTAGATATATTTTATCTGTTATAGGAAATATATTTATATTCTGATAAAAAACCCAAACATCTTTTCATTTGAACTTTCATTTATATACAGTACTCACATTTTAGTAGATATATTTATCTGTTATAGGAAATATATTTATATTCTGATAAAAAAAAAACAAATCTTTTCATTTGAACTTTCATTCTTTTTTTATACTGTTTATTGCAATTACTGTATCTTGAATATTCATTTAAAGGGACTTGAATGCTTGGTATTTTACCTTTTGTCCCATTTTTAGTACTTTTTCAATGACTGCATTTATTAAGTGTCAATTTTTATTGAATTTGTATTTAATAACTTTAAAAACTGTTCTCAGTGATTCATTTTTTTGAAAGAATGATGGATATTGTAGGATCAGTTGTGAAATAGCATATATTCTATTTTCGTGCAGTGCCATAAGTTCAATCCATCAAATCGTTTTGTTTCAAGTGCTTTTTTTTATCCAATATCTCATTTGACAGGGATTAAAATGTATTAACAGGGTGATATTAAAAGAAGGAGCTCTGTGTGGCTTTTGGAGGAAAGCATGGCAGGTAAGGCCACACTGTAAAACACCATACTTTCATGAAAAAAGCAGTATCTTGTTTTCCTAAAAAGTTGATAAAATATTCTAATTAAAAGTGATAAATATTTTCGAGTTCATTACCAAAGAGCTATTATGTGTATTTTTTCTAAAGTCTTAAGATGTTGAATCTTCTGACTTAATTTTATATATGTTTCAAGTAATAAATGAGCCTCTATAAATTCAGAAAGTTAGAGAGTATTAAATTGCTCCTAAAACTAATTTGGGTTTTGGGATATAGTGTTTCTTCAGTGTTGAAAAATTAAAGTTGAAAGTGAATTTTAATAATGTTGGGAGATAACAAATTTGAATAATTTAAAATCTTACTATATTGAATTTGAATATTGTAGTTCATATTTTAACATTAATGTGATTGTCTTAAATGTATTTTTAATTTTGTCGGTTAACTCCATAGGGGGAAGAGATGTAAAAAAATCTTATAATCTAATTAATTGAATTTTAGTTACTTTTATCCAAGTACTGTCATTACGTAAATAATAATCGTAAAAATTTCATGATTAAAGAATTGCGTTTGCTCTACATTACCAGATTTTATTTTCTTGGCAAATATATATATATTTTCAACTCCTTGTAGCAGTAGAACTCATTGTGCACTTTTGTTAACTTTTTAGAATATTTATTATTTTTCTAAAATTGTCTAAATTTCAGTTTTCTTTATATAAAACAAATAAGTTCTTTATATAAAACCAAAAAGTGTAAGTGTTGAAAAAATTTTACAATCATTTTTTTTTTGTTTAACTTCAGATCCAAAACGGAAAACTAGATTGAATAGAAATTTTATAAAATAGGAAATTCTTTTAATTTAAAAATATAAATTTTCTTTCTCTCTGAATACTTCTTTGACTAACAATTATCTTTATCAGTTTGCTTTGCATATAACTTAGAAATTTTCTGGCAGGTTAGAGCAATTTTGTATAATGAGTCTTATTGCTAAGAGGTTACTTCATTTGCTAACTTGATATCATTAAATACTTACTGCCTGTGTTGCTTAAATGATACTAGAAATCAGATGGTAATGAAGTGCAAGATAATAAGTAAAAAAAATTGAATTGTACTAAACTGTTGTAATATAAAGATTTATCTTAACTAATAACTTAATTTATATGTAAGACATTTTTTGAGAATTTATAAACATTCAAATGCTGAAAAAGGAAAAGAAAAAAATATTTATTATAACTCCCACTGAATAAATTCATAAAATTCTATATCTTCTCTGTTGCAAGTTTTTAAATTTCTTTTTTACTGAAGTAAAATTGATTGTCCTTTAAGTATAAAATTCCAGCTAGGTTGCATATTTTTGTCTTATTTGAATTTTAAATCCTTTATCTTAATATAGTCAAATAATAACCTAACATCACTGTTAAAAATGATAGAAATTTATTATTTCAATTTTATTACACTAATGCTTTAAATATGATAATGCATAAACTTATGAGTATTTTTCTATTTTTGACCTTTTACTTCAACTAAATTATAGTATTAAATTTTTAAAAAGTAATCATCATGAATTCTAGTTTGCATGTTAAGAGTGGATTCAATATGTTTTGCATTATTATTTAGATATTGGTGTACTAAAATTTTCTTGTGAATTTAGCATCTATATTTTCGGTGTTTCTTTGTTAATTTTGTTGAAATATTTTTTCATTTTGTAGTGGGAAATGAGTTTGTTTTTAAATTTTAATATTGCATGAAATTGGCATTTTGGTTTAGGACGTTAAAATGTTTTTATATAAATTTGCACATTTTTTCTTTATAAATCGATTGAGATTTTTTTGGTGACTTGTGTCATTTCAATCTTTTTCTCTTCAGATTTCTCTTTGATTCCATGTGGAAGAATACTCGTAAGACACTGTTCATATATGATAGTTGCATTAATAAATTGCTCTGTGGTTTCCAGCCATTTACTTTGGGAAAATTGGGATTAGTTTTTTATTGTGTTGGTTAGTTTGGGTTGTTAGAATAATTAGCTTTTCTGTGAGAAAAATTGGAATTAATATAAAGATTGGCAAGTACTTAAACTAAATTTTTCTATATTTCCATAGATTCAGTTTGTATAAGTCGTTCATTTGAATTTTACACGTCATAAAATAACACATCTGCTCAATAATTGGATAACATTCAGCTTATGTAATTGTGATGGGAAGGGGGACAAATTATTTGCATTCCAGTTGTTTCTACGAAATAAAATAACTTCGGTTATTTTTTGAACTGTTTGATTTTCAGATGCCTATCTAAAAATTTAAATGTTGAAAATAATATGTAGATGCGAAGGTTGGAATTAGTTTCGTTCTTTAATTCATTCTTGGTACATAAAACAGAATTTTTTATCTGTTGGATGGATGTTGTGTATTTGGATTACTTGGCTGCTGATTGCATGTTGGTGTGAGTATGTTTGATGAATTTGTGCATTCTTGATTCCATATTGAAGTAGGTTTCATTAATTCAAATTTTATGCTTTTGTATTTCAAAATATTTCTAAAATATGGATGTTAAAATATTTTGTAAGTAATGGTGAAAAAGTAAGTATTTAAGGTAAGTAAATACTTTCTTATAAAGAATAATTTTTTAATCAAGATTAAATGGTCTTTAATTTTATAAAGGACCTTATTAAGATTTTTAATTGGAAGCACACAGGCAGTTTTGCTGTAATTGTGCAGTTACAGATAATGCAAGTGTTGTTTTCTTACTAATATGTATTATTTTCAAATAGGGCTGTAAAATCTATGATTGATCAAATCATAAGTAAAGCAAATAGTCCATTTCCACCTGAACCTGGACATGTACCAGATGGCCAGTTTGTCACAGAAATGATGATTCCTGGTCCTAAAGTGGGTCTATTAATAGGCAAAGGAGGAGAAAACATAAGAAATTTACAGGTACAATATTTTTTCAGCATTATCTTGTAGTTTGAAATCTAATGTGGCAAAATCTTTTTATTAATTTTAATATTGCATTTTGGTTGGATTTTTTTGGTATGGGATGCATCTCATGCTGAATCTTTAATTTATTAGCAAACCAAAAGCTTGATTTGGAGAAAACCGTATTAATGTAAAGAAACACGGCTTATTGTAGTTTTTGAATGGTATTTTTAATTGTGCTGAATTTTCTTCGATAACTTGGGTGTTTTAAAAATATTCTAGATAAACTGTTCAAATATCTTTTACTGTTTGTTCATATTGAAAACAGTTAATGGTTATTTAAGGCAACATTTAGAAAAATTGTTTTGAAGACTTAAATATTTTTACAAATATATTAGTATTGAATGTCTTATAGTATTGAAAAAACCTTTTCCATGTCTTGTAGGAGAAAGGTGGAGTAAAAATGGTACTCATTCAAGAAGGACCTCAACAAACAATTCATGATAAACCTTTAAGGATATCGGGTGATCCACAAAAAGTTGAAGTAAGTTGATTTCCTTTTCTGTTGCGTGAAACACTTAGTATTAGTTACTAATCATTCAGCATTCAATATAGTTTTTATTTAATATTTAATGTAACTCGCTCATTTTTATGAAGTTCTTGATGTGTAACTTTTTTTGTCTATGCAATCTGTATGAAATGCCCGATATTATATAAAATTTTCTTAAAGGAAAGAACTATCTGTTCTTCAAGAAGACTGTTATTAAAAAGTTTTGGAATTTGTCTTATGAATCACTTGGTTTAACTATTCAATTTGCTTGCATTGTGATTTGCAGTGTGAATTTCCCAGTTAAAATAGAAATCTGTTAAAAAGGTTATTGTATAGTGGGTGAAAAATGTATATTGTAAGTAAATAAAACATTTGTAAAATCATTTGTAAATAAAGTATTTTTTAATCTCCAGATTTGATAAAGCAGATGTATAGCATTTTTTAAAGTCATTTACATTTCGTGCATATGTATGTGTTATTCAGATTTTTAGATAAATTAATTTTAAAAGTTTAATTGGAAACTGGTAAGATTTTAATTACTGAATTTTTTTTCCAGTTTGCTAAGCAGATGGTAATAGATCTACTTGCTCAAAAAGATATGGAGGTATTTTTTGTGCTATGTCTATATTTTTATTAGGTTCTTTTTAAGTAGTGCTAATTTGTAATTAAAAAATAAGTTCATTTCATTGTTTGTATGTAAGTTTTGTTTGTGTTGAAATATTGGTTAACCTGGAGTTTAGGATGCGTACTCAATTTGTTCATATGTAAGTTTTGTTCTTGTTAGTTTGTGTTGAAATATTGATTAACATGGAGTTTAGAGTGTGTATTTGCTTCGTTTCCCTTAAGCTCGCCAATTGTTTGACGCCAAGAGAGTGGCAGAACATTTGTTTTGGATGCGAGTTGAAAATTTTTTCGGCGTCGTTTACGCATGCTCAGACAGTGATTTGTTTACTGGTCTACGGTGCATTGGTTCACTGTCTGCTTTCTTTGATTTGATTGGTCGGTGTACGAATTTGAAGAATACTTCGTTTGCAATTTTTCATTATTTACCAAACGATTTTTTTCAATAACCGTTTGCTTCTCTTCTTAAGGTTTTCGTTCATTGAATTTGCCGATTCTCTTTCTCTGTGTTGTTGATTATGGCTTCCAAATATCGAACAAGGAATGTTTTTTTCTGGAAAATATGATTCCCTTTCTACGTTTCATAGTCTTCAGACATCGTGTTTTTCCTGTGTTTGTGCTTTCACTGTGTTTTGTTTCTCAATGAAAAAGCGAAGCTATGAGGGGTCCGCTTTGCTGAAAGCAAAACCGCTGATGTTTTTATTTGCTCAGTGTACACTTGTTGGCATTGCATGTTCAATCTCTCATTTTGTGATGCCTTAGGTATTGAATGCGCAGGAGACCTATAAAAACCTCACTGCACATCCTCAACAGTGTTTGGCGACTGCAAATAAAATTGGCTAGAAAATAGTACACGCACTAAACTCCAGGTTTACTGAAATATTTATTTTAAAGTCCTGTTCTTTTTTGTAAAGCTGAAAGCTGATTGAAAAAAGTAATATATATGTAGAGCTGAGTGGATGAACATGTAAAGTGACAAGTGAATTTGAGAAAGAGTTTAAAAGTTTAGAGGATGTATATATATTTTTTGTTTTGGAGTTTTAGTGACGAAAGAACATTCAAAATTTTTTGTTTATTGACATTGTCGTAGTTCTTTTAATTATAGAGAAATTAAATAATCTTTTGCACTGACATGTTCTTCCATTCATGCATCATAAAACTTTTTGATTGAGCCGTGGAAGAACATGTTAAGTTCATGCTTCTTTCTGCATCAATGTAATAGTTGTAGATTAAATACATACACATAATGAATTGGCAAAATTGTGTAGCTATTAAACTATATATTTTCATCGGAAGTTGAACAAGAAAAAATAAATTGGATGTTGAAATGGCTCACACACACAAAGATCATAAAATAATCGGTTTTGGAAACAAAAATAAACCTTAAAACTATTGAAGATTGTTAATGTTTTGCCTTTTCTTTTTGAATTAATGATTCATGAATTTTTTTTTATTTTAAGAAAAGGAAGCTTTTTCTTTAGTTTTTATTTTTTTCTGCAATTTACTTCGCTTCAGTATCGGTTATCCATAATAGGCATAATAATGATCAGCAAAGTTGTATAAATATAAAACTACATATTTTCAGCACAAGTTGAACAAGAAAAAGTAAGCAAATTGGATGTTGGAATGATCAATCAAAATAATAAGGATCAATAAAATAAACCCAAGGAAGAGTGTTAATATTTTGTTTTTTTCTTTTGGAATTTAAGATTTGCAAAAAATATTCTTTTTAATAAAATTCAGCTGTTTTATGTTTTCAGCCTTTTCTGCTGCTAATTTCGCTCTTTTCCGGTATTGGTTGTCCTTTACAACTCGAAATTTGACGAGTTGTTTTGAACTCCTTATCAACTTTCTTAAAAGGTATATAAGGATCATAACAATCCTTATACTAGTATACTTTTTTGGAGATGTTTTCTCTTAAGATGAAATAACTTTCGTTTGGTTTCCTTTGGTCTGTTGCTCTATCATTATGATGATTCAATATGGATTGCAGCAGAAAACTGAGCAGTATTCTCACCAATAGGAGTATTGGGTCTCAAATTATCAGAATGATCATTATCTGAAGTATTATTGTGGCAAACAAGTCTCTTGGGTGTAGTTGTAATACAAGAGATTAGATTCGTATCATCGTTGATATTATATCTATCTACTTTATGTATTTGATTTTCTTCAAATTCAGATGAATCGGAAGAGCTGGAATCAAAGGGTGGAATAAAATTGTCACAATTTGCTTCTATTTCTGAAGCATAAAAGCATGAAAAGAATAAAATTTAACTTATTACACAATTTTTTATCACATTTTTCATTATAATATTCTTCCATCATCACCGTAATATATCCCTTGTCTGAAGGCCATCGCTTAAACTCTACAGTTATCACAGACTTGATCATATTCTTACAATTTCATTCAACTTGACTTGTTTCTTGTTTGTAAAAATGGAATATTAAAGTTCATTTTTTGTTCACTAATGAGTTTTGAAATTTTGTACGATTGTGTGCTCTTGATGACAATACACTTTTTAATGTTTTAAGAACTTTGTTATTTTTTACGTTACAGATTTAATGAACTTCGTATATTTAAATTGGTCTTTAACATGTTTATCAAATATGTCACTTTACATGTTCATCCACTCGGCTCTTCATATATGTGATATTGCTACCTGAATTTCTGAAAGTTATCTGCTTTCCTGGTACCCTTTTTTTATAAATGTAGATTTATAAGGGTAGAATGAGATTAAGTTGGTTTTCTTTTCACTCATTTATCATTAAAGTAAGGCCATAATTGTTAGTACTCATTGAAGGTAGAGGTGCAAGTAGGAATAGTTTTAGGAGGCTTGAAAGCCAGTTGTCAATTACCAATAGGAAGAGAAACTTGTTAATCACTGGTATATCCCGATCAAGTGATGGCACTTTTACACTTATCTGAAATTAAGTCCGAGACATTATCATTAGGTACAAAAATAACTAGTAATCAATCCATTAACATGTAGTGTCCCATGTGCTTTTAGTTGAATCAGTACAACTCGTTCCCAAAACAGAAAGTGGTAAACTAATTAGATGGTGCAGAATACTACACTGATAAGGGATTAAGAATGATTTAGCCATCTGAGTGGCTGAAACCTGCATCTTCTGTTTTTCACATTCAGGTCAACTCTGCAGTTATATGTACATTTCCTGAAATAAGATTAAATATGAAACTCCATTCACTTTAAAAGCTAATTTTTGTAGCCTGAAATAACTGTTCTTGAAATAATTCTTTGAGGTTTTAACATTTGTTTACAGAGAAAATTAATTTGAATACACTTATACTTGAATTATAAAACTGAGGAAATGAAATAGAATATCTGCATTGCTTTCTTAAAATATAATGCTATAGTTCTTTGGTTTTTCTTGAGTAATCTTTCAATAGCAAGTGTTGGAAAATCATTACATTTTTTATTGAACTTTTTTCCTTCAAAAGTTTGTTCTCTGTGGTTAAAAATTCAATTCTAAATTCAATTCTTTGTTTTAACCATTTTGGTTTTAATTTTTTCATGAATTCTAAATTTCTGTTTCCTTTTTTTAGAGGAGTTATGCAAATGGTGGTACCTCCACAGATGAAGTAAGATTCTTTAAAATATTTAACAATTAATATCTAGGCTAGTATTTTTGGTGCATAATTAGCCTTTTAGATATAAAACTTTCTACTTTTTTCTTAAAGCAATGTAATATGTGTTTAATAAACATTAATGCATTAAGAAAAACATGTAAACGAATTTAAATTTACTTAAGAAGTTCTAGATTAAGCTTAACAATTTAGAAGCAATGTATATTGTTAAAACATAAATATAAAACTGTCTTAAAGGAAATGTAATTGCTTCTTTCAGATCATGGTCCCTCGGCAAGCAGTAGGTGTTGTTATAGGTAAAGGCGGTGACATGATAAAGCGAATACAGCAGGACTCGGGAGCACGTGTACAGTTTATTCAAGGAAAAGAGGACCTGCCTGGTGATAAACTTTGCCAGATAACAGGAAACATGGACCAAGTACAGAAAGCCTCTGCAATGATTAGAGATCTCATTCAAAGTGTTCTGGTATGTCTTTTACTTCTTTTCAGTTGGTTAACATTTAAATATTGGAGTACGCTTTAAAAAACAAACAAACTAGAGTAATAATATTAATATTTAGAAACATCATATTCAAATCTAGTAAGGTAGTTAGAAAAAACTGCATTCAGGGTAATCTAGTTACCAGATTGTTTATGAAGGATAGTTATTCTATGGCCAATTAAGATGTTATTTAAAAATCTGTCATCTTCATTGCAATTTTTTAATCTTCCTTTTTATTATTCGAAGCATATATAATGCATGCAAATTTAGTTTCCGAAAATTTAAATATAAAATTTTTGAGATTCCATTTGCAAAATTTATATAGTTGGCCTAATAATTTACTTAGTTTTCTAGCAGCTTTTTAAAGTTCAAATGAAGCAATGCTCGTAAAGGTTGTTACTTAAAATATATGTGTTTCCCCTCTTCTTTTAGGAGAATTGAGCACAGCAATTTCTAAATTTCATTTTCAGCGATAAATTTAATAAAAATTTGTAACGTGGAACTTTTCCCAGTTGGCGAGTTAACTAATATATTGTGATAAGCAGATTGGTCTCTGATTATGGTATTGGGCTACTTAAAGAAGTAACTTCTGTGCAGTTAATGCGTTTTAACTTTTGCAACTTAAAAAAAGCGTTATTAAATTAAAAATATTGCCGCAAGCGGGTTGCGTGCAAGTCTTAGTGCAAGTGAATGTGAAATTTCTGACATAGGTTCGTGATCAACAGATGGGAGGTGGCGGTAACAACATGGGCATGCCAGGTGGACGTGGCCGCGGCAGGGGACGAGGCAACATGCCTGGTCCTGGTGGCATGCGGCCAGATTTCGGCCCAGGTGGACCCAGGATGGGACGTCCCGGAGGAGGTGATGGTGGTGGAACCGAGATCCAGTTTTCTGTACCTGCTAACAAATGTGGCCTGGTGATCGGAAAAGGTGGAGAGACTGTACGGAACATCAACCAGCAATCTGGAGCACATGTAGAGATAGCAAGAGGAGCTCCACCAAATCCTCATGAGAAGATATTTACGATAAGAGGTAACCCACAACAGATAGAACATGCAAAACAACTCATCATGGAAAGAGTTGGAGGAATGGTAAGTTCCTTTTTATGTCTAGTTGTATGTGGTTTACATTTAGTTATTTTATTTCTACTTTCACTGTCTTTTTTTTAAGCATACTGTGCAACAAAATTAATGATCGCAGCATATTTATCTAAACACTTCATTGAGTGGATTTTAGAATATTTTATGTATATTATCCTAAAATTTAATCATCGGGCTAATATATAGAATTATGAGGTCATTCTCAAAATCATTCTACCTAACCTATAAGTTTGATAGAAGCTATAAATTGCATCTAGTGTGTTTTAAGCATTTGAAAATTCTAATAATCCTTTGTAACAGAGTTATGTATATTTTAAGTAGTTCGTTTTCGATTACTAAAGTTTTATCTTGGGTTTTTTTTAGCCTATGGGGCAAGGAGGTCCACCAGGGGGACCTAATCAAGGACAAGGAGGACCTCAAGGACAATATCCAGGAGCTCAATATCAACAACAGTAGTATGTTAAATATTGTTTTTTGATGCTGTAGTATTTCAATTTTAACTGCATTTTTAGAAAAGAGCTTTCTCGGTTATAATTGCTTAAATAGGGACTTAAAGTTGTGTCTTAGAAAAGTAAATTTATTCTTGCAGATTCATTTAGGATATAAAATTGGATATTCTAGCAACTTTTATCTAAATTAATTTTTCAGTCAACAGCCTGGTCCAGGACAGCCTTATGCTACTCCTGGTTGGCCTGGAGGAGCTTATCAACCATGGCCTAATCAGCCTGCTACAGCAGGTGTAGCTGTTGCTTCCAATGACCCAAGTGAGTATAAATATTAAGTTTTCATTTAATAAATCGGAAGAAATATGCTACACAACAAATTTCAACTTATTTCTCTCGTTTTTAATCCATTGCAGTGCAATTTTCATTCTTGTACAAACTTTTCTAAGAATTTTATGGCTTTCATGTGTAGCAATGTGTTAACATAAATTACTTTTAGATCTTTTTAAACATTTTTGTGAGAACTGAGTGTAACATTGTAGTTCTGTGTGTTTTGCTTGTACAGGGTTCGTAGGCTCCTTGAAAACTCCTTGAATACGATTTTCATTTTCAAGCACTATGGAAACTCCTTGATTTTGGGTTTTACTCCTTATAAACTCCTTGGTTTTCAATTTTTAACATTTCTTTTATTAAATGTGTACTACATTTCACCGATACAAAGGCTTCTAAATCGCCGCCGTATCAATTACCAAGTATGTTGCATTGCTCTTACCACGATTTGATGTTCTTATCTGAGCAGTATCCAAAATTTAACAATTGGTTTTAAGTGCCAATCAGTAATAACCAAAACAATAGAATGGTGCAAATTGAGAATGTTATTTCTCTTGGATTATTTCGAAACATTAACTGTATTTCTTTAAATTGTAACGTTTGGTTTGTTGTAAAAGACATATTGTGATGGTGGAGTTAATAGACACTATTAATCAGTTTTAGCTAAATTAGTTTTAATAATCAAGAAATTTTGTTTATTTTATTTTCTTCTCATACTATTTTATAAGCTATGAAACTGTCAAAAAAGTTTCTAATATCTAAATCAATGGCTCTCTTTGCACCTCTGTATTTTCAATCATGGACCATGTGTATTACATAAAGTGCACAGTGAGGCATGGAAATTATTTAAGAGTTTAAATTAAAAAAAATAATGAAAATAGTTTTTTTTATTTAAAGCATGATAAATCATGGTATGTAATGCACTATTTGAAATTTTGGGGTAGTTGTATAATTTTATAAAAAATTGTGTGTCTAAGCAGGCACTACTCTACTTTCATATAAATAGATTTAACATGGCATTCTTGGATAAATCAGCTTATTAAAAACTTATAAAAGAAATAAATATAACCACATTTATTTGAGGAGTTAGCAATGTTTTAAAATGTAATTTTTGTGTACTTTAAAAAGGGGAACCCTTTTTCATGCATAAATATTAACTCCTTGAAAATTTTGAAAATACTTCTTGAAAACTCCTTATTCCTCTTTGATTTTTAATTTTAAAAAATCAGTAAGAATCCTGTTGTAGTATTTGTTTTGCTAATTATTAATGATTATGTTAAAACAAGCCACTTTTTTTACTGTGAAATGTTTGATGTACTGATGAAATTCTGAAATTCCATTTATTGCAGTATTTCTTTTCATTGTCAGAAAATTTTAGGGAATGTAGGAGGTAGTCATAACTTCTTAAGCAAGATTATTTTGATGTAGTAACGACTGAAATTTTAAAATTGAACTGTATTTTTGACATGTAATGGGTCAATATGTGTAGCTGTCATGCCACAAGACGAATGTAACTACTTGTGTCATCCGAATATTTATTTAAATTAACCAACTTGAACCCTTTACTCTTGATAATGCTTGTGAATTAACTATTAACTTGCTAATTAACTATTTTTAAAAAATAGGCTAAGCTTTAGTCGGACATGACACGGAAATGCCGATTTCGGCTGTTTCAGCATCAGATTCTTAATTTTCTTTTATATAATTGTTCCTCAATATTTTTAATATCTCTAGCACAATTTTGTAGAAATTTATTTGTTTTATTGCTCAATTAGTCATATTTATGTTTGGCACAATTTATTATTTATGAAGTTCAGATTTTTGTTCCAAGCCTGTGTCGTGTCTGTTAAGTATAAGAACTAGAATCATATTGCCATAGAAAATTTAATGCTAAAAGTATAAGAAATTATTTGGAACAGAGAAAGATTTGTTCTTATTTAATAATTGTGTAATATGTCTTGGATAAAAAAATTCGAATTGGTGTCAGCCACTATCGCCATTATTGAATCTCTGTGATCTAAAGAATTTTCTCCTTAGTCATTTTAAAGGAAATATTTGAATAAATGTGCATTATCCACTTATAAGTTAAAAATGAAGGGCTGAATTTTCTGTCTTAGTTTAAAGTAACTTTGTCTTTGTGTTTTATGGTACTTAATATTTATACTTTGGACTTTTTTGTATTTAAAATTGCTGTTTTTTTTTTTTTTTGTTTCAGCAAAAGCAGCTGCTGATGCGAATGCTGCTGCATGGGCTGCTTATTATGCTTATTATAATCAACCTGGTCAGCCTCAACCTCAGCCTGGTCAGATTCCTCAACCTCAACCAGCTGCTCAGCCACAAGCTGCACAGCAGCCAGCTTGTAAGTATTTGCTTCTGCATGCTACTTGAATGCTGGTAACCAATTATAGTTGGTTTTATTATAGTTGGATGATAATTTCATCTATTTAGCAAGTGGAGAAATTAGATTTATTTAAGTGGGGTAACTTTCTGTTTTTAAATATTACTTTAAAATTTGAGCTCATAATTTTACAGTATCTAATTACTTTAATTTGAAATTAATAGCTTCAGTTTAATAAATTCAATATTTTGTCTGATCTGGTACTAATGTCGGATGTTCATTTAAGAGGGGAGAAATATCTTCGACACTTATGTGCTCACTACTACAGTTTTACATGTAAACTAATTATGACTGTTATTTAATATGAAATCATTTAATTTGGCATCCCTGTCTTTTATAATTATGTTACGGACATCTATACTTTGTAGCTTGCCATGTTATTCAAAGAAATATATCGTAACTAGCTAATCCTGTGCACAATATCTGTGCTCCAAGAAATACAAGCATATTACAGAAAAGTAGCCAATGTACAATGTTCACAATAGTAAGTTCCATGATATTCTCCTCAATTTGCGAATTGACAAGATTTTATCTTCGCCAATTTAAGCTATTTTGACATTGATCTAAACGTTCTGTTGCTCGTCTAAGCCCATCTGCTTAATCTCGAACTGACCTCTTTTGAATAATTTCATCCAAAGTTTCATTGTGTTGCAAGAAGTATTGTGAATTCTTCATCTTAAACTCATTTTTTCGAGAAAAAATTATTTTTCACCAGAACGAATATAGTAACGGGCTATGACTATGAAGTTATGCTTAACATGGAGGAGGCTACCAGTTTTGTTTTGTAAACAAACTGATCATTGCCATTGGCAAAAGAGAAATTAACCTTTTTCTGTGCCGCATACCTTCGTGTTAGATATTTAAACACGCAGGAAGAGTAAAACATTATCAGTCTGCATCTCTTGAGGATGAAATATTGGATGCTGGAATTTGTTTTGGATAACTGGAAAAAAAGCATGAGCTAACGAAAACATAAAAGGGAGAAGAAAAATTCCCAAGTGCCACTGAGTTATTACTCAAAGCGAAGGAAAAAATAAATAAGTTCTACTGTCTTGAGGTCTTACAGAATCTGTTTTGGTTAAGTATTTCTTTTTCTGTTTTTAGCTATCTGAAACACGACTCAGTAAAATAAAGGGGTGTATGCATGAAATTAAGATTTTTCCTGGCAAGAGAATTAACAAAGCTTTTTAGCATGTATTATAGGAAACTTTTTGTTCTGTGCATTAAGTTCAGCTCTGTCATGTTTTATCTTTCTAATGGAGATTCTAATTTCTTGTCTTTCAGCTGCTGCAGGTCAAGCAGATTACAGTGCTGCATGGGTAGAGTATTATCGTTCTCTAGGTATGTTTAGGGAAGCAGAAATGATTGAACAGCAGGCCCGTGGTGGCGCAGCACCTGTAAGTTTAATTTTCAATTAATAAGTTAATGGGAAAAGATTAAAATCTAGATGTAACTAAATTCTTTGGCTGAAAAGGAATCTCATTCAAATCGTTATGCTTGTATCACTTTAGAACTGAGCTGACCTTCAAAGCCATGCATCTTATCCATGACAATTTTTATTTGTTTTTCATAATTTGTGCTGTTCTTTCGAAATATTCATCCTCACATTAAATTATTTTGCTTCATAAGTATTGCAAATGTTTGTTACTGAAGCATGTTAATTACAAAAAAGACAAAGTAGTTAGTACTCCATCCAGTATTTATTCTCTTTGTTGTAAAATTTGTTTTTGTGTTAAAGAAATCTAAGTTTTCTTTGAGATGCAATAAATCTGTATGAAAATTGTCAAGTCATGCTGATATTTTATTCTTTTAGACATTTTTTTTTTGGAAGATGTTTTTTGTATTGGTTTATTTCAGCAATTTACTGTTTTATCTCTCAGTGACTTACATTTTGTTAAGATTTAGTCTCGGTGGCTGTGATTGGGTGAAAAAAGTGAGGGAGCAAAAATTAACTGATATCTTAAGCATCCGGGAGTATAGGGGGTAAACAACAAAATTTGAAAACAGCTATTACAAAATTAGCTGGCTTTCATGAATACTATTGCTTTTTTATGATTTCTAGTTTTATATAGCTAAAAAGAAAATTTTTCGCTGAAAAGTTGAGGGTGACTGCCCCCCCTTACTCACCAACACTGTTTAGCCTGATTTGGAATAAAACTTATTGAAAGTAATAAAAAAATGTTCAAATGCAGATCAAAACTATTTTCACTGTAGTTTTTTTAATTCATGGCTCATTTTTAATTCAGAAATGTTGAACGAAGCAGTTAACTGTTTTCATCTAATAGGTTTAAAGCCTTAAAATGAATTTGCTTTTAAAGTGAATAATTGGATCTTTATTGCGTTTAATCAAATCACTGAAATCTTTAAGACTATTTTATCAATGGCAGTAACTTATTTGAACTTAACATGAGAAACTGAAAAATACGGCTCAAATACTTAAAGGGTTAAAAGTAGTATCGTCTGTATTTTACAAAAGAAGATATATATATATACATTTATCTAAAAGTTCTTATAAAATACATATTAGTTTTATGTTCTGTAATTACTGGATGTTTTCCTTGAATAAACATAATTTTTATGTTCAATTTAATTTTTTTTGTGTAGGGGGGAACACCATCTGGTCAGACAACACCAGCTGCTGGTGCTCCTATGGCCCAGGCAGCAGTACAGCCTACTGGCCAACCAGCTGCGCCAGCTGGCACCCCTGCAGCACAGCCTGCATCCGTTGCGGCGGCAGGCTATCCTGGAGCCTACCCAGCACCTGGACAGCAGCCACAGCCAGCTCAAGTACCTTATGGACAACCTGCTCCTTATCCAGGCTATAGTTATGCTGCAGCATATGGGGCACAGCAACCTTACCAGGCTGCAGCTCCCCAATAGGAAAAAATTCATGGTAGGTGAGTATTGGGAAGTATTAGTGATTTATAAGAAGTATTAGTGAAATTTGCGAGGCATTTAGTAATAGTGAAAATATTGGGGGCGATTGTGGTCCATAAATTTACAATTTTTTTTTTTTCAATATAGGATTTGCAGAATTGTACTTATCTTTCTCAATTTTTGTTTTGGAACAAAAATATCAATTAGTGATAAATTATTTGGATGTTATTATATAAAATGAAAATATAATGCTCTTGAATATTGGTAATGTAAAAACATTGTGCAGTCTATGTAATATTATTTGTTGTCATTATAAAAGTTAAAGAACTTGCGAAGTTTTTAGGTCAGGAGATCACTGTGAAAATTATTGAGATTTTTTCCCTTATATATCTTGGATGTTTATGGAATAGCTGTATGGTTTAACAGTTTCTTTGCATTCCGTAGGCCATTATTTATCTACTAGTAATTAATCTCACATTTGTTAATAAGCATACTTCTGTTTTGCATCTATTACTTGAAAGGTAAAGTGAAAAACCAATTGTCTACATCCATATGTTTAGCTGATCATACTGAACTTTTCAGCTGTTAGCAGAAAAATATAAGCTCAGGAGTTGCCAAAACTTGTCTCCTGTCTTGACTGGGAAAAAAAAAGTGAGCTGGACTTTCTAAAAACGTTTAGGAACTATAAAAACTAGGAACTTAAATGAAATAAGTGTGAAAAATAATTTATAACAAAGCATTTAGAAAAAATACTTTCTACTTCTCTCATTAAATTTTTTTGAAGATTGCATGCATGAATCACATTCATGTCCTGAATTATAAATGTCAACCTTCTATTGTTTTCTGGATTTTCAAAATGGGATTATGATCATCCCGTACATGTTTAATAAATTTTTGATTGCAGTTTAAATGTTGTGAAAAGCATGATAACTATTTGACAACACTTTTTCAACAATATAATTAGAAGGCACCTTCTATTGTGGGAATATGTTAATTTTGGTACAGCTAAGAGTCCATGGAACATTTTGGAATATCTATGGATTTTGTATTAAATAATATCTGAATGACTTAGTTGTTAATTTGTTTAAAAATATAATTCTGTGCATGAGTCTGATTTGTTAATGTCCTAATAACTTGAATATTTTTAAATTTTTACTGTATCTTGATTTTAACTGCTTTTGTTAATAATTTTTTTTATATATTCTTGATGCAGGTTGTTTTTAAAAATGAGTTTGGTTGTTTGAGCATCATTTGCGGATTAGTGAAGTCATCTCTGAAAATCATCTGAATTCCATTGTAGAGTGTACAAGATGTACAGTTCCAAGACCTGTAATTTACTTTGTGAATAATCTGCATTATTTTCATTGTCCTAATTTTCATTAGTATTTTTTATATGGCTATTTATATCTTCCTCCACCCTCCCCTTCTTCCCATTCATGAGGCAGTCAATCATGGGTCTTGTGCAAGAAATTTAAAATCATGGAAAAACTTTATTAATTTGTACCATTTTTCTACGTGGGATCAAAAGTAAACCAACTTTACTACACCGAAATCTCATCGTTTATTGTTCAAGTTAAAAGCTATTCTTAGCCAGATGTAAGATAATTTTATTGTGATTTTTTAGAAAATGCTAATCATCATTAAGAATAAACTTCATTTATAAATTTGTGTCTTTTATTTCTTCATTTTTTGGAAAACTATACCTTGTATATTGTTAGAATGTTTCTAGTTATGTGGTTAGAGATAATTTAATCAACACATTGTAAACTTGGATAATACGTGCTTTTATCGAATAACATATACAACCCAAGCACACAATGATTCGATGACAAAAACTTCGAAAGATCATTTTCATTCCAGATTACTTGTGGTGGTTATCAAATAATAAAAAAAAATTCTGAGGAAGTAGAACTGCAGTTAGCTGTGTACTAAAGTTTTAACTGCTAATGTTGGAAGAGTGTTATATTAAAAAAAATTACCAAGTCACCAAAATATATTTTGAAGTCTGCATAATTTACATTTAAATACCATTTCCATTTTCAATAGAAATTAGTTTTTAAGCTTTATCCCCTTCAGCATGAGTGCTGCATATGTGTTTCAACTTGACTGATCTCAGCAGAGCACCGCATCCTTGCATTACGGCGAAATTGCTGCTGTGGGCCGAGAATCGCACCTGTGCCTTTGGCTTTTGGAACAAAATGTTTTCTATCGGATGGCGTTACTATTCCGTGTTTCTTCCAAAAGATTGGTCCTGTACATTAGTATTTCTCTCTTCGAGGAGAGATTGTAGTCGGCTACGTGTCTGTGAATCATTCTATTAGAATTATTTGATTTCTGAGAGTATAAACAGAAACACATGTTGGCGACTGTAAATAGAAGCATGTGTTAAAGAGCTCTTTAACTCATTTTGGAATGATAGTTTATAGTTTCTTCTCGCTTGGGTTGGGATTTTTTGGGAGATATTCTGTCGAGGGTTTTCATGCCTCTGTTTTATTTTTGCAGTAAGAACACATTAACTTTCCGAGGAGGAAATTTTTAAATGGCAAATCTCTGGATTTTTCCGACTAGTGATGAAGTAATAAATTATTAGTTCTTCAGATAGTTATGAATATTCAAATTCTGAATTAGTAGAGGAGATGTTACTAATATATTGATTCCAATTCTGTCATGTCGGTGGAGTCCTAAATTAGATTTTTCAGAAGGCTTTGAAGAGTTAATTATTACAATTTTCTTGGAAGTATTTTATAATATTGAATGTAAATATTTATTTTTTCCTATATTTTCGAATTTTGCACCAATCTAGTGTTTATTTAGGTACTTTCAATTATAGAGAGATATACTATATTTTTATTATTGAAAGTCGGGTATTTTAAACTTTTTACAATTTAGAATATATCGTTTACTGCATATTTAAAAATGGTTTAATTTCTATGTAAAGGACATCATTATGTAATGTATACTTTTGACAAAATTTAATGCGTATTAAGCTTAGCGTGAGAAAATGCTTCGGCCGGTGGGCATATAGACTGCACTTGCCAGCTCTCGTCCTGTGGGCACGCTTCCTTCAGCGGATGTCGGTACCAAAGGGGTTATTAATTGTTATTCTGTATTTAATAATTCATAAAATATTCTTTTCAAGGAATTTTCTCTGTAGCCTGAATACTTATATTCTTTCGTATGATTGTGTTCCTTGTAAAATTCTACACTCTCGGCTTGAGTAGTCATTGTTTAAATTCAATCGGGGATGAGATTTTTTCGCTGATTTCCGCTTTTTTTTGTTATTTTGGAGAAATTCTGTTTTTTAAACTTTTTTTTCTTTCAAAATTCCGTGCTTTTTTTTTCGGATTTCCGATTTTTTTCTCCTGCAAAAATTTGCTCTTTCTTCCGAAAATTCCGCTTTTACACAAAGAAAAGAAACTTTCCTATCTTGCGTTTTCAAAAGAAAATTCTGGGAAAATATGCTGAATGGTGCGACTGAACTCCACCGGCTAGGAAACTAGCTGATTCATCTTCTACTGACGATTCAACATTATATCTGCAAGCTCTACAAGGATGAACATTCCAACATTTAGTGCCATTCAAAGTATTAAGTACCACCTTTTTGAAGGAAACAAAACCTTTGTGGCATGTTTTGCAAAAAGATTTGCTCGGATTTTGATTTGGAACAAATATATTGAGGTAATTTTGGATTATATCAAAAGCAATGGACTAGTCTAAATATTGAAAATGCAGGCCTTTTATTTAAATGTTATGTGGGTGCATTCCATTAATTATCTACATTTATTCGAAATTTTGTTGATTTTTACAGCAGATGAGTCGTATTTTTTTGGAATAAAAATTGGCATTTGCTGGGAGAAAACCATGGTTTTCTTTTGAACCCCAACTAAGAACAATCTGCAAAGCAGACTATTGCTCTTGTGTCGTTTGCCAGCATATGGAGTATTCGATAGACTGAGCATTAAGTGTGCAGAGTTTCATGTGCAGGCATGAAAGACTTCCGCTTTTAAGCGGAAATCCGCTTTTTTGAATGTCTTTCAGGCCGTATCTGATATCGATGCAAAACCATGGAGTAATCGTGACCGAAAAATGTGGGGGGTGGGGTGGAAGCTATGGCTGAATCCGAAACGAATGCCATTTTTTCTCCGTCCCAAAGTAAACAGAGATGCATTCTCTGGGGTTTACGCGCCGTATCTATCACCTCAAGTGATTGGCAAGCAGCGTAATGGAGGAAGGCGGAACTTCTCCCGTATAGCCGAATGACGACCGCTCTACGAGTAGGCCACGCCTTGCTGTTGAAATCGCACGTCAGTGAGCTGCTATCGCCGATGTTGAATCACGGGTTGAATGCTAACCGTTGTTATGCAAAGAACTACTACTACTATCATTTGTCTTGTGTTTGGCGGATCGCACGTGTGATGCTGTATGTTTAGCGTTACGTTCATCAATTGTAAAGATCAGCGTTTGTGAGTGTGACCAAGAACCAAAATGGAGATTGACTTAAACGATGAACATAAAGTTCGTTCCCTGGATGCGAACGAAAAAAAAAAGAATTTAAATTCGAGTGGTTGAATAAATCTATGAAAATTAAACTGCCGGCGAAAGGTAACGATACGAACGTGGAAGAGATAGTAGTAAAAGTAGGAGATTCGATCAAGAAGATCGAAATAAGTGGAACTGTAAATTGCCAGCTTTGCTCTGATACCATTTATAACCAAACATTCTAAACTTGAGAGATTATTTCATATTTATGTCCTTAATTTAATGCTTTTTAAAGAAAGTGTTGCAATTATTAAACAATCTTTAAGTTGCTGAACTCAAACATTATTCAAAATAAGTTAGTATACATGCATGAAGATGGTATGTTGGAATTTTTAACAGATCATAAACCTAAAATTATTGACATACATGAGATGAAGAAATCATTTCCTATATTTTAAATACAGAATACAACAGCTGTTCTAGAATAATTAAATAAATTGCTTTTTCTATATGTATTTTAAGTACTAACATCTTGTGCCTTTGCGTTTGTATATATATCGATTTTGTGGTGAATTTTGTATTCGCGTAGAGTTCAGCTTTTTTGAACAGCTTGCACTTTCATGCCTGCATGTGGCAAGGTAGCCCTGTTATGTAGTGCAGGTTGTGTTATACACGGCTAACCCTTTAATGTCTTTCATAAATAGCCCTCGTGTTGCTTCAAAACGGGTCGTTAATATAACCTAACCTTAATGTCTTGCAGCTTATAGTAAATTAAGAAGTGATCCTCTATTATTTATTGTACAAGGTTGCATTTCATATTGTTTATTGATGTATTTTAACCCTTCATCCTATAAAGTATAAGATGACCTCATAAAATGATTTTCTCTTCCAAGCTCCTGATGTGTTTTTCTATCTAGAATAAATGAAATCTTGCCTTCATCAAAAGTTTTTTTCCCCCATCCTCTGAAGGAAAATATCTGTGACCTTGCATATAAATTCATAACTTTCTCGCAAGGAAGAATTCATGACAAGCCGACACTAGAAAATGTTTTACTATTCATTAATATCTGAAGAACAACAAAAATATAATTTTGATTGGATGTCAATGCCAGTTTATAGTCTACTGCTTACTTTAATGAGGAACCAGGAACATTTAACTAAAATTTTCAGGAGTTATTTGCTATTGGATACAATAATCGTTTAAATAAAATGAAATACTCGTAGCATTTTGACATGTACTGGGTTCATGCATTACAAATCCTCCCCCTCCCCCCTCAAATGCACTACGTCACAACAAGTGGGCAGAATGGGGAATTTCGGCATTTTATTTTTTAAATCGATTTAAAATGTTTAGAAACGAACAATAACATTAAAAAAAATTCTTAAAAATTTGCAATCAAAGTTTGCCTGTCGGAATTCGCGGGGAAAAACTATCCATTTTGGCGCGAAACGGGTCGCAGGTGCTTGACGGGGGAGATGCACGCTGCCTTCCTGTTCGCTTTCGATAGAGATTCTCTATTTTCCGACTATCGCATCAGATAAAATGTCGGCAAGATACAAGTATTGTATTGTTCCTAAATGTAGTAATACAACTGTAACGGCATCCGATAAATTATTTATCAATGGGCAAAAAATTATGTTATTAGCAAAAAGTGGTGATCCGAAGCTTAATCCGGAATCATCAGCAAGCAGCATTTGTCATGTCTGTGGAGATCATTCTGATGCGAGTTATTAATATATATTATATCGATTAAAATTGTATATCGTGAAGCACAGTAAATTCAGAATTCAATATCTTTTTTTTGTTTTTAAAAGAAGTATAAGGTGAGGTTTGCAGCCAAAAAAAAAAGATATTTTAAAGCAAATAGTTAAATTTAATTAGTTTTTTCCCGTTTGATTACATGGAATTTATTTTTTTACCCTTTGAGGGGCAATGACCTCAAAGCATAAAAATATAGAAGATCCCACCTTCTTTAAGATTCTTTGTTTTAAAAAAACTTGCTGTTATTTTATTGTGTAAATTTTTTCAATGGATATTCGATTGTTTCCTATATTTCTAAAAAAAAAATTACAGTACTATTGAAAATTAATAAGAATATCTTAAAAATTAGTTTAAATTGAAGACTTGTTTGATAATGAAATTTGTTTTCATTTGTAGTTCAACAAAATAATTCACAGAAGTAATTTTTGATGCATAATACTTTCTGCGTATTCACTGAATGTATTAAAATCAAATTTAGTCTTCAAAAGTTTGCTCATCAATTATTATAGTTGAGAAAAAGGCGGGATAAATTTTTCATTGTGCATCTCGAGTTTGTAGATGATAGCACTTAAATTCCTAGATCAGTTGCATTTGGTCTGTTTTGAATATTATTATAAATTTATATAGTTTTTTTAATGTAATTCAACATTAAAACACACTCTTAACACATTAAAAAATTAGAGCTCTGCAAGCATTATTAGTTTTTGTGTATTGCATTGACAAAGTTTAAATGCATTTTTCTCAAACTTTTATTTTTGTTGATTATATATATACTATAAGAATGAGTATGGACTTTTGGCCCAAGATTCTAGTTATTTTTTTTTAAATTGCTAAAGTTAATATTTTTAAAATTTTCAAGTTTTTTTCAGGCTTATTTACAGAAATAATTATTAAACTTCAAAAAATAATCAGATCTTTAATCTCATGGTTACTTCTGTTTCCAATAATCCAAGAAACTTAAAATAATTAAAAAATATTAAAAATTAAGTATTTTATAAAACCTTAAAAAAAACTTCAAAAATGTCAATTTTTTAAAATAATAGAATAGTTCTTTCTACAATGACTTTTTAAAAATCGGATTCTATTACATCTGAAAAAAAGTCTGATTATTTTTATTAATACTGCCTCCAAAAAATTTTTTGAAAAAGGATACTGTTTAACCCTAAGTTTGTAATAGATGAGAATCTTAAAATCGGAGGGGGGAAAAAGAAATTATAAGACACAAGAAAGGAGAAATCTTACTGTTGTACTTTTATTTCTTGTATCTCGGACATCATAAATTAGGAATTTTTCTTGAAATACATTGTCATCATTTTAGACTCAATCCTTGGCAAATTATCCGATTTATCTTGAACAAAACTAATATCCATTGTGTAATTGAACGTTGAATAGTAGAAAAGCCAAAAACTTCACTTTAAAATGTTAGCCGATACAAATGCCTTGATTCAAAACAAGGCACAAAAGTAGCGAAAGAGAAGTATGTGAAGGAAGGCACATGTGACGTCAAAATCTACTCTGCCAATGATAGTGCATTTCGGATTGCATCATCATTTCTGCTATTTCATTGCATCTTTCACCCTTAATATTTAAATAAATATTTTTTTAAAAAAAAATTTCACTTGCATATTTGAAATGAGAATGATTTTTTCCATAAAAACGGATTGCTTTCACACATTTTTAAAAAATGCTGAAGTACCCCATTGTTTAATATCAAGAGGGTATGTCACTCCATAGTATTTTTGAAGAGCAGCATATGCATATTTATACTTTTTCCAAGTGTAAACTCCTTTTCTGAGTTTTATAAAGTACCAAATTCCATCAAACTACCCCTGTTAGAATGATATGTTTTCTTGAAGACCATGATTTTTTTTTTTTTTAAATCTCAGACTGCAAGGAAAACTTAGTCATTGCATTATTGAAGGTAATGTTATGTTTCATAATTTGCAAATTTTGTAGAGAATTGTTCTAATATTTGCTTTTTAAATTGCAAACCAAAAAGAAATGTCTTGCAAAATTTTCTCATCTCTCAACATCTGCAAGTTAGAGGGTTTCATTTTCTAAAATATTTATTACATCTTATTTACTTACTTGAATCTTGTAAAGTAAGATTGTATATTTTGCATCAATTTATTTATAATCTTAATAAAAATTATCTTTTTAATTTAGATTGAAGAATTGGTTTTGCCATGTATTGAAAAGTATGAAATTTAGACTTTTTCCGAGTTACTCGTACTTGCTATTTAACTGTTTCATCAATTAGTTATTTGTTTGAAAAATATATAGAACTAATTTTAATAGTGTTCAAGTCTCATTTTTGCTTTTTAAAGACGACTGAAATTGGTTTGGATATGTTTGATAGTTAAAATCTATAAAGATATATATATAAAGAGAAAATTCAATTTTCTTGTGCTTTTCAAAGAAATGGTTTAATTTTTTTTCTCAATACATAAATTACTTTTATTTTTTTGTGATGCTGAAAGGTTTGCACTGAAATGTTCAATTAAGAATCTTCCTTTGCTTTGCCTTTCCTCCCACCCCCCCTTTCAGTAATCTGATTGTCTTTGTACTTGGATATGCCTTAAAGCTTGGTAGATTTTGGGACATAAAAACTTATTGAAATAAAAAAAGGGGGAAAATTGATACGAATGTTGATTGAAAAATTAAATAAAAAATTGCAGTTTTTGTGATAAGAAAAGGAAAAATTTCAGTTGTTTTGATATGTGCATGATAACCTTAATAGAACAGTTGCCTAAACTGCTTATTATGCTAAGTTTCCATTATTAAATATTATAGAAGTTGAGGGTTTCTGTGTAGAAGAATCTAGAAATTCAAATAAATTTCACTTATTTTTCATTGTCTAATGTCTTAAACCAGGAATTACCCATTTTAGGTTATATTCATTAACTTTTGTTTCAAGATCTATCTATAAGTATTGTTAAAAGGATTGAAAAGAGGACATATAGAGATAGCAACAAAAGGGAAGTCTGATATAGAATTGTTGTTTAAAGGGATTTAAAGCAACACAGGCTGTTATCCCCATGTCTGATATAGATGTAATGTGGTATTGAGTCCCTTTTGCTAATTCAGCATTCTTAATAGGCTCCCAATACTAAGTGATGCAGGTGAACATTCTAGTTAGTCAAAATAAAATAAAGCAAATTTAATTCAAAAACCGAATAGTGTAACAGGAAAAAGATTTATCTAAAAAAAATATTGTTTATCGGTGACCATCCAGATTTGGTGGGGATATAGGGAATAGCCCTGCCAAAAGTAAATGATTTCACTTATGAAGTGTCACAAACATATGTATGATGTAGTAGAGGGCGTTTTGTGTCAACATGTACCAATGTCTAAATTCTGCAAGTCGGCTGTCATTTGACCAGTTGATTTTACTGAAATAATTCTTGAAATGTGCACTGATTCATGTTAACTGATGTGCAGCTGCTGAAGCTTTTCCCAGCTGCAAATTGTATGGTTAACACTACCCTAACCACCGAATACTGCAACATCAAATGATACCACCAGATTTATCTCCTGTCAATTTCTCATCATCTTAATCATACATCCATTTATCATCATCAATCTTACCATGAAAAACCTTGTGTATGAGACTCCTGTTGACAGTAATATGAACTTTGTAGCACGAATATCTGTTTCCACTGTCAATGTCTATGAAATGCTTGTTTTTTTTCTCAGAATGCTTGCCACTAAATTTAGTGGTGATGTCTGTCTTTTGTGTTCTAGTAAATGATCACAAGTTTCAGCATTTACTGTATTCATATGGTAAGGATAAAGACATAAATATTATTTGACTCATTACTTGCTTATACTGTTTTGTTTCCTTTACTTTCCAGGCATATTATGCCTTTCAACATGTTTGTGACCATATTTTCTTTGAAATTACCTTTTTCTATTCCTTACTTCCCCACCAAATTTGAAAAATCAATTCTGAATCATCCTGTATGTTGTATTTCATTAAAATGGTGTATGTTTAATTTATGAATAAAAAAAGACAAGCCTAGACAGTGTTTTTTTGAAAACATAACAAATTTATACATCAGAAATATACTTAATGCAGAATGGAATGAATTTGATTTTACATATTCAAAATATGGCTTTGTTAACATTTCTGTGAATATCTTCTGGAATGTTGAACATTATAACATACAGTAATGTCATTACTTCAATTTTTAATTCTGTTGGAATAGTACTTGGCAAAAAGAATTCACTGCAGGGAATAGATTTCCCATGGTTCATGTAACCAGTTGATGAAATGATATCAGTAGATATTAATTAACTTCGGTACTGATGAAATATATGAACTGATGAGTGGTATTTTCAATTTTGGATCAAAATTTCATATTGGAGATATGATCAAATGATAGCAGTATAGGAAACCATACATCATCCTCATAATAAGGCAACTTTTGACATATCTCAATACCTGTTCTCAACAATAAGTAGAATGCAATTCTGTGGATTTATTGAACCATTCCGATATGGATACTAGATGACACCATTTGATCTAGGCTGAAACACTGGTTCCTTATATTGATGATAATTTAATTTGTATGGTGATATGTAGCCAAACTTACCTTAGATATGGATTTGAAGTGAAGGTTAAGTGGCATGTTCTTGATTTAAGCAAGCATGTTTATTTACAATCAAATGATCATAAAGTAAAGTGATGTAAGAAAATAAAGTGTCAAGAGGCTTTTCCTCTTGTCAGGATTGCTTTCTCTAGATTCACAAAAGGAGATTCAAATAGCATCGATAAGAATGTTGAGAGAACGAAGGTGATGCATATATTTCCCAGGAAGGTATAGATCTGCAAAAGATTATATTTTTAAGTACAAAATCTCATTCTTTTGCTTAATATTGATGACACTACATTGATAGATGCATGAATTTTTTCTTATTCAAAAATAAATTATAATAGGTTTTGTTGTCTGAGAACTAATAACTAAACCATCTATATTTTCTGAGATGCATGGCAGTGATTCTTAAAGAACAACACTGCAATTTAGCGATTTCTCTATTTCTGCGAAAGTGACTGAGTGTATCTGCTGTATAGTCAAGGAAAATTAACATCAAAATATACATGCACAGGCATTTCAATGCCGATATTTGTAATTTATTACCAATGGGTCTTTCCATTTGTCTCAAAAATTTGGGTTTGCAAAAGGCCTGTAACTAAAATCTTATTCTTTACATGTATTCACCATACAAGATAATGACCTACTAAGGTAGAATTAATATGCAGCAGCAATTTACTCCTGTTTTTTACTGAATCATTTAATTAAGTGTTGTGTTCTCTCTTTCCTTATATAGCTCTTTAGAAATTTGAGTTTCATCATGTGTTTAATTCAGTTATATTAATGTCCTGTTTTGAAGCTGCACAAGGAATATTTTTGGTGAGAGCTCGTAATTTTGAACCATGGTCAGATAATTAGGACGATACCCAAGTTGGCATAACCTTCTCCAAACTTCATCCCATAGCAGCTGGAGGACGATCTGTCCTTGACAGGTTTAATGTGCACCAGCCTGTATATACAGCGTATCTTCTGTGGAATTGGGTCTCAAGCCTGTGATCCTTATGTTTACTTCAAAACGATATACGATGATTGATAGTTAAGTACATAAGTTAAATAAAATTGAAAACATCTAATTATATTTGTGATCCCATGTCTGATTTATTTGAAATAAAATTTATGTTACAGGAACAGTAGCATCGTATTTATTTTGCCTCCTAAATGTAAAGACTTGGGGGTGATTATGTTCTGGAATTCCAGATTTTTTACTTTCTCAAATCTGAAATTTCTGGGCATTTTCAGAAGTTTATTATGTATCTTAACCCTTTGAGGATGACTGTCACTCGGGCGTGCCGGCTTCTCATAGCGTTACACGTGCGGCTGTCCTCAGTGGGTTAAATTTTGTTTTATAACAAATATCTCATTAAGCTAATATAACAAATATACAATAATAGTAAATTAGTGAAAATCCAATCATTTTTGAAAAAAATATGCATATATATATATGTGTGTGTATCGCATAAACCTTCCGAAATATTCGAAATTATGTCAGATTTTTGTACCACGCTAGTTTTCAGGATTTTTGAATTGGAGTCACAGTCACTCCTGAAAGAATACATGCTACTATTTGACAAGTGAGAATTGCCTTTCTTGTTTAAAGTGTTAAAATGATACAGATGAATGTTACCCATCTATCCATTTTTAAGAAAGTAAATGACATGAACACTTAGTTTTGAATTAATTTCTTACTTCAAATAAAAGTACAGTTATGATATAAATGCTACTTACTGTGAAACTAGGTGTAAACATGACAGCTGTTTCAGTAGACCCGTAGTAGACATTCATGACAACTGGATGTATGAGATAAGCACAGTAGGTCAGGCGACTCAAAGGTACGAATAGGGAGCAAGATAAAATACTATTGACAATACCTAAAAAATATCAGTGAAAATTTAGGAAACCTAGGAAATGACTACAATGTTCGATTAAATTTTTCAGATTTTAACTTTTGAACTTGCAAAATTGTAACCTTTTTTTTTCTTTCTTTCATGACTCCATTTACATGTGAAACATTTTGTCATGAACTCAACATTTGAAAATGAATTGGGGAAGGGGTGGGGGAAGAAAGCACTGGTAAATGATAAAGTAATCAATGATAAATAAAAAGGAATGTGAAGTAGATATATAGCAATTTTTTTTGAAATCTTTAAGCTAAGATAATTTCCTCAACATTTAAGACTAATTTCTTTAGAAAGGTCAAATAAATAAATTGATTGAGTTGGAAAGTATCAATCAAAATAATTTTCAATTGATAATTTTTTTGGTACAATGAAGCAAAAAACTAAATAAAAAATCTAAAAAAATTGTTTAGAACTATGAAAAGTAATTGTTGCAGTATTGAATGTTAATTAATTAATTAAAAAATGTTACTATGTTAATTACAACAAATACAAACAAAGTAATTGTTTTTTCATTACCTGTTCCTTACAAGTGTTACTGATGCTGTATGATCAGATGTTCTTTTGCTTAGTATCTCAAATCACTTTTTATACTTTACACCCCTGACCTCATGTTTCATTCCTAGTGTGATCCCTGGATATATTTATAATAATGAAGATAGGATAAATAATCCCACAGGTGGTCAAAACTGAAAACATCTGTGAATGAACTGAAAGGAAAGTGACTTTCTTTATGAAAATTCCATTTCTAGAATATGTCCAATATGCTTTCTTAAAGGTTAATAAGGTCAAATTATATATACAAATATTATTCAGTAATTTAGTAACCTATTAAATTTAATTATTTTGTAAATATTTTCTTTTGAGTTGCATTTCTTAATATAGAAAGATAAAAAAATAAATATATTGTTTTAATATTCTATTTTGGTTTATCACGATTTTAAATATTTAAAAGGAAATTGGAAGTAAAACTTTCCATTTGAATTTTTAAATAAATTTGTAAAGATATTTGTAGAACCTAAGCTCTCTGCATGTCATGATTTGTTGAATTTGTGATATGAATTATGTTTTGAAAAAATAATAATGAGAGTAATTTTACAAACTTCTATCAATATAACATTTTTTATAAATTAAATAGGAAGAAAAACTTGAAAGAATCTGTTAAACAAAACTTCAATTACATTTTCAGGAATATTTGTTTAAAATTATTATTCTCCAACACGCATCAAAGAATTGGATATTATACATTTTAATACACTTCTACAATGAACACTGTAATACTTTGAGATGCTTTGATTAAAAACTGTAATAGTTGATCAGTACTTCCTGCCCCCTCACCAAAAAAGTTTGCAGTCTTGAATTAATTTCACATACAAGATATAATCCAGCTAAGACCAGG
>BGPR01001470.1:133105-178871 GCA_013235015.1 Araneus ventricosus | reverse complement strand
GGGTTTACAAGTATTGAAGAATCTAAGCAAATACTAGTAATAAAGTTTTTACAACCTTACAATTTTTGCTTGATCCCACTTGGGATTGCAATCATCAACATTTTAAGAAGTTATGTTATAGAAATAATTTAAAAACTATCTGAGTATGCAAAATACATTGTTTCAAAGCAATAATCACTATTTAACATGCTTACAATTTACAGATTGCTTTTGTAGACAAATAATTCTTAACATAATTATTTTTCAGCAAAAAGTTATGCTGGAAATTTTGACTATAGGTTATTAAACTCTAGTAATATAATATTTTCAAGCCCAAATGTTACTTGCCAGTTACATATAAACTTGACATCTAATAATCGAAGATGAGTATGTACATTAAATTAAATTTCAACTTTTAGAAAGAGATCAAATGTTCATTTTTCTTAGCTGCACAAATTAGATACACTTTCAAGAGGAAGTTTTATATGTGGTGGGGAAGTGTTGACTCGCTTTTTAGATTTTTATGAATCCATTATGTTAAATGTTTCATATAGCATTTTATTTTTAATACATACTATTATGTATTAGTACATATGGAACATACATTCATTATTATATATTTCTTCAAATGAACCCTTTTCCCTAAGCTCTTGCATGTAATTAATTAAATTTACATGTATTTATATGATTACATCTGATTACACACTTTTATTTGTTCTTCCCATTTGGAACTCTTGACATTACAGTATACAAGTTCTTGAGTAAGGTAAAAATATAAAAAATTAATTTGTTCCTTTTGAAGCTAAAAGTTGTTTAGTTTAGTTATATAATGCCCGCTTTTGGAAGTAACATGAAGGCTATTTTGGGATGGACCTCGAATTTTGAACCACGGTCGATGGAGGGACAACACCTGAGCTGGCACCCCCCTCATCCAAACTTCCCCTACCACACGCAGGAGGAGCTTTCACCCATATGTTGATTTAGTGCAGCAGGCCCAATACATGACAGATCTTAAGTGGAATCTGGTTTCAACCTGGAACCTTCTGGCTTAAAGCCGACACCTACCACTAGGCCACTGCGGCCTCAATGTGATGAAGGTAAAAGATTGAACTATGTAGAAGTTACTCCATAACCATAAAAAGCAAGCAATCATTATCATCCAGGATACTGCCCACATAAATCGAGCAAAGCACTGTATGCTGCTGCTTCAGCATTAGGGAATATACCTTGATTGGCTGGCACATCAGATAAATGATTATCAATCCCAGTGCAATGGTAGCACACCATAAAGCAGCAACTGTTCTCTGAAATGCATTAAAACTTTCTGAAACATTTTACTTATAAAAAATCCATTAGAAATGAATATTAGAAAATCCATTTATGCACAAATCTTTGAAACTTCTGTGAAATAAGTCAATAGAAGCAATACATTCCTTTTAAGGTAACATCCCAAATACATTTAGGTTAAAATGAATATTAAAAAGAGAGTGTTTTCCTGATTTTCTAACATGTCTACACAGTATGGTGTTTTATGACTTGTAGTACAATAAGAAAATTGAGTATATAGTTTAGGCTTTTTCCTTCTACTGGATTGGGACCAAAATTTTTTTACATCTACAATTTTGATGACTAGACATGCATCAAATTCCCTTACCTCTATGTGATGCAAGGTGTAAGAATGGAGACTAAGCTAATATATTTGTAATATTGACAATAGACAGTGCAAAAAAATCATTTTATTTTTCCTTTTTCTTTTGTTTGTTTTTTTATTTTCCTTTTCATATTTTACTAATGAAAGTTGCATGATAAAGTCTGTACAGACCCAATTAAATGTTCTTGTATTTTCTTAAATATAGGCACATTGCATTCTATACGGAACATTTTCATTTAGAAGTGAAGATAAAAGACTTCCCTACCTCAATTGCAGATATAAAATTTCATCTATCTAACTCTGTCATTTTAAATTATCCTATTCATGAATATAACAATCTACCCTTTAATAGTTTTGGTCCAAAATTTGATATTTTTTAAACTTATTAACAATACCTTATGAGTTCATTACATTACATTAAGAACAAATGTGTAATTTTCTACAACAGAAATTGAAATATTAAATTTAACATCTGTTTTCATAAGAAAATCAAGAGTCATGCCTGAATCTCGTATATATTACTGGAATAGAAATAATATTAATTCAGAAAATAAACTTTTAAAAGGCTAATAAATACTCATTTATTATTCAAAAATACCAATTAAAATATGTTATTTTGAAACAGTGAACAAAGTTAATGTCCACAGGTTTTAAATAAATATATACATTTCAAGCTTACTTGAAAGGACACATAGGGCTAATTTTGTAAAAACCTGGTTGCTAATAATAGAATAGAATCAGGTAAAATAAATTTCTATCGGTTAAAAGATTTATACAGTTAATAATGTACTTCCAGCTCATACAATTCAGAAATCATTAATTTAAACCTACATGATAGCGTAATAACAAAATACAAAATTTAACACCTGTTTTGCGTTCAGAAATTAAGTTATCTCGATCTTGTATATATTTGAATAGAATTGGAACTAATTGGAAAATTAATTTTTTTTAGAAAGGCAAATAAATTGATTATTGATGAAAAGTATCAATTCAAAATAATTTTCAATTGATAATTTTTTTGGTAATGAAGCAAAAAAACTAAATAAAAAATCAAAAAAATTGTTTAGAACTATGCAAAAGTAATTGTGCAGTATTGCAATGTTAATTAATTAATTAAAAAATGTTACTATGTTAATCAACAAATACAAACAAAAGTAGTTGTTTTTTCATTACCTGTTCCTTAAGCGTTACTGATGCTAAAGGATCAGATGTTTTCTTTTGCTTATATCTCAAATCACTTTTTTATACTTACACCCCTGACCTGCTTCATTCCTATGGATCCCTGGATATATTTATAATAATGAAGACTAGATAAATAATCCCACAGGTGGTCAAACTGAGACATCTGTGAATGAACTGAAAAGGGTAAAAGTACTTTCTTTATGAAAATTCCATTTCAGAATATGTCCCAATATGGCAATACAACTGAACGAAGTAATAAACTTCTACTTTTAAAGTATAAAAATCTCACAGATGAAAATATTTAAAATATTACCTTGCTTAATATTAGTTCTTTCTTATGCAAAAATAAATATCCAACAGCTATGCCTATTATATAAGGTCCCATTCTGCAGTAAGTTTTAATATAAACATTCTTATAATAGTCATTCACCAGTTCAGCAGGCCTGAAAATGAGAACAAAGAATTAGTTTTAGAATTTCCATATTAATAGGTAAGAATTTTTCTTTGAGCTGATCAGCAATTATTTATGGTGATAAAGTTCATAATTTTTAGTATGTTTTCTATTGGATAAATGAAAAATTTAACGTACAGATCTACATAAAAAAATTTAATTTACATCTATTTACGCTGTATTACTAATTAAACCACAGATAAAAGTGCTTTTAAAGTACAAGATATAGTAGGGAATTAAAGATAATTAAAAAGGACTGGCTATTCTATTTTTCATTCAAAACAATAACAAAAATTAGTTTTGTAATCAGAATTTGGTAATTCTACTTTGATAGTATATTTTTCTGTATTTTAAGAAGAAGTAGGCATAAAAATACCATGAAAAAATACACAAAGTCTTTTGAAAAGATCCTTTGCACATGATACTCACAAGATGTTATTCATGTAAGGAATGGCAGGATAATGATTAACAGCAGTAATTACAGCAGTTGTGACAATAGTAGCAAACAAGAATGCACCCATGGATATAAAACCATATTTAATGCTCCTGTAAATGAAAAATGCATTAATTCATTATATATTATAAAATGAATTAAATTAGATCACAGAAATATTTTCCTCCTTTATTATGTGGGAAGATAGTTTTTCCTTCCATTTTATGTAGTGTCTGTACCTTTTAAAAATGGTTAAATAGAATAATTTAATATTTAAAACTGAGCATATTCTTATTTTACTCTGAAAGAATTTAACGATTTCATTATATAGCTGCATATGATTTCAGCATCATATGCAGCTTTGATATCTTCATCTTGGTGTCATGTTTTTTTAACAAGTGGAAAAGTGAAAAATTGTTATTATTATCACTAAATATATCAAATTCATTTATTTAATTTTCAAAAAAAAAAAAAAAAAAAGCTAAGGCTCATTAAACTAAATTCAAGCTAAGAATATCTACTTAATAATAATTGATCCAATTCTTGATTTGATATTTCATTTTTGCAGAGTAACTTGTATGTTGTAAATATTTCTGAGGTATTCTAGTTTCAAACACAGTCTGATTTTATAGTTGTGCTATGGATTCTTTGAATTTGCATCATTAAAATACCTAATTTTTAAAAAGAATGCACATAAATACCCGCCCCCCATATAATTCACGCTTTTTAATCAGCATCGGGCAGTTTTACAGATTAGTAGATATCTTGTTATGCAAGTTAAAATTTTAAGGTTTACACCACATTGTGACATGATTTCACTAAAAAAATTATGAAACATCACACATGTATACATAATACAATTTTATTTTTTTTATATTCAGATTAAATATCATGTTAATATCATAGAATATTTTAGTACCAATTGTTTTTGCTGTAAAATATATTTAAAAAAATCATGTTTTGCTTTATTTAGTATACACATGATTATAAATTTATATTTAAAATAACAAATTTATTCATCAATATTCTTTTGACAAATATGCACACTTCAAGAAATTATAGTTAAAATTATTTATTTACCTATATAAGGGTATTAATATCAAAGGTGTAACCAAGTACATCTGCATATCAGTTGCTAAATACCATGTATGACTTAAGCACTATAAAGAAAGGAGGAAAAAATGGTTATTTTTCTTTTAGATGTTAATGTACATCTAACTAATTGCAAAGAAATGTTCTTCTCATTCTAACTTATTAAACAAGATTTCTATTCTAAAATTTTTTACAATGATTAAACTAACAATGAATGAAATTAAAACAATTACAATTTCTTTTCAGTATGCATAACTTTCATTTCTGGTATAGATATATATATATGCGATGGATTCTTTCTCTAAATGTAATCATTTAATGTTTTGCCTCTCTTCAATCTGATGCCCACCATTCTCAATGCTTTTGTTAAAGATTGAAAATAAATTTTTGTGGAGATTCTTTAATGGTGTCTCTTTTTTTATTTTTTGAAATTTTCTTAATTGTCCAGAGAACATAAATTATTGGCAGCATTTGTATATCTAACTAATTGCAGAAGAAATCTTTCCAAGCCTCAAAAGCGCATGTGTTACAGTTAATGTGGTTAATCTGTTAGCAAGAATGATTACCAGCCAATGTGATAAATTGATTCCTCACTTTTACCGGTAATTATTCACACTAACCGGTTAATCACATTGACTATAACATATATATAATAACATGATGCATTTTGTTGAGTCATATATATATATACGAGGCATGTTTTTTAAGTAAGGGCCGTTTTGTTGTATACACTAATGGGTGGCGCATGCGCCGTAACAAGTGCTTGCGTCGTGTCCCGGCATTCCTTGGGAACAACTGTGCTCAGTTGCAGCTGTGTAAGTAAATTGTACGGTCTGTTCTGTGTCTTTAAAATATTCAAGATTATCGAATCGCCCACCCTGTGCGAGGTACGATCAGTGATACATTTTTTGTCGGCAAGAAATCTGTCTGCTGCAGACATTCACCGGCAGATTTGTGAAGTTCACGGAGCTACTGCCATGTGTGAAGGCAAAGTGCGTAAGATCATGGCGTCCATGTTTTGGAATAGGCATGGTGTTTTGTTGATTGACTTCATGCAACCTGGAACCACCATAAATGCGGTAGTCTATAGCCAAAGCCTGCGAAAGCTACGCAGAGCGATTCAAAACAAAAGACACGGTATGCTGGCAGAGGGAATTTTCCTACTCATGATAATGAAAGGCCTCACACCGCAGCTCAGATCCGAGCTTTTTTGGACTCTTTTGGCTGGGAAGTTTTGAACCCCCCCCACCACAGCCCCGACCTTGCGATGAGAGATTTTCATCTTTTCCACCATCTCAAACATCATCTCGGCGGCAACCACTACAACGATGACGAAGACGTGAAAACAGCCGTGACCTCTTGGCTATTGGAGCAGGCGGCAAGTTTCTATGAAGAGGGTATTCAAAATCTAGATGTAAGGTATGATAAGTGTTTAAACAAAGTTGGCAGCTTTGTTGAAAAATAGAGAAATGTATGTAGAATATGAAAATAAATTTGGTTTTTGAAAATTTTCTTTCATTTGGTTTTTACTTGCAAACGGCCCTTACTTAAAAAACATGCCTCGTACATCAACAAATTGTATTATGTTATGATTATTTGCCAATTCAATATACAGAAATATATTCTTAATTAAATTAAATTAACCATTTCTGCACCAAAAATACAAGGAAATATAATTTATTAACCTCATTATGGTTTTAAAAAATTAATTTAAAATTATATGAGACAAACTTTTAATAATTCTTAAAAAAACAAAAGGACCCAAAAGTACGAATAATTAGCTAAGTATAATTCTTTCATGTAGCACAAATGTACTTTATTTCCTTTACCACAATTTTTTATTTTATAACAGTATACAAAATTGGTCATTTAAAATAATAAAAGTCAAATCTTAAAGAAATGCAAAGTAAGAGTTTGGATTTTTAAATCATTAACCCTTTGAGGATGGCTGCAAGCGTAATGCTATGAAAAGCCAGCACGCCCACATGGCAGTCATCCTCAAAGTGATTTAAGCACTATAAAGGAAGGGACAAAATGGTTTACTTTTAACATCTAAAAGATGACATTGTAAAGTATACCATATTCTCTGTTTTTATGAAATTGTGCAGATACAGAGCATTGATCCAGCCATTTTGTCTACACCAAGAATCGTACATTTCGATAGACTGCAACCAATTGGGGCCAGAACTCACATACTGTAGTAGGAAGGCACAGAACATAATCACAGCCATGAATAAGGGAGTTAATCTAGAAAAATTAAAATCCATGTACAAGTCTCTGCAAAATTTGAATTCATTCATTCATATGGCACTTAATTATATTCATTAGTATTTCTATTCATACCTGTGGTATGATTGGCAAATAGATAGTGATGCCAGTTTGGGAGACAACAGAGGAACAAATATTTGTAGGTTTATGTCAGGTTTTATAGGACATATTGATGATACAGGGAAACAAATTCATGAATTATCAGCATTATTTCAGAGTTTGATCTTCATTACGTGTCCAGTGCCTAAACAGTTATTGAATCTACCTACTGACAAAAAGTTCTAGTATTATGTAGTTGAATTGGGATATGAACGAGTAATATATTATTATGACTCTTTTACTTTATTTACCTAATTATAAATATATAATATAGCATATAGAATAAGGAAGATTATATATGCTATATTACATATTTATAATTATGCATTATTATTGTTATTACTATTAAAGAAAATCCTTATCTTTTGAAATTCCTTATTTTTCACTGACTTTTTCATTTTCAACTCTGAAGTAGGTAATTTATATTTATTTGAATATTCTCCTAAAACTCCATGTGTAAAATATTCTTAAGATTTCAAAGGTTCAATTACGTATCAAAAAGTATGGCCTTTCCTTATCCAGAGCTCATTTCATTGACCTTTAATTTATTCAAACAAATTAATTGATCATATCAATGATTAATTAAGTACATTATGAATGATTTTTAGATATACATGCTTTTATGAGTTTCTTTCAAAGATGTCTGGATGAATTTGAATGAGGTAAGCATTATTTACAAATAAACAAATTTATTATGATAATTTACAATTATTTATGAATAATTCAGTATACTTTTACTTGGTCGTAATTAAAATCATACTAAATTTTGGAATTTACTCTGCATTCTCACATTTCTTTTGTTAAAGTAAGTTTAAAACCACTTGTAATGAAGACTGAACAAAGTTACTTTTCATTAATACCAAATATTCTAGAAAAGTACCTGAAATATCGATGAAAGTAAAAGTAGAGGAGAGGTAATTTTCCATTCGTTTTTTCTAATCCTTTCAAAGTAACAAAAGCAACTAGAATACCACTGAAAATGTTCAACAATAAAACCATTAAAATTTATCTGAAGTACAAAGATTAAAAACAGTTACAAGATATATTTCACATTAAATAAGCACATTGTATTATTAGTCCCATAATTTTTCCCCAAAAAATATCCACAATAGTTACAAAAAGGTTACATATTTCTAAGTTCAACAAATATTTAAAGAATTTTGAAATTTCATTAAATATTACAGAGTATTTTTAATGCACAAATAGTTGAAATTTTACAAATTGAAAGTATACCACTCAGAAGATTTGGAATAGGAGGAAATTAATTGATTTGGAAATATTTACATTCTTTCCACCAGCATTTTAAAAGGATATAATATGAGTGAATAAGAATTTTATTACTTGAATAAGTTTTCAGTATCCTATAAAAACTTCAAACAAAACATTTTTTTAGTAATTAATTCTATTTCATTTAATTTGTAAATGTGTTAGGCAAGTGTATTCATATTAAATGTTATAAATTAAGATTAAATAATATAAATTAAGATAATATCAGAAAAATTATAATAGTAAATAAAAGGTGATTAAGTCAGTTAATCTGTGTAAATGTTAAAAAATAATTTATAAATAACAATAAATGTATATATCATCTAATAAAAGTTTGATATAAATAAATTCTGATGCTTGACTGAGGGCAGGGTTTTGAAAAATAGTACCTTATCAGATAGAAGGTATCCACTGCAAAGGTTCCATTTGCCAAGATCTGAGTTAGGAAATCTTTAGGTGCCTGTTGTGTGGACCCAGGATTCACTTAAAAATAAAAATGAACAGATTTTAACCAAATCCTACAAAATTATTTTTATTAACAATTTCAGATAAATATATCAAAGGATAATATCAACAAGTTTGTAATCTGAAGGGTGCATAGGTACAGCTTTGAGAATAGGGAATGGAATTTTCTCAAGACCCCATCTCTATTCTCAAATAATATTGCTGTTCTCATTATACATATGGCATTAATTGAAATTCTACTACTTGTGTAGTGCACAAAGAAAACCCCACCCTGCCTAAGCATCCAGGTAGAAAACTTACAAACTGGCTGCCATGACAATTAACCTGGGCACTGTGGCCCATTATGAGCAGCTTATGTGACTGCTCCTCCTACAACAGGGGTACGACATATCATTGGACATGGTCCTACAAGTAACACCATCATTATTGGACCCACTAGAGAAGCAAGACCCTGCTTACATATCAGGTGGCTTCTCATCTCCATATTTGAAGTGCCCTCAGCGGTTCTTATTACTTGTAAAAGACTAAAATGCATATATTTTTTGTTTATCATCACATTTGTAGAAAGTATCATAAATTCAATAAAATATATATTTGTTTTAGATGCAGAATGAAAGAATATTTACTGAAGAATAGGTTTGTTGTGGCAAAGGAAAATGTGTGTCCCAAGATAATCAGAGCCATGCTAAGGAACTTAAGCCCATGAATAGCTCTGATGCCATCTCCTTTGCCCACAGTGAAGATTTTGCTCATGTTGGTCTTAAAGGAAAAGGCAAGAAGACAACGCAACCCTAGGGATGGGGCTGTAAGAGAAATTAGAATCATGAAAATTTGAAAAAATGGTACTTTTTTAGATAGAAGTTAAGAACATGTTTAAAAAATATTTAACACATACCTTTCGGTTTTTGATCTTCTTTTTCACATAATTCAGCCATAGATATACTTTTATTATTTTCATTGGAAAGAATATTCATAGTTTCTGAAGAGCTTCTGCGTTCAAGTACATAATCAAAAATTGTGCCAATAATGGCAATCACAAAAAATACCAGGAAGATACAACTGTAAAAATAGAAAACAAATAAATGGCTATTTGTTAGAAATAGGATAAAATGGAAAAAAAATCATTATTGAGAAGGAAATTTATGCCTATTACGGGAAAACTTTTCTTTTTATTTTTATCTCACTGAGCTTATAACCATGGAAACACACTTCTTGCTGTTAAGAAACCTGAATAGAACTTTTTTGTAGAATTTTTTAAGTTATTAATAAAACGTGCATATATAAAACTAAAGCAGTTAAAAGCATAGCAAAAAGTGTCAAAGAAGAATGATTAACTAAAAAATTGTGAAATGAAGTTTAGATATTAAAAATAACAAAATACTGTTGAGTCTTGCACTTACAAAGTTATAACGGCTCCAGGATCTTTAAACATTCCAGTTTGATCAGTATGACACACTGCTACATGCCCATCAACATCTTTGAAATTTTGATACAGACCTACATAAAGGGAAGAAATTAGAAAACAGTTTAAAAAGTAAAGCTTAATTTTTTCCAGTTTAAGCAAGCTAAATTGGATTTCATGAAAAGCGGAATTTTATGTATAATATAGATAAATATTCCTTTTTCCTTAACAATTAATAAGGCCATGAAATTCATCAATTTTTGAATGTAATTTTTGAGGTTGGTGTAAATCCTTGCCAAATTTTTCGAAGAAAAAAAAAACCTATATGTTTCAATTTTCTTATCTCAAACCATAACGAAGTGTCTTGGCTTGATAATTGATTATTAATTAATAAAACGAATGAACCAAAAATGAATGTCATCCAACATTCTTTTCTTAAATTAATCTCAATCCCAAAGTTATTTTATTATACCACTACTTGAAAAAAATAGCCTTTTAAAAGTTAATTAAGAATTTTGAATGACAAAAATGTAAAGTGACCATTGCCATTACTTTTATTTTTCCTTCAATATGATTCATTTAGACAGATCATAGTGGACTGGCCATATTTGATGCACAGTGAAAATTCAGAAGGAGAAACTTTTAAAAATTAAACTTTTTTAATGTGAACTCTTTACTTATAAGTATAAAACAAGGCATTTATTTCAAATTAAAGACATATCCACTAATTTTTTTTTCAACAGGAGACACAAGGAGTCAAAAATCTGGACTGTCCTGTATAATACAGGAAGTCTGGTCACTTGAATAAATGGCATATAATACTTCTTAACTTAAAGATATAACTGTAATAAACAATGGTAATGTTTACAATTCTTTTTAATTTTCTAATCTGTCTTCTTTTTAATATGAGTATTTTAAAATCAATTATTCCACAAGCCTTTAAGAATTACTCTATTAATAAATGGATGTTGATGCTATTTTCTAAATTCCCAGAAAATTTTTTAATTGCCGTGTCATATCACTGATTGTATAAGTGCACAAAGATCAAGTTTGAAGACTTTTTTATTTAAAAAAAAGTTGTTTTTAATCAACAGATGGTGTAAAACATTTTGATTTTAATGCACTAAAAATTTGTATATGAATTAACGAACATTTGTGGCATCTTTAAAAATCTAATTTGAACAAATTATTTCAGATTTTAAAAGAATCCATATCAGAATATTTGCTTCATATCATGGCTACTATTTATATTTATTTTTTCATTATTATTATTTTGCTTTCTTGAAACTATACAATTATGACTAATCATCTGATATTATTTTAAATTTAAATTATACGTCTTCAGTGGATTTTCTTACTCTAAAAATAAAGGAAATATATTATAATAAACATGTATAATAACTATATCCATTGTATTACATGTAATGATAAATTATGTAGTATTTGTAATAGTTTCTATTTGTGATTTAATTTATATATTACAGAAGCTATACTATATATTTTTATTACTTGCATGTGTAAAAATATCATGGAATGAAGGTTTTAAATTAATTTGAGATTTATTATACTCTCATTAGGATCAGATTATGTTTTTCATGTTCTTTATTAATTCACAAGCAAAATATTTCCTTTTTAAAATATATATAACAAATCTTTTCTTCTGCAAGAGCTTTCAGTGATTGCACTAAGATCTCTTTCATTTCTTTACTTTTTTTTGATTAACTGAGAATGCTCTACTGGTTTAAAAATCATTGCAAACAGGTTTAGAGAATGAAAAGTAAAAATAACTTAGAATTCTCAATTCTTCTTCAACTTAGAAATCATCATCTTACACATATAAGCATACAATAACAAATCGTTTTACTTACTAGCATTTGTGGCATATTGAACATCTTCTGTAGAGCAAGAAAATGGAATGCATACTCCAATTGTGGGTGGATGCCCACTTTGCGTCAAAACCAACCACGAAGCTTGAGGTACTTCCTGTGTAATAAAAATGTATTTTATATATTAAATATTTGAAATTATATATTTATTTTTTTGTCAATCTATATAATTTTACGAAAAACATATGGAATAAAAAATATGTCACAAATATTTTTCTTGGTTTTTTCATATTTTTAAAATAAGAAACAGGTTTTTAAATTTTATAAGCATATCCTTCCATTCTAAAATAATATGTTTTGATCATTTCTTGCAGTGCCAAAGCTCGAAGTAAATGCTGACTATCTTTCATATGTACAATTTTAAGCTGATGAAAAAGATACTTTTTCACTTTGTCAAAGGAGTGGTTCCTGAAACAGCTGCAATAATCATACACCTCTTAATTATGCTACAGAATTTTGGGAAACTTCTGGATTAAAATCCGAGAAAGAATCCCTGATTTTATTTATGTGTATTATATTATGACAGAATGAAGAACATTTTTGACAGGAGTGTAGTGGAGCCAATAAGCACTAGAACACCATTCTGGCATTGTTTTTTTTTATGAGAAATAAATAAAAAATTGTGAAACCATCCCTAAAACAATGCAATTTTTGTCACCCAGGTTAGAGTGTTCCAGTACTGCTTTTAGAGTGTCCTGGTACTGCTTATTTTGCAACTACACCGCTGATATTTGAACATTGATTTTTTAAAGGCCGTGAAATATCATTTATTCTGTTTAAATAAAAATACATGTATAATTGGGGTTAAAAAATCTTTGTTAAGACTATTGGTAATGATTTTAGGGATAATACTTGAATAACTGCACAAATGAGTAAAATCTCTTCAGATTTTAGTACCCTTACATAAACTTCTCTTCTTGCTTACAATTCCTCATCTATAACATCTTTTAATATCCATCCTTCAGGTTTTAATCTACCTGAAGAATAAAATGAAAAGCCATTATCTACATCAAATTGCCTGTTGATCATACTGAACTTTCAACTGTTAGCAAAGAAAAACACAAATGCAGCAATTCCCAAAACTTAATTTCCTTTCAAAAGTAAGCTGAACTTAGAAATTATGTTTGAAAATATTGAGAAACTAAATAGGTCAGCACATTTTTGAAATGATATACTGAAATATATATTAATATTTCATAATTTTTTTACAATTATACTTTTTGCTTGGTTATTGATTTTTTTTTTATAAAGATGCATGCATGTATTTATATCTATCACATGGATATTCTAAATTATCTGAAATTTAATTGCTGATTGCAGAAATTACTTGAGTCAATTTTCTTTTTTTCAAAATTGCATTTATGCTCTTTTCAAATTTTAAAAGGTATTTACATAATGAGTGAAGAAATGACAAGAGTCAACTGAAGTCACATTATAGGTATATAAAATCTACCAGGTAAAAAAAAAAAATATACTGATTTAAAAAATTAATCATTTTTTTAAAGATCTCAGCATTTTGAAATTATTGACTTATATGGTTTCTGCAATCAAGGATTCAATTATGTAGGAGTTTTACTCCATGATAGGTTCCTAGATTTTTGAAATGGAGTTGTTATTCTCCCTTTTCACATTATTACTTATCAAATTTGAATTATTACTTATCAAATACTTGAATTTTTGTTTCTGATGTAAAATTCATGCAAGTATTTTATATTTAACTTTTTAAAATCCTCTTTTCAAGTAATAAAAATTTTACTTCAGTTAATCTGTGTAACAGGATATAATATGAAGATATGTGCATCACAATATATCAAAGAAATTGAAGACAAAACTAAAATTACAAGTTGAAAAATAAAATAAATGTAACCTTTTGGTGTGAGGAAGTTGAAGCATTAAAGTTGATTAGACAGTATTTTGAATGTATTGAGGATTCTTTTGAGTGAACTATAGTTTTGACACATTCTGAATAAAATCCAATGAAATAAACTGCTCCTTCAAGAATTCCACTAGAAGCTTTTCCACTTGCGTCAAAAACTAAAAGCAACATATGAGTTACGATAACAAAGTAAGCGCATAATAAAAACATATAAAGTACTGTTATATACTAAATAAAAATGTAGGTAAAATATTATTTTATTTACATTAAAATATATTTAATATGAAATGAAATAAATGTTCCTGAAAGGTTCTTCTGAGGTAAGTACTGTAAATAAACAATTTTGTGTGCAATAAATGAGAATTATCGAATGAAAGAAATGGCCAGCTTCTTAAAAAAAATCAGCCATGATAAATTAAAAATATGAATAAAAAGTTCATTTTATGTATTTCAATAATTTTTTTTTTGAAAATTTTTCATAAAATTAAATTCAGACTGTATGATTTACAGATTATAAGGAAGAAAAAAAAAAAACAGTTATTGTGTAAGGAGCACACATTTTTTGAAAATAACTTTTTTTCCTTTCAGTAAAAAAGTTTCATTTCTTTAAAATTTTGGTAATATATTATAATTAGATGATAGAAGAAGAAAGAAGAGAGAATTATGATTTTTTTCCTCTTAAGTTACTATAGAGAGAGTTTGTAGGCAATTTATTACTATCAGAAAAAATAGGGAATTCAAATGAAAATGTTTGAAATAAAAAAAATGCGTAATATATATTCCTTGTACTTTAAAAAATTCTATATTTATTGTCATATAGAAAAATACTTGTTAGATCCAGATTTTTAATTTTAACTTTCTTTTAATGAATTTAATTTTTATATTTAATTATTCAGGTATAATATGCTTTACCCGATTTTAATGGGAGATAACAGATATTAAGTTCAGTAAATGGAAATGAAACATATATAAATGCCAGAATAACAGGTATATTTAAAGCATTTTTTGTCTCAAATTGTGTTTAATTAATTTTTTTTTGACAGAGAATAAAAAAAAAGTATAACTAAGCATAATTTTTTTTAAAGCAAACTTAATAAAAAATGAATTTGTGGTCCACATATCATATTGTCGTTTTTAAAAAAAGCAAACTAATTAATATAAATAAATAGGAAAGTTCTTTAAAATGAAAAGAAAAACAGACTTGATGTTACAGAGAATAGATACAGGCTACTTACTTTTCAAAGCATTTGTATCACCACTTTGGGCTAAGTCAATCAATTTCTTCGTATCAGATCGACAAGTTTCGGTTATTTTTTCAGATCCCTCATCCAAGAAATAGAATAAATCGTCTAAAAATGATAAATATGGTGCAGTTAGATTTTCAAATAAACTATGGTCTTTCGAATCAACCGCTCTTTGAACAGCATCCGCAGCTCCGATCAGCAGGAGAACGGCAGAAATGTAAACAAACCAACGTGTAGAAGCAGTTGCGGCTTTCGGATTTTCGTGCATTCTGATTGGCTAACACAGCTTGCGCTAATTTTGTTTTCACTCTCACTTTTCGTTCTCCAAGTTCGAATTTCTTCTTTTTAAAAACCTTTTTAAAGGAAGGTAACGCTTCTTTTATTAAATTAAATGAATAAAATATGTTTTCTCTTCCAAGCGCAAATAGTATATTTTTTAAACCTGAAACTTATTGGCTGTTTGCTTTTTGTTGGATGAACTATTGCCGATTGGAACTGCTTTGACATACTTCTGCGCTTGGACTGTTTATAAAACTTCATTGCCGAAGTATAAGAATGAGAGAGATAGAGAATGTTTGGCGTTCTGCCACGTTTTTTTTTTCTTTTCTTTTTCCTCTCGCCTTCACTTTTCCCCCTCCCATTTTTCTGCAGGCAGGTATTGTTAGTCAAAACACAATCGCGATTTAGAATAAATCGCATGCATCACACCTTTTGCGTAATTGTTGTGCGTAAAATAAAACATGCGTGTTCTTTGATAAACCCTGTCTGTGTTAAGTTCTTTTACTCCTTTTTTAACCTTGAAAGCGTTCATTGCTATATGCTTCCCTTTGAGTTTTCAAAAACATTTCAATAGAATTTGTAAAATATGTTACGAAATGATAGCATTTGTATAAAAAAGGCTGATGTTATCCTTTAATAATGTTCTGATTTCCCCGTTAGGGGGGAAAAACCCGGAAAATAAAGGGGAAGGGGCAGGAATTTTGAAAATACATTTTAAAAAATAATTGAAAACTGATTAAGCTCATTCGTCAAGTATTATATTTTACGTACTTTTTTTTTTACACCCGAAAATTGATGCTGGATGAAGATAAAGTATTTTGTGAACACAATTTTTAATATTTGGCTTATTTTTAAAATTATAAAGTAACAATTTTTATATTTAATTCTAAGTAGTTAAAATTTTTTCCTTAAGTAGCTTTAATTCAAAGCAAAAAAGAAAAAAAAAAGCTTTTTCTAAACTGGGTCGGTAAAACACTGCATTATAGTTTTAAATGGATTTTCTTGAACTCCGTGTGAGTATTTCATAGTATTTTGAACTCTAAGGTTGTTCCACTTCCTTGTTAGTATGTAGCAGATCTTTCCTAAGATTGCTTCAAAAAGACCCTCTTTGGCCTGTTGGTTAGATGTCATCTTCAAGGGTTACGGGTTCGACACCCGATTCCACTAAAGATCCGCCGTATATGTGGGCCTGGAGCATGCTAAATTTGATGCCGATGGTTGTGGAGTAGAAATTCGGAGAGGGGTTTTCTGACTACGGCTCAAAATTATGAGGTCCGTCTGACATTATCCGTTGTTTTGCGTTAAAATGCGATGTTAATGTAATCTAGCTACATTAAGCTCCAAAAAGACTTTTTGAGCGAAACAAAATGTTCTTTTGTTGAAAAGTTACATGTATTCTGTTCGCAGCGCATAGCAATGTTTCTCCCTTTTTGTGGGTACTTATTGGTCCAGAAAATATTCAATAGTTCCAGGTTTCTTTGGATCAGGATCCAAAATGGAATTTTCGCTCGTTTTGCTTATTTAAATTAGAACACATATTTACATTATATATTTCAACTTTTAGTTAGTTTAACCCTTCATTTTGAAACCATACAGCTGCTATTTTGAGAGGGCCTCGTCATTTGTTAACGCCTCAGCAGGTGCCCCATTCTCCAAGTTTCCATTCCACACCAGCGGGAGGACGTTTGAACCCCGACGGGTTGAACGTGCAGTAGGTTCGCATACACATACTATATAGCTTTGGTGCAAACGGGTCTTGAGGTCGAGGCTGTCAGTGTGGCCACCAGATTCATCAAAACCAGTAGATAAAAATAAGAAAACGATCTTGATTCAAATGCTTTTATTGAAATTTGTCACACGACTGTATCAAATTATTTCTCTTTTTTGTATACGATGAAATAATTAATCTTTTATTTTTACTTTCACGTATAGGAGGTATACAAAGAGAAAGCATTGCGATCGCCAAAAAATATGACCTCGAAATTTTGATTGATTTACACGTTTTAACCTCCCTGAGACCAGAAAAAAACAAGCAAACCATTTTTTGGAAATATGCCTATTGTGCAGTAACTCTGAAATGGAATGAGTTAGATGGATGAAATCTTTTGTGTTGTCTTGGCACCAAAATTGAAATCTGCATGGACGAGTCCGTCTGTGTATCCATCCAAGTGCATGAGAGCGTGATGACTCTAAAACGCAACAAGCTACACAAATGAAATTTGGTCTGTGATTTTATCACCTGTTTTGTAGAATTGCATCATATTTGGGACCACATTTTTTTATAGGTTTACGGTCTGTCTGTTCTTGTGTATGTGGGAGGAAAAATTCAAAAACGCAACAAGGTAGAGATATGAAATTTCTTACGGTGTTTTGATTCCAAAATTTTCTATCTATTTTTAAATTTTGACGCATTGAATCAAAGGAAAGACATCGAAAATGCATATTCGATTTCGTTCAATATTGAGAATCTAAACATAAAATGCGCCGTAATGTTTAAGTACTGTTCGTTTCAAAAACCCGAGACTAGCACTTTTGGACGATTTTACTGCGGAAAAAGGGATGGCAGGCAATGAGTAAGATGAGCGCATTTCCGTTCTTTGTTAAATCACGCCCAGTAAAATGTAAGTATCACCTTTCCATTCTTCACTTTCCCCCTATTTTGATTAAAATAACTCTTTCCGGCACATGCGCAAAAGCGCGGAGGGTTTCCGAATCCGTTGCTAAACAATAGGTGTTGACCTATATTTTTTAGTTAGTCTTTTTTATTTAGTCTTTACAACAATCAATAAATGAAAATAAAATGTTTCTATATACTGCTAAGAAATGTAAACATCTCCCCCTGCATTTTTCACTTGATCCCTATTTTGGTGAAATCAACTTCGCCTGGCGCATGCGCAAAATCATGGAGGGTTTCCGTATCTGAGAATGATCAGTATATGAGAGATAGTCGAGAAGTAGGACACCCGCTAGTTAAATGAAATATTTAACTGATTGAATCAAAATTATTTTAAAATTTCACTAGTGTCTTTTTACTAAGATTTTTTATTTATTTTATTGAACGCTTTTTGAAAATTTTTTAAAGGCTGTGTAAAAAGATCTCAAATCTACGTTTGCTTACCACTGTATGCTGTGAATTAAGACATGAATACTATTTTTCCTAATTTACCGTTGCGATAAAATTGCGAGTAAAGGAGTGATAGATGCCGGGATGCTTAATGAAAATTTCAAATGTGCCAAAAGATTTTTGGTAATTTTAAAATAATTTTTTTTCCTATGGATTTCTAAATGTAACATAAGAAAAATTTCGAATCATTTTATATTTTTACTTTCTCGTGTACAAAGTTCGGCTTTATTGTGATCGTCAAACAATTCTACCTCGACATTTTGATGAATCTACGAATACAGATAGAGCCTGTTTGGTGTTTCCTTCGAAGTAAGTACCCTGTGCAACTATGTATTTTTGCCATCGTTCATCTGCAGGTGAGTTTGAAACTCCCTCCCCCCCGAAAAAAATCCTAAGGATAATGTTCTGAAATTTAAACTATACTTGATTTTTATTTGAATATGTTCGAATATGTGACCCTTGTAAATCAAATGACAGCACCAAATTAGATTGAAAATATCGCACATGATATGCAAGAAAGTCGAGAGCACAATTCCAATTTTTCGATACACTCATCTGATGCTCCTTTTTCACATTATTGTGAAATGTGCCGACATCTTTTCGTTAAAAACGTCAATGCATGCTCGATTCGCTAGGGGAAGAAACGTCTGATAAGTTATGTGATTCCTCTCATTGTTCGAATTTTTATTGTTTTTCTCATAAACTCAGCATTTATTTGCGGAATAAAATCAGTTGAAATTCCAAAAGTTCAACGACCTCAAACCGAAAGCATGACTTGTAGGGTTTATACGTCACACAACTAAAGGACGATAACTTTTGTGAAAAGCAGAAATTACGTTGGTTTTTGCCTTCACCCGAGGAATTTCAAAGTTAATCTTGTTTAATAAAGTTTTTCTCTTCTCCCTATTCCAAAAACTTCTTTAAAAATGATATGAAAAAAGGTGAACGACCTTCTATATTTGTAGGCGACTTAACATTTTCATAAGAAAATTTTTTACTTTCTCGCATACGGAAAAAAAGTATTGTAATCGCTAAAAAAAAAAAGTCGATTTCGGTATTATAATAAAGTTTGACGTTTTGGACCTCACTGAGTCCAAAAAAAAAAAAAAAAACGGGAATTTTTTTTTTGAAATTATATCTGTTTGTCTGTCTGTGTGATGACAGATCTACATGACGGCTCAAAATTGCCACGAGTTGGATGGATGAATATAACTTGGTGTGTGTTAATTCCGCACAAATTGCAGAATTGCATCAAATATCAAATTTTGTACCAATTCTATCGACGAGAATAGATATTTTTTCTAATCACACATACTCCATATTTACAAATATTTTTTAACCTGCAAGTTGGCCCTTATTGGGACACCACGAGTATGTGGATGAGAAGCTGTCGGATAAGTAAGCGAGGTCTCGCTTTCCCGGAGGGCACAATAATGGTTGGAGCTTGCATTCTGCCAATGATAGAGCGTGCCTCCAAAGGGAGGGGTCGGGCCGTGGCCGGTGATGGTACTAGGACTCCGGCCTCAGCACTCGGAGACTGTCATTCAGATACACTGCACAACCTAGCGCCAGGTCGTGGTGATTTGATATGAATTAACCTGAAAGTTGCCACTCACATTGGATGACATTTATTGGTTATGGTTATTATTCATTGGTTATGCATTTTTAACAATTGCAGTCACTTACTAGTGCGGTGCCATTAATGTCCAACGAAAATGTTTATTACTTTATTGTACAAAGTTGTAACTTTTGTTACCGGCAAGAACTTGACATCTTTACTCGTACTGCTACAAAGACTGAAAAGCAAGAAGCGAATAGTATTAAACAATTACACAAGAAAAAATATTTTCACATAGAATCAAAATAAAAATTCATTTACAACGTGAGACAGAAATAATGATAAGGCGGATATTTAATTGTAGAATCTGTGGGTGCAAGATTTAAAGTAATTTTCAAGCGCTTTTAGCTTGACCTTGGCATGCCTTTCGAAGTTTACCAGATTTTAAAGAGATGCATCGAGGTTAACAAGATTCATATCTAGAATTTCTTTTAAGAGCTGAATTTTTGTTTCTTGGACATTGAAATAGGAAGAGTGAAATTGATTTTTCGGGTGCTATGAGGTGATAACCACGTAATTACACCCGAAGCATATTAATTTGGAGGGAGCTTATTTTAGGAAGCATGTGTTATAGTTCGGTATTTGCTTAGGAGAGCATCATCTTTTCTTGTTTTGTTCACGAGTTGCATGTCTTGAAAATATTCACATTTCTCCCAACAATTTTCTTTTTCGACATTGTATCTCTTACTGATCGTGACAATGAGATCTTTTGTAACACTTTGGAACTTTCTGTGGTCTCATTTCCAGATTTTGCAAGTTAATCAGCTTCCTTATTCGGTACAATTCCTGAGTGACCGGGGACCCAGTTCAGCGTAATTGACAATGAATGACAAAGAATAGAACGGAGTGTTTTATGTAGTTCAAGGATGATAGCTGAAGATTTACGAGTAACAGACTTTAAGGATTCCAAGATACTTTTACTATCATTAAGGAAACTGGGACATTTTGGACCGTCAATTTTTCAATTTTAGCCTCATAAAATCAGGGACATGTCAGCGATTCCGGAAATGTACAATATGTATAAGTTTGAAATGCCAAAAGCTCATAAGTTAAGATTTAAAAATGTAACAAAAGGAGGCAGTCTGATAAAAAATATATTATTTTGAAGTTAAATATACAGTTTTTAAAAACATTTTTCTCGAAACATTTTTTTCTTTTCAAATTTAGGTGGTATATATGTATATAATTCTTTTCATTGCATGGATAGAATTTTTTTTAAATATTTATAAACATTATCTATTTGTTAAATATATTATTATTTATTTCTGAGCAGTAATATATTCTTAAGATGCTATATATAATAAAAATATCATGCAATTTTCAGATTTATAAATTATATATTTTTAAGTGTATTAAAATGAAAATAAGATCACTGTAATTATTGAACCTTTGTTCACATATTATGCTAATGTGGGAGTGAGCGTGCTGATTTGTAGTTATGTAGCAGATTTATAGTCAAATTCTAATTAACTAACTTGTAGAACGTTTTTAATTATCTTTGTGTTACGGGAATCTTTGCCCTTTGAATTCGATGTGTTATTCTACTTCCCACAAATGTTTGAACATTATATTTTAAACTGATTTTATTAAATTGTATTCAATAAAAAAAAGGAAGGCCAGAATTATTTTTTAAATATCTGATTTTCCTTCCACAAGAATTGATTCAATATGCGATTTTCTAGTTTTGGATTTTATTTTTTGTGATGATATGTCATTTCAAAAGATCTTTCAGATTTAGCACTTACTAGTCAAAATTCCGTCACCTACTTACATACAGTAAATATGCCTTTCTTCTTTTTCATTAAATATAAGGGCAAGAAAGCGCATTTTTCTCGCATATGAAACTAATAGTTTGAAAACTAGGCGCCTATTTTTTTAATTATAAGCTTGTTTATTAAAGTTTTATTTATAAGCTTGTACAGAGGAGGCAGTTACGGGATTTCCTTGTGTAGCCTGTGTTCACCAAATAGTTCGTAATTCTTTTTTCGCTATAGGCGTATATAATGCGTGTTTAGGAACGTGTATTCAGTTATTCAGAATTGTTATGAACGTGTAAACAGTATCGAGATTTCTATGATAGCATGATAAGATTATTTTGGGCGCATAAAAACGACCTAAACGGAATTGTCGAGACATAGTGTTGTGCTATATTTTCAGGATTTCATGAAGAATCTTGAGCCTTCTTTATAAAAAATAGATATTTATTGACGATTTCCACAGCACAGACATTAAACAAAACTCTCACATAACTCACAATGCATTAATTCACATTGAATTCTATCTTAACAACCTTTCTTCTTCTAGGCAACGTTCGCTGAGACCAAAAATATCGTTGCTACTCTATTTTTATAACCTTCAGAAAAGAAATGATACCAAATGATTTTTTAAATCAATTTCTTTTACGGCCAAACGATATTTTAAAATTAATTTCTTTTATGGCCAAACGATTTTTTATCTAATTAATTTATTTTCTTTAATTATTTTAATAATTCTAAAAATTTATATATTTTTTATTCGTTTCAAATATTACAGTGTTTTGACATATTTTAGGTTTTCAAATAACAACCTATGAACAAAATCATAGTTCCGCCTTTTCAAAATCTTTCAGTTTCTGCTTAGTTAAAGCCGATCTTGCACATAATAGTATAATTTTTCTCTTGAATAGGAAATAAATATAAAAAATGAATGTAATTTAATAATTATATCTAGTTACTCTAGATCTTAATATAAATAAAAGTCATTGTGGCTATGTATGTGGGTATGTGACTATGTTTTACATCTCCTCCTAAACCAACGGATCTTTTTCAACCAAATTTTGCACACTTATTATTTAAGACAAGGGGAAGATACTTATGAACTTTTCTAAGTCCAGAAGTTAATTAAACAGTCAATTAATTAGAAATTAACCGAAACCGTTTTTCCGTCGTAACTTAGGAGCAAATTGTCCGCCAAAAAATATTTTTATACTATCTTAAAGTTCAAAATTTTACCTTTTCAATGATACCAGTTTTATATCTATGACATTTTCCCTTCAATTTGTATTAATTTTTTAAAGTTTCAAAATTGTTAATTACGTGCAGACGATTTTTAAATATCGCAAATTTATAGCTACGAACTAATTTACCTTTATTTCTGAAATTTTTGTTTATTTTTATAAATATGTTTTATATAAGAAGAGAGTCAACAGTCAACTTTTAAAAGCCCCAAATCTTATTAAAATTTCAGTTAATTGGAAATTAAGCAAGATTTTGGCATTTTACTTGATATTTTTCGAAAATATGTATTATTCCACAAAAATTATTTTTACTCATAATAGATTCCAGGATAGACACATAGGATATTTGCTTGTTGTTTTTACACTTTTATAAAAACCATGCCTCCACATCTTCATTATAATCAAGCTTTGAGGTACGGCATGCATAATGCTTATGTCTAATCAAAAATAAAAAATATATATATCTGTAAAATTTGCTTTATTTCAGTATTGGCATTTCATAATTTCACGATTCCAATACCTAGATAAAATAATTACAAATTTGAAATGTAAAAAAAAAAAAAAATCTTTATTGTGAATTTATTCCCTAATTTTACCTTCCCTATATCGCTCTCCATTATGCCACCCCCACTCCAATAATAACATCCAGGTCAGAACGTTCCGGCATTGCTTGATTTACGACTAAACCACTGCATCCAGCGAAATGATTTCAAATTATTCCGAACGAAATGTAAACAGAGAATAAATCATGGCTCACGTCATTAATTATTTCTCTGCTTTTGCTCTAATTTTTTCTTCCAGATGAGGTAGCCAGGGTGAAAATGGCCGTTTCCGCTTGGTTCTTCATGTTCTTGATTCGAGAAAAATTCTCTGATCCCATCAAGAAATAAATTAATTTAAAATTCGGAGACAAATATTTTTTAACCGTTCTTGTTTTAAATCAGAGATAAATATTTCATTTATTACCTAAAAAATGAAAATGATATCGTTATTAGAACGTCGGATGCAAGAATTTTAAGAAATTCGAATGAAAAATTAACATAAAAGTGACTGTTTTTCAAAAATTTCTCAAAATTCAGTAAATTAAATTAGAAATTTTCAAAACCAACTTCATTAGAAAGAAAATTGTCTGCTCTTTCCGATGGTGTATCTATTTTTTCGTACAATTACCCGAAACCATGCTATTGAGAAATTAGAGCAAAAAATAGCCCAAAACAACACAAAATATTAAATAAAAAATTTTCGAGATAAAATTTTAAAATTCTAGCTTCGAGGTGCATTGAGTCACCATTAAGGCTACCTGTGTGCGAAATTTCATGACTGTAAGTGCGGTAGATTCGTCTGGACATCACACACACACGCAAACATTGCCTTTTATAAGTATAGATATTGAGAGAAATAGTCGAGATCAGAGAGTAGGGAGAGCGTTTCCCGTTTTTGGCTGTTGATACATAACATTTTAATTCTTAGAGGGCACATAGTTAGAGTAAATAAAGTGTTTATGATTTCTGTTGCTATTTCCTTTGAAAGATTTGTACACATCTCTCCGAGGAAAATCTACAACAGAATAAACCTACATGGTCGGCCTTACAGGATGATATTGGATTTTATTTAGAAGAATACTGCAATTCATTATTGAATTTCGCGAATAAGGTTTGGAATCTTGTGAGTACTATTCAAAACTTTTAATTTCAATTTTTGCTGTTTTCTGAAAGAATCCGTTTTCTCAAACGTATTCTGTACTTATTTTTAAAGTGAAGTAAAGTGCTTTTTTTTAGTAGTAAATAATTTAGAAAGGTATAAAAAAATGTTGAAGATTGTCGTGGACAATGGAGATAAGTCTTCTTAACTCCACTGATCCCAAAAATAAGGATAAAATTACTGTATTTACGCACAGACTCTATAAATGATAAAAGTTTAATTTGAGTCCTTTAGACCCCCTAAGGTCTGCAGCGTGCTGTTTAAGATCTGATTTGTTGGATTAAATTTCAGTTTCGAAGCTACACGAGGACTAATTAGAGGCGAACCTCGTAAGTTCAAGCAATGATCAGATGGCGACACCTGAACTGGCACACCACCGCTCCAAATTTTCACAACAGTAGAAGAGACACTGACGAATTTCACGTACTCCAGATCCGTGCACCCAACGGATCTTAGATGAAATCGTTTTTCGAACCTGCGATTATCCATATCAGATGCAGCAGATAAATGTCCAATCCTTTATACCATAGTTTACTCCCGAACTCGGAGCCAGGACGCCTCAGATGTCCAATCCCGAAGCCAAGACTTGATCACTAGACCTGGTAGCGATTACCTCGTGACAGAATCTAGACTTCGAAACCGGAGGATTACATGGAATATCCTCTGTGTGAGGGGGTCTGATGCACGTTAAAACCGTCAAGAGTCAAATGTCCTGCCGCTGGTATAGCGTTGAGGTTTGGACATCGGGGTGCCTGCTCAGGTGCCGTCCTCGTCATCTGATCGTGGTTAAAAATTACGAGGTCCGTCCCAAAATAACTCCCATGTAACTTTAAAACGGGGGATTAATGTAACTAAAGTATCCTCAGGCCACCGGGTAAATTCGATAGGCTAAAAATGTTGATGGTAGTAATATTTTGAAAAGAAAATTACATCAGACAAATTCTTCCAAAATCTATCCTTATAAACAATATTATTGCGGTAATTTTGGGACTTGGCGATATTTTGTTTTTGCGATATTTTGGTGATGGCTTGTTTGGGAATCAGGAAGTTTGAAGATTCGGCGAAGCTTGGTTCTCGATATACTGCGAATTGTCTAGAAAGTTCGATCTTTCACCTCGCCAGACTATAAAAGGCAGACAGCTGCGCAGACCGCGGTGGCCTAGTGGTAAGATGTCGGCCTCAGAGCCGGAGGGTTCCAGGTTCGAAACCCGATTCTACTGAAGATCCATCGTGTATTGGGTTTGTAGTACGTTAAATCATACGTAGGGGGTCAAACGTCCTCCCGTTGGTGTGGTGTCGAAGTTTGGAGAGGGGATGCCAGCTCAGGTGTCATCCTCGTCATCTGACCGTCCTTCAAAATTACGAGGCCCTTCCCAAAATAGCCATCGTGTAGCTTCAAAACGGGACGTTAATATACCTAAACTAAACGGACAGCTGCACTGAGTTGTAGTCGTAGAGTTGGTGAAGCTATCCATCACTGAGAAAGCTAGTGAACTCTGTGATCTTTTGTATAGTTCGTGCTGTATTGTGATTGAGTTATATAAGTGTATTTCTTCACACACTTGAGTTTGTGACTGTTGAATTCGTGCTGTGATATTGTCTGATAATTAAATTATTTAAATCCACAGAACCTATGCCATCATTTGCACCTCTTTTTGTAGGTGAAAGACGGTATACGGCGCAGCTCGTAATACGCTAATGTAACTAAACTACCCACCGGTCACCGGGGAAATTCGATAAGCTGAAAATGTTGTTGTTAGTGATACTTTGAAAAAAAAAAGTTACAGCATGCAAATACTTGCTAAATTCTATCCTTACACAATAATATTAAAATGTGAAGGCAATGTTGTCTCTGCAAAAATATAAATAGTGTTTCCGCTCCATTCTGTAAGTGTGCAAATACTTTTCCTTTATTGTACGTGAAAAATCGCAGCGAAAGGTGTTAGGGAGTAAAAAATTATGAAGTTTCACCATAAAATGGGAGACGTGGTTTACAAATAAAGGAACAAGTAGCGTCTCTCAGTGGCATCCGTGTCATAAAATCGTCCCCTTCGTCATCAGTGATTTAGCTTGTGTAAACTGCTGCCGGGACATGATATTTTTTAGCCCATTCATCGCATTTTACTTTCAAAAGTGACAAAAGCGCATTAATGTTTTGTCACCATGACTAGCGGCGTATTGAGAGCAAGTGACTCCCGCAAATAATACGATTTTTTAAATCCTCGTCGTCATCAGTGACTTAGCTTGTGTAAACTTGTGGCAACAGCCACTGAACATTTTATTTTCATCTCGTGTTTAACGGCAGCTCAAAGTTTGTGAACTGCAGAATGGCTACTTCAATTAAATTCCAATTCATGTTTTGAGTTGTATCGCATCGCATTTTGGATGTTTGCAATTTGTTATTATGATGATATTGAAGTCTTTATTTTTTTAAAGATATTGTTATCAATCTAACGACATCTTTTCACTACAACTTGAATACATTTAAAAGACTATAAACAGCTGCCGGGGCAGGTCATTTTTTCGCCTACTGAATGTAATGCCTTGCTTCTTCAAAAAAGTGACAAAAACGCATAAGTTTTATCACCGCCATGGCGAATTGATAATAAGTGTTCGGTAAATAATGCCATTTTTTTAATCCCAGTCGCCAGTGGCGAATCTAGGATTCCGGTCTGGGGGGGGGGGGGCTGAGGTCATAAAATTTTAGTCGTCGTGATGAATGTCAAACTTCAAGGCTAAAGTAAACCAAAGCTCTTTAACTTTACAGACTTTACTCACCTGACAATAAGAATCATAAAGAACAATACAATACTTTCAATAATTTCATAAAAATTACAATGAAATAACTAGCCCAAAAATGTCTTCGACCGCGTCAATGCTACAAGTACAAGTGGAATGACTACAAAAGTAGCAAAATTTTCGAGCCTTTCAAGCCAGAAAGCAATGTTGAAATGTTTTTATTATTTTTTTAAAGAGAGAAATTAAGAAAAAACAGTTGTAATGATGATAAATTAAATCAGGAATTCTGGCTTGGCTCTGGGGGGGGGCTGTAGCCCGATAGCCCCTCCCCTGGATTCGCCACTGCCAGTCGCCATCAGTGGCTTAATAAGCGTAAATGGCGTCAAGGATATGGTATAATTTTTACGACCCCCTTATCATATTTTCGTTTAAAAATGACATAAACGCAGTAATGTTTTGACTCCATGGCGCCCCCTAAAACTATCCTCCGGGGCAACTATACCACCCTTGTCCCCCGGTCGCTACGCCACTTGCGTCCCTAAAGTCGATCAACCGGGCGTAAGCCTGAGAATTCGCACCGAAGTTAGATTACAAACTGTATTAAGATTCTGACTTACGCTTATGGTAGCTCGAAAATTAAATTTAGCGGAATTAATTTTCTGTAGTTCCAAGTTACATAAAAAAATCTTAGGCAGAAAAGAAATAGTAATAAATTATAGTTGCCTGTATTGAAAATAGTAGATTAACATCTAGCACTAAATTTGGATTTGTATCTAGCTTTAAAATACGATGACAGCAATGGAGACATAGACGGAAACGATCTTCTGTGAAGAAATAAAAGTATTTTCTAACATTTTCAGGTAATGCATATGTGATTGGTCTGCATTAGAATTCCTTACAAAATTCACCAAACAGGAAATACCTTTCCCAAGTTTAATATAATATTAAGAATCTTATTAATAATTCCGATAACCACTTCTGAGTTCAAATGTGGTTTTTCAAAGCATAAAATAAGAAAAAAAAATTAAAATCAACAATGGGACAAGAAAGACTATCTTACATAATTTTGCTTTCCACAGAAAATAAGTTATGCGAAATTATCTAATTTTTATTATTATATTATCTGTAATCAGCTAATTATTAAAAAAATTATCTTTAAATTTTATCTAATTTATGTCAAAAATTAGATAAAAATTAAAGCAATGAAAATAAAATATTAATAATTTTGCTTTAATTTTTTATTAATACAAATGGGCTAAAAGTTAAGCATCACTATGTTCCTTTCCCATGTTTCTATACCCTTTTCTTGTATTAAAAATTTAAAGAAATATTGATTTATTCACGTTTTCATTTACTTGTGGTCCCACCCTATATTTTGTGCCCGGGACCTCAAAATCCAAAGGGTGAAGCAAATAGCACAAAACTTACACTTTTCATAAAATGATGTTTTTTTCAGACACAATGTCGAAAATTTTGAATAAAATTACTTTGTATGTTAATCATTTTGAATAATTAATGTAAAACAATGACTTTTGGTTAAATATGTGTATGAAATAAAAGTATGAGCAGCCGCATAATAAAGGTAGGTATATTTATTAATTTCCATCAAATGAATAAATTTTATTGGAATTTACATTATTTAAAAATCGATACGATATTTTTGCCGATAAATACAGGAAAATACTTTTCTTGTGGGTGCTAGATTAATTTTCTGCCATCTATGAAAGAAAAGAAAGAGTAAAAAGGATTAACAAGAGTTTATATAATAAACAGTTATTAAAAATGCACTTTTAATACTGAACTGAAAAGTGGAATTTTTCATTTTAATTATTTTCTACTTTTTAGTATTCAATTTATAATTCATTTTTATAAATATTATGGAATCTCAAAATCAGTTGTTTCTCTAATTCTTTGCCAGCTGGTGCCACGCGTATGGAACCAAAAATTAATTAAATTAACTAATTAAGCTCTGAAAATGTTAAAATAATGTATTGTCATCAAGAACGTACAGCTGCTCAAAATTTCAGAGCTCTAGCACATCAGAAAGTGCGAAAAAAATCAATTACAAAATTCCATCTTTACAAGCATGAAACAAGTTAAATTAAATAAAAGTGATTATCAATTTCGCACAATCTTTTAGAAAGAAAATTGAGAAAGATAAAAATTGAACGACTATACCTGCTTGCATTATCTGTCTAAAGCTGATTATTTCTGTTACTGGATAGGTTCTGAATCAGGATTTGATCTCTGAAAAGAAAATTAACACGCTATAAAAGTTTAAAACTATATAATTTTTCCATATTAGTGGCTTATGAAAAATTATAACTGTCTAAAAAGTGTTTTGTTATTAAATAACTTTTTTTTTTTACTGAAACGTTTTTTATTAATAAATAACGAATGGTGCAATCGTAAAAAAAAAGAGGGAAACCTCTGTAACTCTGGTATTTATTACATTTATCGATCTACTTTTCATGAATCACCATGAAAAGTAGATCGATAAATGCAAATAAATATAATATACTGTCCCTCAAAAAATGGGCGTTGCCTGTCAACAGTGGGAATTTGCAGTTTTTTGTAAATATTTCGGAAATTATTATATATATGCACTTGATTTTTTGGATACCGGCGTTATAACGTCTCAGCTTTGCTCTCATGTTAAAATGTTACTATGTTACAATTCACTTTTTTCCACAGTCATGTTTAAAAATTTTTTTAAAAATTATTAATTTTTTTATTTATGAATTTTTTTCACGACTTTATGTAAAAAAATGGTGTTCTGTTAGTGAGTGAAAATTTTTGAGAAATATATAATACTTTCCGCGATATCGTCAAAAGTTCGTAAAATTGGGAAAGGCCATTTTTCAAAACAGTATAACTCTCGAAATTTTAATCAAAACTTTATAAAAAAAAATTGGGGAGGCTAATTTCATGACGGGAAAAAAATTAATAGTCGTAATAGGAAAATTCCGAGATAGCTGTTAATTAACTATGTTAAATGCTGTGTGAACTGTGCTATGCTGTTAAAACTGATTAACCGAGTTAATTAACTCGGTTAATCAGTTTTTTTATCTGAATAAACCTGTACCCTTGAGCCATTAACATCAACACTAGTTTTGTGAAGACCTGACAATAAATACCAGATTTACAGAGGTATCCTATTTTTTTTTTTTGTTGACGACTGTACAATGACTTCACAAAGTAAACTCGGATAGAATCGGAGAAAATAATTGCGATCTCTGCCCTTGTTGCTCTCTTAACTAGCAAAATTTTAAAAATCTAATATACCGAATGTGCGCCAAAGTAATGGTTACAACCCTTCAATCGTGCCGCCTGTGCTGAGATTTTTCCACTGATCACACGTATGTTCGCCAAGGAAGCAATATTATTTGTCATCAATATCTTCAGTATATCAAATATCTTTCAATGTTATTTTCTTTAAGTTATAAATGGTTTTTTCTTTTATATCTCGTCTGTCGTTATTCATATGTAAATTATTTTACGACGACAGTTAACCGCCTGCCAGTCACGTAACTTCAGTGAAATCTTAGCTGAGATTCAAATGAGGATCTAGTTTAATTTAACAAAGTTAGCCAAATAAAGTCAAAGTTTCTATCTAATGCGGTTATGTCGGACGTAATGAAGTTTTTTGTAATTGCCGCTAGATGCAGGCAAATGGTAGGATTTCTTCTGCACTCAGTGCCGAAGTTAAAAGGTTACTGCCGGAAACGACTTGGCTCATTTTAGCTTCAAGCTGGGAGTAGCTGACTGTACGTTGAAGCGACTTCTAATCTCTTGCGAGATTAACTAGCAGTTCTGTTAACAGTAGACCTCGCGTCCTCCCCCTGAAAAAGAAATTTAAGATCTACTTTTCATCGCAGTCTTTAAATTTTAGTCATTTTTGTTCGAATGCGAATTAATTACATAATCCCTGCTTTTATCAGTATTTACAAAATTACAACTAGATGTCTCGCCCTCACCAAAATGATTCAAATATTTTAATGGTGCCAAACTCGCCATTGACTCTACAAATATTGCGCTTATTAAAATGGCCACCAACTTGAAACAGAATAAAAAAACAAAAATCTTTACACTTACGTCATTTTCAATGACACCAAGGAACACTGATGCCAAATTGGAAGAAAATAGAACAACGCGTTTCGTCGTGGCTGCGTAACACAGTAAATTTACAGACAAACAGACGAAATGCCGAACTGTCGAGTTGGAAACACGAACTCGCTTTGCTTGGCCAACAATACTACGGGGTGTCCGAAATGTATCTTTGCACTTTTAAAAAATAATTAAAAATAAACAAACAATGAAATGCACTTACGGTTTTTTATGTTCAATAAAAAAATATCAAAGTTTTTTTTCAAATGAAGCGTAAAGTAGATGGCGCTATGTCAATGTTTTGCAGCATTCTCGTTTCTAAACGGCTTCACCGCAAGAACAAGCGCAAGTTGTTGCGTGGTTTATCGAATTTAAATCTGCAGCACAGGTACAGCGTAAATTTCGGACTACACACAATCGAAGTCCACCCTCAAGACACATGGTATGAAAGATTTATGACGACACGTAGCGTATTGCCACAACCAAAATCTGGCCGCCCTAGCAGAAGCTTCGATGATGTTAAACGAATTTACGGAACTTTTCGTCGTAGTCCTCGTAAATCGATTCGTAGCGCGGCCCAGCATTTACAATTTTGAGATCAACTATGTATGATGTAGTGCAATGGTGCGCAAACCGTGGGTCGCTAAATTCAAAGAAATTTATTTGACAATAAAAAAATATAAGCCTTTTCTTCAAACAACGTGGTCACGACACCTAAAGGTGTCGAAAAAATGTTTTACACAAAGTGAGGGGATCGGAAATGAAAATAGTTTGTGCACTACTGATGTAGTGCATAAACAATTACGGCTTTATGCGTATTAAACTTCAATTTTTGCTTGAGTCAAAGCTTGATGATAAGCCTCGACGTCGAACATTTGGGTGAGAAAAGTTACAAAAAAATGGAGGATGGTGAAAATTTTGTGTGCGGATGGGTGTTGCGCGCGACTAATGGTGCGCGCATTGAAATCGTGGAATAAAACATAGCAAAAAAAAAAAAAAAAACTTTGATATTTTCTTTATGGAACATAAAAAACCGCAAGTGCGTATCATTGTTTGTTTATTTTTAATTATTTTTTAAAAGTGCAAAGATACCTTTTGGACACCCTGTATTTTCATAGCCGCACTCAAGTCTCTTTATGTGCATTTAATTTGATATTTATATCGGGTCGCCAATTCATAAGCATTTGAGGGGAATTTCCACCTTAGTTATGTTCTTCTTCGGTTCGTCCTCGCTGACAGAGGAGATTGCTTCAATGAGCAGCGTGCTGTTCTTGTCCTGGTCCCCCGTCTTGATGAGGGACTTCTGCACTTTGTACTTGTGCCCGTCCACCTCCACCTCTTCCTCCGTGGTGTTGGCGAAGGTGTTGTTGAGCAGGGCGGCTTCTTCGAGGGTCTCCTTGAACACGTGCTCCATCGCCTCTGCAACACGAAACAGCAGAAATGTAATGTCACTGTTTCGCGAGACAAAACAATTTGGGAGCTTCATGCAGTAAAACCTGTCTATAATTATATTGTAGCGACCTAAGAAAAATTACTAATATAATAGCGCAGATCTATCTCTCGGTAACGCTCACCAACAATAAAACTCGCGCCATAGCACTGCGAGACGTTAAACAGCATTATTTCATTGTTAGAGAACCTAAATTTCAGTCCTTTTAAATTTAAAAGAGTAATTGTCGTTCTAATTTCAAATTTAATAGCTCTAAAATAATGAAATAAAATTTGCTATCGATTGATATAAAATTAATTTCGCTATGATCAATACTTCCAGAGAAATTTTAATTTATATTAATCATATATTTCAAATTAATTTCCGTTTTTTAATGGAAAGTAGTAAATCACATCAGTGGTATATCATGCGCGTGATATAGTTTGGACACCACGATGCATCTGATTATTTATTGCAATCGTGATGATATAATTTGATAACATCTTTTGGCAACGTTTGACACGCAGAAGTGCTTTGTTTTTATTAGAATTTCGAAAGAAAATTCCTTTGAAATTTTAACTTTTGACTTACGTTTGACAAACTGAGAATTTCATCGTTATTGAATTATAATAAAATTGTTAAACAACGAAAAATACTTCACACGGAATGTTGCTTACCAAAGAGGTTTTTTGAATAAAGAAATATGTAAATAAAAAATATTTCCTGTCACAAAACATATGTTTATTTTATTTGTTTCCAATCAATGTTAAAGATTTCTCTCGCATGTATATCTATTTAAACACGTCAAATTTGACGGGAAATCTCTCGAATGAAGAGGCAATTTACACCTGTCATACTATGACTGGTGATTTTCTAGTATTGTTATAGGCAGGTCATTGTAGTAGACAGTTTGAGCAGCCAATATTTATGTACGTGTGCATGTACTAATATACTAGCTAATTTTATTGCGCTTTTTGATTTATTGTACAGATACTCGCTTATTATTAAACTTTCTTAAGAATTTCAAAGAGAAGATTTCAGCTCATTTTTTACTAACAACAAAAGTAAGTATAAAAGGCAGAAGTAAGCATAATTTTATTTCATAAAATTACAGAAAAAAAATCTTAACTTTGTTTATTTGTTGATGCAAATGACACTTGCATACACATTTGTTTGAGTCCATCTAACGCGTGCAGGTGCAGATCGGGAGCGCTGGGATAATTTTGAAACAAAATCCTGTAGATTGTTAATTAGGGAATTGGCATCCTTATACCAGCCCCCAGGCTATAATTTCTAGCCCCTTGCCCCCTATTCCCTTATTATTTCACATTCTGGAACATGGGGCGTCATTTGCCAAGGGGAAAAAAATCATGATTGCGCTGTACCAGTTTTTTAAAAAGGTAAAATTATCGTTATAGAAAGCTGAATCCAAAAAGTTATTATCGCTTTAAGCATGTTTAGAATACATTAAAAAAATAGGAATTCTCTGGGGCGAAAGAATATGTCGTTATATGCAGGCTTATCGTTATAAAAGTATCATTATACACACGTTTCACTTTATTTTTGTCAAGTTTATTAAAATTGCGCATTTAAAATTAAACTTTATTGACTTACAAATCACAAAATTATTACTTAAACAATAATTTGTGAGCTTAAATTGAAAAATATCTAGATTTCTCCAAGCTTTGACACACTTTTACGAGACTGATAAAAAAAATTCGGTAAGACTTGTTTCACTGCTAGCACTCATTGGTTGCAGTGAATAGAAGACAGTTATGGTTAAAAATTACCTTGAATATCTCAACATTTTTACTGAAAGGTTTTCTTTACTTCTGAATTTGTATTTTTTAATCGCACCCATAACTTTTATTTCTATTTATTCATAAAAATTTGATTTCAAATACATTTTTATGTCTCTTGAAAAAATAATAATAAATTGTAATGAATATTAATAAAGAAAATATTAATATTTCTTTGACAGTACCAAATCTTTATAACATTTTAACGTAGGGCTAAGTTCCTCCCATTGGGGTCTCAGGAAGGAATTGGATTCACACGCCAAAACGCCACAAAACTTGGTATAAGAGATCCTCTATATTTCGGTAACTACATATGTTAAAAACATAACTAATGTCTTATTTTAGAAATAAATGGTAACAGAAGTTACAAAAAAAAATAAATAGGAAATCGGAATTGTAGTTGAGCGACTACTGAGTCTCAAAGGTGGGCAAAAATACACATGAATTGGTGACGCGATCCTTTATATCTCGGTAACTACATATGTTAAAAACATAACTAATGTCTTATTTTAGAGATAAAGGGTAACAACAGAAGTTACAAAAAAACTTACTTAAACTTAAAAACTTTCGAGAAACTTCGAGAAACAAACGAGTCACACGAGTAAAGTAGTCCTACGCCTTTAACATCAGCGGCTGTTTGAAAAGACAGCATTCCGTAATTTTTTTTCTTTTCATTTCTGAGACTAGGAGTTTTCGTATTACAGTTGCTTCTATTTTGAAATATAGTAGAATGTATGCCATCAGATTTGCTTTAAATTAAACTACGTTTATTTAAAAAAATAAAGGACGAACATGAAGCACTGAAAGACAATTATAAGAAAATTAAGACTAACTGACTGCATCCGGAACGGAACTGAGTTTTCTTTACGTAGTATCGCGTGGATGCGAAGCATTCGAAATGCACCTAAACATCTAATTAAGGTTTGGTCTTTTAACTAAACTAGTCATATAATAATTCGTAATTGAGATATTAAAGCAGATGAAATAATCAAGGAGAGTAATAAAATGCTGGGGAAAAGCTAATGATATTGATTAGATTAGACTTTTAGTGAAAATACACTGCAAGATACTAGTGCTGTGTGAAAATTTGGAAAAATGGGGTTTCCGTGTCCAGATCCGTTTTTTCAATAAAGTTACTGCGTTGCAACTCAACGAGATTTTAAAAAGAAGCAAAATTAAGATTTAACTGGACTGAAACAAAACAAATTCAGTAGGAAATTGGTGATAATGTTGGGTTGAAAGTTAGAGCTCTCGGTGAAAACGCGGGTTTGCACAACGTAGCGGGTTGTTTAAGATCGAGACGTGAATTTTGGGGAAATTACGGGCCCAGATTCTCTGCGACTGTGCTCACAACCCGACGTCTTTTAATTGTCGGAAAATTTTCAAATGTGCATTTCAGAATAGATCTGGTCTCTTTCGAGAACTCGGAACGGCTGGGTCGTGAGGTGGTACTTGCAACAGTTCGTTGGGAATCTGGTTTAATTTTGCAAATAATTTTTTAGAAATAATTCTCATAAAGTCCAAAACAAGGTCAATTTTGAGGTCATTATGAATGACCTTGCATTCTAACATACCAAGGAGCGTCAACTATCCTCATGAGCTGTTGATTTTGAAATAATTGCAAGAACCGTACAAAACGAATGATTCAATTAAAAAAAATAAGCAGCAAGCCCCGACCTGGCCGAAGCCGCACGGTACAAAAGGCAATCCCAATAAATACAGACGACACTTGTTGGTGGCGGTGATTAGGCCACCGACTCAACTTCTAAACCACTAGTCAGTGCGTGTCGGTCTGAGTATAGAACATAAGTCAACAATTTGTTCATAAATATGAGCCAAATAAAGCACAAATGCATTTACAATAAACGATTAAATATTGTTCTCTTCCTCAATTAAAGATAATAACTGACTTCCAACCATTTTTTCCATTCCCTTTCTACTCACTTGGATTTGCATAAGTTTGACCACATTCCAATTTGACCAATTTAATGGCCAATTTTCTTTATTTTATTCCATAATTCCATGATAACCATTTGTTGCATTGATTCGATTACTTGGCCGCAACGGCACATTGGATTTTTCTGGAAGAATCTACGTTGGTATTCATCAAAACACCATGTCCAGTGTATATTTGATTTAGAAAGAAGTTACCCATTAATCTTTCAAAATTTACATGGCTAAAAAACATTTTGGTCCAAGTAAAAAAAATACAGATTTAGCAAAAAGCTGTGCTTTGCTTGTCTTTCTGGAGTTGAAACATGTCAAGTTTAATGCAGGCCAAATATTGGATTGAGCAATAATTCATGAGGGTTTTTTCCTCCCCATAGTTAAAAATACACGCAGATATAAAAACGCTTTAGTAAAATGTTTTATATTATTTGTAAGAGAATTAGTGCGTTACAAGACAGTGTGTTTTGATTTTTTAATTTCATTGATTTTTGTTTTCTCAGATTATTAAAATGGAATGTCAAATGGACAAGAACTGGGTATTTTCGACACCATTTGCTTTTTGCATTTAATCCAAGTGTTAAGACTTCCATAGCTATTCATGTGATTTATGTTGTCAATGGAATGGAGAAAGAGCAGCACCTCAAGATACTGCTCGCAAAAAAAGAAAGATTCGACCAATTTTTCTACGAAATTCCCCGTAAAACGTCCGGAGAAATTAAAAAGAAATAAATTTGAAAAAACGATCATGAACTATTCTTCAACCCAGTAAGTGAGATCAAAGTTCATGTGGTCAGCAAGAACAAAACCACTTATTTATGCAGATTTACTTTAGTTAGATTGATATCTCATTTCGAAGTTATAAGAGGGTAATTTTGGGACAAACATTCGTCCGAAAATTACGAATAGAATCAGTATCAAATTTAAGAACGACACGGTTTTTTCACAGAAACATAGGTTTATTTGCAAAAGTTAGGTTTAAAAGTCGGGAATTCGATTGGGAAAATTAGTATTTTCTTCCTAATAGATGTTTGCCCATACCACAATGGACAGTGGCGTAGCGTGGGTCAGTGTCTTCGAGAAATAATATGATTTTTTAACGTAGGACTACGTTGCTCCCATTGGGGTCTCAGGAACAGCGGTGGTTTTTCGCACAGGCGCTAGAGGTTCTCGCCTCGTGCGTCAAGACCCTGGAGGGGACCTCAAAATCAATTCGATTGTACATCGCAGTATTTACAATCGATTGTATTCGCTGAGAGCGAATTTCGAGCGTTGGGTGAGAGGGAAAACAAATTTACGCCTGTGGCGTCATATTGTCAAAAACCGCCACTGCTCAGGAAGGAATTTGATTCATATGCCAAAACGCCGCAAAAAACGTTGTATGGGAGATCCTCTATATCTCGCTAACTACATATGTTAAAAACAAAACTAATGTCATGTTTTAGAGATAAAGGGTAACGACAGAAGTTACAAAAAAAAAAAAAAAATTGAAAATCGGAAATGAGTCACACGAGTAAAGTAGTCCTACGCCTTTAACTTCAGCGGCTGTTTGAAAAAGACAGCCTCCCTTCATTTTTTTTTATCCCAGTTATCATCAAGGGCTTAACAAGCATAAATGGCAACGGGGTGTTGTATTATTTTTACGTCCCCCCATCATATGTAGCTATAAAAAGGGCATACACTCAGTAATGTTTTGTCCCCATGGCGCCCCCTACCTAAAACTGCTGCCCGGGGCATCTATACCCCCTCCCCCCCGGTCGCTACCCACTGTGCTATCCTCCGAGGGGCCTCCTCCAGCACAAGAATGAAAAACTTATACCAAATTTTATTTGTCAAGTGATCTTAACACTAAAATTGCAGAACTATATCAATTTTGGACGAAATCCCCTAAGAGGGAGTCTGTCTGCCCTTTCGCATGTGAACACGGATAACTCAAAAGCTCAACGAGCAGAACGGATGAAATTTGACGCATTCATCAAAATCCTTGAAGCATATCAAATTTTGGTCCGCATCCATCCAGTGGCGATTTTTCGCATAGGTGTTAGAGGTGTTCACCTCGTACCTCGAGACCCTAAGGGGTGCCTCAAAATTTATTTGACGTAAATTGCAGTGCTAGACCGGCGCCGAATTTACGACATTGATTAGAGGGCCTCAAAACAATTTGCACCTGTGGCTTCATGTTGTCAAAATCCGCCACTGCATCCTTCCTCTTCGTGTGTGCGTGTGCGAACGCGATTATTCTCAAACGAAACCAGCTAGATAAATGAAATGTAGTATGCGATTTTCACAATAAAATTGCAGACCTGCGAGAAAATTTGGACCCAATAGGTCAAGGGTATCAAGTGCAAAATGAATACTGGAATTCTCTACATTATACAACGAAGTTAAGCACAAAACATGCAATATTTTGTAAGTATTGAGAAAGTCAAAGGGAACACACTGCTGTTGGTTATTTCGGTCTAATGGTTAAAATAAATTTAGTTTTTATCAATTAACTAGAAAATCACCCGTCATGGTATGACGTGTGCAAATTGCCTCTTCATTCGAGAGATTTACCGTCAAATTTGACGTGTTTAAATAGATATATATGCGAGAGAAATGTTTAACATTGATTGAAAACAAATAAAATAAACATTTGTTTTATGGCAGGAAATATTTTTTTTATTTACATATTTCTTTATTCAAAAAACCTCTTGGTAAACAACATTCCGTGTGAAGTATTTTTCGTTGTTTAACAATTTTATTATAATTCAATCGTTTATTATATTGCAACGTGGCATCCAAACTATATCACGCGCATGACATACCACTGACGTAATTTACTACTTTCTATTAAAAAACGGAAATTAATTTTAAATATATGATTAATATAATTTAAAATTTCTCGGGAACTATTGATCATAGCGAGATAAATTTTATATCAATCGACAGCAAATTTTATTTCACTATTTTTGAGCTATTGAATTTGAAATTAGAACGACAATTACTCTTTTAAATTTAAAATGACTGAAATTTAGGTTCTTTAGCAATGAAATAATGTTGTTTAACGTCTCGCAGTGCTATGGCGCGAGTTTTATTGTTGGTGATGTCAGAGAGTTACCGAGAGACAGATCTGGGCTATTATATTAGTAATATTAGCGGAAAAGACTCTCCCGTAAAATTCAAACACAAAGGTCTTTACTTCGCATTCAGTTCTAAGACACTACTTGACAGTACTAGTTATCTGTCATTATTTAATGTTGGTTGTTGAGTTATATGATTATGCATAGACAGAAAATTTTAAAGATTACAAAGCTACGAAAGTTTTAAGAAAATTTATGTTCGGTTGGCTGGGATACAAATTGGTTGGGGTTCAAAAATATTTCAGATAATTTCAAAGATTTTATATCTTTTTTAAAATTTTCACCAGCCCAAAGTGTTATTAATGTTGTTTTAGAAGCTCAAAGATAATTCATGTGCTTTGTGCTCATATATTGACTTAAAATAGTGAAAATAAAGTGGAATTTCTCTTAAAATATTTTTTACTTTACAAATGATTTCATACACCAGTTCTTCTCTACCTGTATCAGCTTGAATTATCAGACATCACTGCATAGAATTGATTCTGATAAATCTGAAGTGCATGTGTGATTATCTTTAACTCATTTTTACTACAACATTTTTATCAATCTAAAATTAAAATAAGAAGAATGCAGTCGATGAAATTACTGATTTGTTTAGAATTACCATAAATCCTTTTTAAAATGACGGCGAAAGAAAGACGCGATGGATAATAAATTGATTGTTTTATCCTAAGTCCAGCAAATTACATTTATTAGATTATCATCGGTTATCATGTTTTTATCAGAATTGAGTATCTATTGATAGTTCTGTGAATTCATTGTAACTGAAGTTAGTGCATAGAAAGATGCATTTATATTCAAACAGTGACATAATTTAAAATAATAGCTATTAAAGACAATTAAAACATATTTTCGAACAACTCATATCGTAGTAAGCATCATTCACATGCATTCCTTGTATACGGGTTGTCCACACTTATCGTGGTACAATAGCTAATTTCTGAACCGTTAGAGATAGAAGCATATAGTTCCAATTGGAAAAATGCTTTACATGAAGGGAATAATTACATTTCATGTTTTTTGAGTCACTAAATATATTTCTGAAAAAATTAAGAATTCTAATTTTTTATGCGGTTCCCCGGTCCTATCAGTCATATTTAGTAAAATATTCCTGAAAATGTAACATTTTAAACAAAAAAAGTTCCAATCTTCAGCGACTAAAACTGAGCGAGTTATGGAGCTTTGAATTTCATGATTTTTAACCAATCAGATGCCTCGTCGAGCAACTGCTGCGAATTGATTGGTGAATCGTCTGCAAGACGGCTACTGAAATGGTGTAAAGTGGTCTAAGTCATCTATATACAAATCTCCATAACTCGGTCAGTTTTAGTCGTAAAAGAGTAGAACTTTTTTATTTAAAATATTAGAGTGTCAAAAACATTTTACTAAATATGATTTATAGGACCAGGGAACTGTATAAAAACTTAGATTTCGTAACTTTTTCACGAATATATTTATTCACTCAAAAAACACAGAATATAATTTTTCCCTTCATTTAAAGCAGTTTTCCAACTGGGACTATATGTCTATCTTTAACGGTTTAGAAATTAGCTATTGGACCACGATAACTATGGACACCCTGTATACAGTCAATCATACTATAACCTGTTAAAAGGGTTTTCAGATGGCACAATACAAATAGTGCAACAGTCCTGCGAATATACTTGGATGTGTCACATGTAGCATAAATTTTTCAGTCACCTTAATTTGACAAGCATTTTGATTTCGCTTAACATGATTTCGAACCACACTGTGGGGGGGGGATCCAAGAATATGTGAATGAGAAGCCGCCGGATAAGTAAGCGGGTACTCATTTCGCTGATGGGCATAGTAATGATGTGGGGTGAGTTACTTCCACTCCAATGACGGAACTTACCTCTCGCGGGAGGGGTTGGGTTATTAGGACTCCGCCCTCAGTTTCCGACCATTGTCGCGACGACGATCATTCATTTGACCCGGATGACTAGGCAGTGCGGGAGGGGGGGGGGGGGCGCGACGCGTGGTTAGCACGGTTTCCAGACAACAAGGAATGGAATGGAATTTTTCGTTTAATGGCACAAAAACCCGTTTCGGCTATGCTGCGCCAAAACAAGGAAAGAATTAACTGTGGTATAGGTGCGTTAACCCTCTGACTCCTAAGCCGGCCGTAACCGGTCATGCAACTTCTATACTAGTGGGGCGGATTTCGGCCAGTTACTGTTCCGAAAGCGGGGAGAAGACAGTTGGGCTTGGGGTAGAGATAAGAGATCAAAGGCATTCCATTGACATCTTCCACCACTCGTAGAGAGGGAAAAAGGGGAAACGAGTTGGACGAATCCATTTCACTTATCCATTAGCAAACAAACCTCCGTATACAACTGTACTCAGATTTTGAGAACCCTCAGTGGTAAGAGGGTTAAATGCATATTTCTCAAATATTTTCTTCTGGTGTATATGTGGGTTTGAAATAACACCAATCACCCCACTTGAAGTAACATATCCATTTATTTGCATTATGTTGACACATAAAGATGACGATGATATGTTTACAGGTGATAGTTTAACTATGAAAACAGAAATAGTATCCAGTATCGTATAGTCTATATAAGGGTACTCGTACTGCTGCATACATGTTGTGGTTGACCACCTGCAAGAGGTCAGTTGCCGGACAATTGTTAAACCTCTCCTTCGCGGGACTTAAAGACAATCGATCTCTGCTACTCGAGAGCTTGCCTATTTCCATCTGACCTCTTGCCCTGAGTGAGATCGAATTACAACAAGGCCGTTGCTGCGCCATCTAGTGGTGACAGGAACAAATCCCACATATGTGTTCCAACTATCTGAGTTTGTAAATTTTTCCTTCTCTGCTCATCATAATTACTGCCTTCACCCTACATGACTTCAGATTGTGTTTGCATTTAAGAACTAAAAAGCATGACATTCATAAATTTATTCCAAATTATCAGGAAATTCACCCTCTTCCCACGGTTCGTGTTTCAGCATTCTACGTCCGTCGTTAGGTTTTTGTTGTTGTTCGGGATTGGACTAGCCAGATCGTTCCCACGACGCATACAACCCGTAGGAGCTCTCCGACCGTCGACTCGCTTCCTCTGATGTTAGAGCATTTACTAATATTTCTCCGGAACGTCCGAGCCACCCACAAACCCTCAAGCAACAACGATTTTTTACGGTCCCACGACGGGAGATAAGGAGTGCTTCGAGCAAGGAACGCCGAAACACGGACCATGGGAATGGGGCTTAAACTTTATCGACTGCCATGTTTGAAACTGCCCTTCAGTACTTTTTTTAAAACCCACACCGGTCCGGCCTACCCTAAAGGGTGTAAGGCCTTTAGCAGACCGGTGGGGAAATAGAAAAGCAATACAAGAATATCAATACGACATGACACACACAAAATAAACACAAACACAGCTCAGAACGTTACAAATATTGCAAAAAAAGGACAACAACAAAATAAATAAAGTAGCCTAAAACATACTCACAAGAAAAAAAAATAAAAAATACGCCACTGAATCGATATTACACTTGGAGAGAACCATAAATTAATTGAATTTTGTTTGATTTTTATCACCAGATCTGGAATCAACATTAAAAATATTTAAAACACTCAAAAGGAGGAGCCCTCAGTATGTATCAAAATGAGAAAACACAAGTACAAGCTCCGCACAACACATCAGTAAAAAGAAGGAGGCAATACAAATTTTTGTAAAATATCATTAAAAATTCCACAAAAGAGCATCAGAAACAGACCCCATGGTGTCTCACCAGTCCAGAAAACAATAAAATACATCTAAGTGCACGTCAGTCAAACAATAAAAATGCAAGAACAAAATGACCAAATTTTAAAAATAAGAAGGGCAAAAAGAAGGTTACCAATTGGGATTCCCCAAAGGTGAATGCTGAATAAAATGTAGGACACTAAAACATTTTAATAAGTCCAGGATTAACCTAAAAACAATATAATCAGTTAAAATTAACTACGTAAATAAAGTGTTAAAAACTTAGGGTAGGGCACAGAGACAACCCACTTAAAATTTTCTTTATCAGTGGTGTTGAGGTAAAAGAGTAAAGATATCTTAAAATTATTTAAAAGCAATTTCACTCCGGGCTCTTTAGTGAATCAAAAATGCTGTTGCTAATAATATATGCTTTCATTAATTTATTTATTGCCGTTTTATTATGCATTAAATTTTTAAATCATATCTTCTTATTTTGCTCTGCAGGCTTCTTGAGGTGGAATTCTTTGGTGAGCGTGCAGTCAAATATATAATGATCTGCATCGCCCACCTGACGACAAGAACAACTTAGGGAATTCAATAAATGAAATCTATGGAAATAGGCCGGAAAAGGGCCAGGCCCATTAAGAAAATACATTAAATATTTATTAACGATTAAAAAATTTTTGTCCATGAATGTCCTGACTCTAATAATAGAACTTGAGTTGTGTTGATTCCAATAATTTTCCCATTCATGAATTATAAACTGTTTGATTTTCAATCTGACATATGAGTTTGGGGCAGGAAGATCTAAATACTGCCCTATTGTGGTGGCCAGTTTTGCCTGACGGTCGGCTCGCTCGTTACCTGGGTTACCGGCATGAGCTTTCACCCAGGTCAAGCTAACCAACAGTTTGGAACTATAAATATTTTCTTTAATATTATTTACAAACTCTGATTTGGGCTCTGCGCTCTTAATTGCTTCTATTGAGGACTAACTATCAATATGAATATTCACCAGTTTATTATGTTCTAGAGCCCAGCCGGCAGCGAAGCCAATAGCCGCCAACTCGGCCTGAAAGACGGAATTTGTTGGATTCAGTTTGTATAAGAAGTCTTTATACGGATGCACGGGGCGAATCCGGTTTCATTATCGATTCTGGATCCGCCCGTGCACACATCATAAGTATTATAATTTATCTTGCCAGTTAGCTCCTTTTCGGGTGGAATTTCAGAAGTCCTTATAAATTTGTCAATTTTATTAATATTATGTAAAAGTTGAGCTTCGCTGGAGCGCATCACCCAAATCTGTAACTTAACGTACAGAGTTCTGGCTACAATGTGAAGCGGAGGAATGCTAGTCAGGACATTAGTAGATGTTGTCTTGTAAGCTTTAGTAAATTGCACTAAGAAGATTCTTTGAATGCCCTTCAGTACTGTTGCGAAGTTGTAAAGTTGTTTAACTGACATGCTAATCTTAGGACAAGAAAGAGAGTTTTGCCGAGTTTTACTGGGAGTCAAGCCAATGAACTCCGATGTTGGCGACCATTTTGGCGACTTGGTGACAAAACGAATCTTCTAGAAAATTCATGAATTGTGGTCCTATCTCTACAAGGAGCGGGGAATATCAAGAACCTTCTAGAGATTACTATGTGACGTCTCTTCCTGTTGGAAAAGGTATAAAAGCAAGCTCTCAAACCAAGAATAAGTCAGTTGGAGTTTGGTCAGAAGTGAAGCTGGTGAACGCTGAGCGCTATTGAAAGTGCTGCGACTGAGATTTAGTGGCGATCTCTGTTGTTAATTTATACAGGTGCTGTTTGGTTTTTTTACCTGTCATTAGTGTTTCGCTGAAATCTTCGTGGAATAAAGCTTCATTTATTTTTTTTATTATCCTGC
>BGPR01001470.1:41441-128626 GCA_013235015.1 Araneus ventricosus | reverse complement strand
ACTTCGGAGCAAGGAATATCTTAGTTCTCTTTCTTAATTCCCTGGAGATACATATATAAACCACGTTTTAGAAAGAAAAAGGGATTCTTTTTACTTTCCCGTATACAAAGATCTATGCCAAAATATTCGACTTCGAGGTTAGGCCAGGCCTGCACCCTTGACATTGGCGACAAATTTAGTGACAAAACGAAGGGCCTCAAAGATACTGGAATTTTCTCGATATCTCTATTAGGAGCCGTGATCCGGATTTCCCCAGAGATTTCCATATGATTTCACGCCCTGTCAGGAACACTATAAATACTCGGCAGTAGGATTCCGAGACGAAAGTGGAGTGCGAAAGCCTTCGAGGAATCACTTGGAGTTTCGTTTGCAGTGCGAGCTGGAAAGCTGGTGAGCTGAGCGTTATTGAAAGTTATGTTACTGTCATTTTTAGTGATTTGTTGTCTGTTTGCGTTGTTAATCTGTACAAGAACTATTGTTCCTGTTACCTGTGCTTCGTGTCTTCCTGGATATTTGTGAATAAACAGTCATTCTCCATTATCCTGCTTGTTGGACTGTTTCCACCATACACAAGTAGGACGATTTTTGTAACAACATATTTGGTTAATGGAAAGAGGCACTGTTCCAAAATACATTCTCAATTCTCTTCAATACATAGGATAAAAATCAAAACAAATAACTGAAAATCAAGGCATGTTGAAAGAGAGAGAGAAACAATTAAGCTAGGAAGTTTGCTGCAAAAGATGCTAGTAGGATTTAAATTATGTAAAAACGATTTTAAATTTTGATAATTCTTAGGAATTTTACTCGATGCTTAGTCAATAATATCCCAGAGGAGAAGGAAAGTACCCCCCACCCTCCGTTTTTCTGCCAGGGAGCTGCTAACAAAATCTTTAAACTCATCAGGAAAACAATTAATTAAAAATCAATAAAAAAAGTTATTTTGATCGTTCTTGTTCAGAATTACGAGGAAATGTTCCAATTATTATATGAAAAGAATTTGAAAAATATAACGAAAATTAGAAAGTTGGATGTAGGCATTTTAGTTTTAATTCTTAAATTTTTTCGAGAAAACGGACTATTTTTTAAAAATTTCAAAATTAAATAAATTGTGCTGGACGTTTAAAACAAATTTCATTAGAATTTTGTTTGTTCTATCCGATGGTGCATTGGTTTTTTTTTTGTTCATAATTTTTGATCATCCGAGACGATATTACCGGCAAATTCGTGCGCAAAATCACCCAACACAACACAAGTTATTAAATAAAAATTTTCTACATTAAATTTTAAAATTAGAGCTTCGAGGTGCATTGAGACTACCTGTGTGCTAAGTTTCATGGCTGTAAGTGCGGTAGATTCGTCTAGAGACCGAACAAACGTACACGAACACATCCTTCTGCAAGTATAGATTATTATTATTTAGTGTAAATTCATCTTCACTTCAATATCAACTGCACATATTTTTATGGAACAATAAGAACTGAGAACTCTTTTTAGATTTTTGTTATTATTTTAATTTTTTGTTATTATTTCATCTTTTACTACTTTTTTTAAAATGGCATAAAAATGATCAATATTGTTACAAATATGTAATGTCGCTTTCCTGCCTCGTTAGTCTTATAGTTGGGACGGGAGTTTTGCAGGGGTAGTCATGGAGTGACGAGCAGCAGCCAGACCTGGACCCTTGACCTTGGCGACTATTTTGGCGACTTAGCGACATATTTGGCGACCTTGGCCACAAATCGAAGATTCCCGAATATACGATCATTTTCTCGATATCTCCATTAGGAGAGGAGATACTAGAATGTGCTAGATATTTCCATGTGACGTAACAACCAATCGGGCAAGGATATATAAACGGAGTGCGAACGCCTTCGAGGAACGACTTTGGAGTTTCGTCTGCGGTGCGAACTGGAAAGGCGGTGAGCTGAGAACTATTGAAAGTGCTGTCACTGTTATTATCAGTGATTTGCTGACTGTTTGTGTTTCTAAATCCGAAAGTGCTGTTACTTTTATTACTAGTGAATTGTTGTCTGTTTGTGTTGCTACTCTGTACAAGAGTTATTGTTCCTGTACCTGTGCTACGTGTTTTCCTGCATATTTGAGAATAATCCTTAATTCTCCACTATCCTGAGTGTTGGACTGTTTACACCATGCACCAGCAGAACGATTTTTGTAACAATATTTATTCGTGAATAGAGACCTACGAGTGGGAAACTGAAATTCTTAAATAGGAATATTTTTAAAAGTGTCTACAGTTGATAATTATTAGGGATGTAACGAATAGTGATTTGGCCGAATACCAAATTTTAAAAAACATTTCACTTTTGATTGTAAATGAAATGTTTTGAAATTTTAAATGAAAAAATTAAAATGAAATAAAATCGAGTTTTTATTATTTGTATATTTAAAAAAATGTTAATATCTTTTTATATATTTGTAATATTTTAAATACTTTAATTATAATAAGAAATGAGAAACTCCCTTCATTTCGGGGTTACTTCAAAGAAATAAAAGAGCCATCATTGCAGAACATGACAATGACAAACACAGAAGAAAATTGAATGGATAAATTAAAATTACTAGAAGTAAATTCCTATTTTGATAAAGAACTTCTAATTGGTAGGATGGAGTGACCACTTAATTGGTGGAAAAAAAATGCGGAAAACTTTTCCAGGTTCGCAAATTTAGAAAGAAAATATATTTCATCACCTGCAAGTATTATATAGTGACCGTTTATTTTCTGAAGCTGGTAATATATATGAAACCATATGGAACAGACTTCTATAAATGATATGCAACATTATTAAATACACTAATGGACTATGCAACTTAAAATTGGATAAATGTAAGATTTTTTTATAATAAACGTACCAGAATGTAATTCTTCAATATTCTTTATTAATTATATTTAAAACAACATTTAAAAAAATATTTTATTCTGCCGAATATCTGTTTAGCATTCGGCCAGACAGATTATTCGGGAAAGGGCTGAATTGGCCTCATACTCAATATTCGCTACATGCCTAGTTGATATTAAATGTGTGTGAAACCAAAACAAACAGACTAGCTCCTGAAAATGCTGAAAAATAAGTGTTCTTGCATAATAACTTCAGGCTTTGCAATGATAAATTATATGTAACTTGAATAAATACACCTATGCAACTTAAAATTGGCAAATGTTAGGAGATTTTTTGATGATAATTGTACTGAAATGTAATTCTGCAATATTCTTTGTTAAATGTGTATTTAAAAATTATTATCCTGAATATATTCGGCCGAATATATGATTACTATTCGGCCTGCCGAATATTCGATAAAAGGGCCGAATACCGAATAGTTGCCGAATATTCGTTACATCCCTAGTAATTATGCGCTACAAACGGAACTGGGCTATTTTATTGAGATTAGGAAGTTTGTGCTACCAGGAAGCTCCAATAAAAGCAGTTTCCAAAAATACTATCATACCAGAAGTTGCACAATAAAGCCAGTAATATGTGCAAAGAGGAAGAAAGGTATTTTACAAATCAACATCCGACTTGCTAACCTTCGAAAACAGGAAAATGTAGAAAAACTCTTTTTTGGCATTGAAAATGTTGATAAAGTGGTATAACTACTCTAGATGTTACGACCACAGCGCGTGTTTTACCGTATTTACAATCATCAACAAAACGCTACATAAATAGGTAATTACTAAGAATTTTTTTAAAAAAATTATTATATGTGCTTCGTAATCTTTAAAGAAGATGGAAGATTTGTTTGATTTTTTGAAATGTTAAATGAAAATATATTATAGCATTGATAGCAAAAGTTTATAAGTAATTTAATTCTTAATTTTGGTATGGTCGTTTTATACCAAGTTAGCACCTTTCTTTTCCAAAGTTAGTCAGCACAATGCTTTTTTACACGTTTTTATTTGACTTGACTATTGCATGTTTGTAAAGATGGAATTTTGTAACTGATTTTGCACTCACTTTCCGATCGACTAGAGTTTTGAAATTTTGTACACTTGCGTGATGTCGCTGACAATACATTATTTTAATACTTTTTAAGAACTTAATTACCCTATGCAACAATGAAATTGTTACTGAAGTGAAAATATTCAATCCTGTATAAAAGTAAACAAATGAACACGAATATCGCCATTAAAACTTTCATTGGTATTCGTTTCAGAAATACAGAAGTGCAAAGTTAAAATTTTTTGATTTTTTTTACTAATATAGTAATTATAGTGAATGTTTTTTTTTCTATTCTTACTATCTATTTCTAACGCAATCTATTAATTAAATCATGATAATTCTAATAAACATTAATAAATCTGTGCACAATTGTGCTGAAATAAAAAAAAATAAAGCAAACATTTCTGATTTGCATAGCGGTTTTCGTCCTCTATATTACATCAGACGGGGAAGTGTCGCACGAAAATTCTGGAGTTTTGGTGTTTCAATATAGACTACCTATTGGTAGAACTAGGAATATCACATGATTCGCAGGAATAACGTCTAATTATAGATTCAGGGGGAGCAGGAATGGCGTTATTGTTTGACGGGGGGCGTGGTCTGCTTGACAGCAGGGCACGGTCTCCCCGACCGGCTGTACAGGGGGGGAAAAGTGTAATGAAATTGGTCTTAAATTTTTTCCAGATCTTTATTTATCAACTAGTTGAATACCCCGTATAAAAATTTTCTCCGACAGGGTATAAGAAATTCCCGACAAGGGGACCCTGCCCCCCCCCGGTCCCACCGGCGCCACTCCTGCAGGGGAGGCTCGTATACAGGAACTGTGGATCAACAGCATCCAACTTTTTTCAGTGTATAAATGCAATCACTAGTCAATTTAATTTTGCACTTAATATTTATATCCATCAACAAATTAATGTATTTCCCTTTTAGAGCTTTAATCAATTTATAGTTCGATCGAGTCATTAAGGCGTACATGTAGCTATATATTACAAAAAAAATCGTAGACAATTCAGCTTTTTCATGATCATATTCATGTTCAGCATGTCGAATTCATTAAGAATTTTTATTCTGGTAATATCAACTTCATCGATTTTTGTTGAACAGCGTTATAATTTAATCGATTAACTTAATTAAATTTCGATTCTCTTTGAGTCTTGCGCCACCTGGTAGTGAATTTAAGAAAAAGTCAAAGTGAAAATAAAAAATAAAAACAATTTCTAAATAAAAAAGAGTAAATAATTAAAATAAAAACATTTTTTTAATTTTTAGTTCACTGATAGAAGTGTGTTTCTTAAAAAATGTTTTTATTAAATTTATTTTAATGATAGGAAAATTTGGGCTGTTATCTTCTAGATTCGACTCGATCTGTAGACAAATTAATTGTTTTTGACTCGAAAGTAAATGACAGGACTGCTTACGACATTATTTGCAATTTTCAAGCGTCAGCATATTCTTGAGATAAGAATTACATATGCATCAACAATTTCAGCTCAAAGATGGTTCTATACCTCAAAACGACTATTTTATGTTATTGACTGGTGTCAAATACCCCATAATTTGTGTTTTTCAAATTTTCCTGGATTATATAGGTCGGATATAATAATTATTTCTAAATGAGAAATTGAAATGTTGTCATAGCTTCTCCTGACGATAGAGGGTAAAGTTGCTTTTCTAAAGCCGGTCATTCACTTCACGGATAAACTGGATATTTTGGAACGCAAGAAGGGAAAAGCCATCGAAATCTATGGAAATCAGCCAAATGGCTTCTGGTGGTTGGAATTCCGTCTGGACTGAAAGTGGAACAAGAAATCAGAGGGACCCTGAAAGTGGCTAGCGAAAAGAACAATGCCTTGCGTAGATTGAAGCCGCGCTTCGAGGGTAGCATAAAATAAAATCTGCTATCTGGGGAAAATCGAAGAGCGATTGACAAGTAACTGAAGAGAGGGAAAGAAGATCGCTCTCTCCTACCTTCGTTCAGAGTTAGCGTCCTTTTAAATACAAGTGAATGGTGTGCCTGTATTTTTCGATTAAAATGGGTGGGGAAAAAAACCGGACTTAGGACGAATGGTATGGTTATACTTCAAGTGAATGGCCAGCTTAAAAGATTTCACAACTGATGCCTATTCATAATTCAGCAGTTGCAAAAGCGCGTATACAGTTTTTAATTTTTGCAAATAATCATAAAACTAATTGTTCTTTAGGTTTTCTTGTTCAATCTTGTCAATTTATTTAATTAGTTGCTTACAAAATTTATCATTTCGATGATGCAACTGAATATTGCCAGAATATTATCTTAAGATGTAAGGCCAGTTTATGCTAAATGCAATAAAAATACATGGGAAAAATTTATTACAAAAACAGAGATACGTAAAAAAAAGTTTTCAGTAGAGGTTTTTAATAATAAATGATTAAAGTTAATGATTTAAATTAGATTAATGTGCTTTTTGTTATATATAAAATCTCATTTTGGCGTGTGAGTCAAACTGGCTAATTTCAGTAAAAATAGGTAGACAATCAATAGCTGGGGGTAAATCTAGGGTAATTAATTTTTATTCAGTTTATTGTCACTACATTTTTAGTCATGTCTATATGCTCAGGCTATTATACTATAATAATTAAGATAATTTAATATCAAATACAAACCGTTCAAAGTTTTAATGTTCTGTTCTCTAACTGTGAGAGTAAACACTTTCGATCGGAAAGAAATTGGTTTGAATTTTTTTTTATCATTTCATATTTTTAAAAGGAAGAAAAATGTTTTTAATCTCTGTTTCAAAAGGAGTATTGAACTCTCTTGTCACTCCTCGTGCTGTTTAAAAGACCTTGAACGTCGCACCTTCTGGAACAGTTTTGCCTTGAACTAGGAAAAAGTCAGGCTTTATCAGAAATGAATAGTAAAATTAGCAGAAATATTTTTAATCTCTGAACAAGGACATGAAAAATGAAACGCCCATGGTTTAATCAGAAACTAAAAGAACAAAAGTTCCGAGGAATGTTTTAGCAGAACCCTTACTTGGTAACTAAATATAAAAACAGGGCATATTTTCTATATCAAATAAATGTTGCTTAGAACAAATAGTTACGTTCTGTAGGAACATTTTTAAAATAAAATACTATTTTTAATCGAATGAGAATATGAAATAAATGAATCGAATGATAGTAATATGAATAATAGTAACTTTTAATGAATATGATTTCGTCTTATGAAAGTTGCTATACGTGAATCAATTTTGGAAATTGCTAAATTGAAAATTTAAATTTTAGATGAAATTATTATAGTTTATTATCATGTAAAAGGGGGTGGCATTTATATGTACATCTTTAACTAATCAAAAGATTTACAATAATTGAAACTAACCCTCTCCTCTAAAAACTTAAAAAAAAACGATCATATTTATATTCTTATATTTTGCAAGGTGTTCAAGTGCTGTACAACTTTCAGCGCAATTTGTTTTTATACAGTAAAAAAAAGTTTTGGTTTATAAAAAATAACGGAGTTCCGCCCAATATGAAATGCATATCCACATGTAATTTTGAAATTCTTTTTCAATATATTAGTTCTTATTAATTCGAATTAAAAATTCAATTTGAAATAAAAATGGGAAGCGAATTGCGCTAGTAATTAAAATAGGGTATTGGATATTTTAATAGATATATGCTCAGAAAAAGTGTTTTAAAATTATGAAAATTTTAGAAAATGGTTATTTTTCCGATACTATATACCGGAATTCAACTTTTTTGAGCTTATTCTCAAACTTTTTGAATTTTGTACCAGATAAATAATACTAAAAGAATATGTGTCATCATGTGTACTAAAAATGTGAGCATGAACCAAACATATACGTATCATAAAACAAAATGCTAAAAGGAGTGCCATTTTGCATTCATTTTGAACTTGTATTTAAATCTTTCATGAAACAATTGCACCACAAAATATAATGTAATGTAATGTTACCAAATAGAATGTTATCAAATATAATGTAATTTACCATAGTTTGAGAAACTCTGCCATATACTATTTTTCAGGTTTTGTTTAATTATGAACATTAATTTGAACTTTATCAAATAATGAAGTAGAGCGGGTTGCTCATATTAGCTTCTGATAATTTGTCTAAGCAGAGGTAATTTTGAGAATTTAAAGGTCCAGATTCGCATCGACTGTGCTAATTAATATAAATGTACTAATTAGCACCGCTAATTATAACCGCTTCTTTTGACAGAACGGTGCCTCATGTCCCTGTTTCTGTAACCATTTCAGTTACTGAACCAGTCAGAAAATTCTCAGAGATTTGATTCAGTATATAGTCCTCAGCCTTTTTCATGAGCTTAAGACTGCTGAGTCACAGGGTGATAACTGCAATAAGTTCGTTGAAATCTTAGGTATTTTTTGGATAATTTTGGTCTAAATAATTTGGTCTTTGGTTAAAATGGTTTTCATATATTCCACAATATGTTTAATTTTGAGACTATTGTGTACGACTTTTCGTCGAACTTTCCAAGGAACGTCTACTATTTTCATTAATTTCTCTTTTCATACATCTGAAATTTCCAAGGAGTTCTTAATGAAGTTGTTAAAGCGTTCACAAGAAATTCACAGGTCTTCTCAGCTTTCAAACAACAACAGAAGCCAGCAAATCTATGTCCACACAAGTAGTCCTAACTAGAGACTCGTATTATCTATATAAATATTTCTCTTGTGTGGCTCCCAAATAACGCGTTATTTATCTGTAGGATTTGGCAGCATCTATAGCAAATGGCGGATCACGTGATTTCTCCTTCCAAACGTAAATATGTTATTGAAGTTGGGAAGAAAAGAGATTCAGAAATAAAAAAAATGGCTATTAACTTTACGAAAAATAATTTGTTCTCTAGACAAGGTGAAAACCTAAATTATTTGGAATAACATTTTTTGAAAAGAAGTGAGTGTAAATTAAACCTTTTAAAAACTTCTAAATCTGAACATTATTTTAACTGCAAATACACAATAAAAAACACTAGCTCATTAGTTTTAATTATGAATTTTTCCCCCTTCTGGCGGGATTTTAACTTCTGGAGTGATTATGGCGAGCTTAGTAACAAACTCATTATGCTCAACCAAAAAGTTTTTTGGTAGGATTCACAATGTCCTGATTTTAGCGAGCGAAGCGAGCAGGGTTTTCACAGAACACCTGGGAGGATTGCTACGCATTATTTCTAGGGTTTGGCAAGTGTTAGTGAGCAGTTGGTGGAACCCCCTGGTAGTAGATATTTTAAGTCACCACCATAAATACATCTAACAAAGTAGGCAAAAGGAAAACAACACTTTGATTCCAGCAGTCAAATGCAAGTTTCTATTTCATTTAACTTCTGCCACACAGCTTAATTTTTAAACTTGTTAAGAAATCGGCCTGATATCGATTACAACAACACACAATATCGATATAAATATGAAAAGAATGAAATAAAACTGCTGCATCTTTAACAGAAGTAGTTCTCCGGATGAATGAACCGAACAACATTACTAATCTCAGATTCGATTTGTAGAGCATAAGCTTGTGTTTGATCGGTACATTCTTTAAAAAATAAAGCGTTCGATCGAAATTGTCAAGAGCATCTTTGGTATGATTATCAGAAGATAATTTTGCGTCTAGAAAAAACCCTAAATATTTGTATTTATTTACGAAAGGAAGGAGCTTTGCCCAAAACAGAGCCGTCTTATCTAATGGGCTAGTTGGGCTGTAGCAAAGACGCCTAAAATTTTACTTCACTGATTTTTATTTAAATTCTGAATAAAAAAGTATCTACATTTATATCTCCATATATAGAACGTGGCAAAGAAAAGAGCTATTTAGCTACCTTGTAAATGATGAGTAAAAAATAAGATCGGAATAGTTCCATCTTGAAGACAAAATATTATCATTTATTACATCTGCATGATCCATTTCATTGCTTTCTTCCTTCATGCAGTAATCGTATTAGTTACAAATAATGGCGTATTGATATCAAAAGTGCGTCTGAACTCTGCAAACACTGAGCACAAAAACAGAGACAGTTATAATTTGTGAAAATACTGTTATTTCTGAATTGCGTTTTCATTCATTAAAGTTTGTATTCCTACGAAACGGAATAGGGAATTCTTCCAACAGTAAATCATCGCAATCAAAATGTTCTGAGATTGCAATCAGAAGCAAGAATCATTCTAGAATTAAATTTATTACCTACAAATCACGCATATCGTAAAACAAAAGGATAATGGGAGTAATACTATTTATAAGGTGATTACAAACAGAACAAATAAGCGTCGCAAGGAAAGTGAAGCTCTAACGGTTTAGCAGTGCAGCATATAGACTAGTCTATATGTAAAAGTAAAAAAAAATCTACTGATACAGTATCTGTACCATCGGTAAGGAAAAGGTTAACAAATGATTCGTAAGTTTTAGTTCTACTTATACCCGTGGTTATAGAACAGTGGTTCCCAATCTTTTTTCACTCGCGTACCCTCCCAGATAGCAAAGAAGGTTGCGGAAAAGTTGCCATTAAAGCTTTCTCTGAACCACCTGTCCCATCGTGTGTAGCCACGTCCAGTATAATGGTTAGTGCGCTTCCCTTCCAACTCTATGAACGCGGGTCCGATCCCCGGCTCGTAGGAATTTGAAGTTTTGTCACAATCTACAACGAAATCGTACAAGTAAGTTCAATTAAAAATTAGATTAATCAAATTAATTGAACTTAATAATTAAGCTTTGATTAATTAAGATTCCCAATTGATCTAATTAATTGACATTCCAGATAACTCTAAGTTGGACTAAGATGACGTCAGAAGAAGGGGGATAAAAAAAGGAGATTGGACCCCTTTGTAGTTGTAAGGATTTGAAGAGGGGGGTGAAAAAGGGGGGGTTAATCACTATGTAGGATTATGGCTTCCGAGGGGGAGAGGGGTTTCTATTGTGTCCGCCAAAGAAGGGTTCTTAACAACATTTTGAATGGCCTGAAACAAGCATGTAATAAAAGCGTGGGGAAATCTCACTAAAAACCTCACAGAAAACCTTGTTTCTTGTTGACTAGCGAACCTTTTCGCTACCTTGCCGAAAGGTTCAACCTTTGTCATGGAAACCTTTGTGACAACCCTTTACCCTTGCCGACGACAAGGTAGACTAGAATATTCTTATGTTTTGAGTTTTCCACCATTACTAAGATCACTCTCCGGTATCCCTAACTTTCCACCCGCGTACCCCTAAGAGTAAGCATGCCACAGGTTGGGAACCTCGGTCATAGAAGATAAGGCAGAAATTAGCATCAAACTTAATTTGATTAATCAGCACATAGAATTTAGCAATTCTAATTAATTCTACGCCAAAATAACACAGGTTAGAATCTTAACGGAAAATTTTCAATGGAATTCTTTATGTACTGTACAACTTAATCTAATTCTTGTAAACATCTGTTTTTCAATAATTATTTGTTAAAAATCAAAATAATTGCATAACTTCGGAAATTAATTTAAAATTAGCTTACCTTTTCTGCGCTTTGGAACAAATGATGATCTTCTGTCTGCAGAAAAACGGAAGTGCTGTCTGCACCAGGAAACGTCGCAGGAAGCGAACTTATCGAACATGAACATTCCGGCAAATAAAAGGCAAGAGAAAAAAAAATCCCATCATAAATGAAAAGCAGGTTTGGTTTATGCGATTATATCATCAAGTTCCAGAAAATAAAGGTAATTTTTAGATTTTGGTAATTTAAAACATTTAGAACTTAGAAAAATACAGAGGTAAAAACATTAAAATAATAATGCATTTTCACTTCCGGTATGATTCTCTTAAGTTTTGTTTCAGATTCTCTAAGCATTGTTAGAATGCTGTAGAGTTAATTAGAATGGTCTTGTTTAAAAAGTTTTTTTTGAAAGTTAAATTTAATACTAATTTCTGGGTGCATAAAAAATGAATTTGTAAAATTAATATGTTTAAAAAACTGCGTCTACGAATGTGATTCGAATTATTGAAACAAGTTTTGGAAGATATTTCAAAGCGATTTAAGTTCAGAAAAATTCCATAAGTGTTTTCTCCTACTTGCAAATTGTTTGAAATTATTCAGTATATGAAGTTTAAGGCGTTCATACTTAATACAACATAACTCACTCGTTAAAAATGATTTTTCATTAAAAGATGACCAATTTTTCAATCTATCAACTCAAATTAATGATGACTGAATGATTGCCATAACTGATTCTGCTCGTCATATTCCAGTATATGAGATTAGTGAAAGACTCCAAGTTCATTTTTTAACCATCGACAGGTATTTGAGAAAGCGGAAATTTGTTAAAAAGCTCGATATTTAAGTTCCATACTAATGGAAAGAAGTTCAAAGAAAGCAGTGTCTGTGTTCTTTGAACTTCTCTGCGATTTATATCCCAAACGTATTAAAAACGATATATTTTTAAAACGAAAGTTAAATGGCAATGAAAAGTGAATTGTTTATCACAATATCAAGTGAAACGATTCTGAAGAAAACGTGATGAACCGGCCTACCCAGGTAGCACAACATTTTGAATGATATTGTACAATATTGTTCGATATGATATTGTACAATATTATACAATATTGCGAATATTGTTCAATATTATACAATATCGTTGTGCTACTGGAGTAAACCTGATCGAAAGCTGAAAGCTTACTACAAAAGAAGATGATGCCATTAGTTTGGTGGGTTTACATATGCATTGTGTAGTTTTAATTTCTTCCAAGCCCCCAAACGATGAATTGAAATGATTCTGTTTAAAACTAATAGAATTAGATGGAGGGCCGGCCCGAAGGGGTTTCAAACGGTGAGAGCACACAAGGCCCGCGTTTCTAAGGGCCCCGTTCCGCTGACAGATTTTGCAAAACTAAAATGAATTGCAATGATTTATTTAATGAAATCAAAATTTGCCGTCAAGTTTTGCATTCCAGGACACAATATTACAAATCTTTATTTAAAAATAATTATTTGAATTGTATCCAAATTTTACCAATTTCCTTACCAATTACCGTCGCATCTACAGAAAGATTTTTCTCAGATGAATATTAAAAAAATGAAAATATGAAAATAATAAAAAATTACTTCAGACCAAACATTAGTGAAGAACGATTGATTTGTTTAGCCATTTTATCTATCGAATCATTTTTAATCAAAAATCTAGATTGCGATGATATTATCAACGAATTTGCTATAAAACGTAAAAAAAGTGTTATATATATATAAAGCTTACCTGGCTTAAGCTTGTCCACAGCCAAACTGCTATATTAATTGTTGAAAACTCCATATATATGGATGGCCTTTTTTCAATACTTTTAATAACAACAGAGTTTTTTACATGTTGACATAAATGTTTAAATTTAATTTTTTGTTCATGGTATCTATAATATTTTCAATTCTTTAGATTTTGTTCTATATTTGGCTGTATTGTTTAAATTATGAATTTTTAGTATAAGATTGGCTTCATGATATGTCTTGTTTACTTTGTTTATGTAAGATCATATATAACAAGTTATATATATATATATATATATATCGCTATGATATTTTTCAATTTTATTTTGGTTTTTATCTATTTTTTGCCATTGTGTCTTGATTGTTTCTAAGTTTGTTTTGATATATATATATATATGTAAACTTATTTTGGGTTCTAGGGGTCATGATCGGTGTAGATCTGCAGAAATTTTCCGGAAGTCGTGTCATGAGAACCATTGCAACGTGAATAGAAATTCAAAAATTATTAGAATTAGCAATTGTCTTATTTCATATCGCTATTCTTTTATAAAAATAGCCAATAGTATAAAAAAATCTTCTTGGAATATTTATATACATTGTAATCACAGAGAAGGAGATGTATGCTAATCTAATTGAAAAAATCTGGCGTTTTGCAAACAACACGTCGTTTTACTACGCACCTCGCCAAATTGAAACACTGATTATTGCAAAATGACGGTACTCTTTGCAAAATGCTGGATTTTCAATTAGTCTGTGACTCATAGTAGAGAGAAGCCGAATTTGGACCAGCTTGGACCGGTATCATAACTTCAATTCTACTAAATATTTAGGCGGTAAAAACAGGCAAATTATATTGTAAAGAAATGGGGTGTATGAAATAATTTTTAAGAGGAAACGCTACGTGGCTACAGTTAGAGAACATGTGCTCAGATTTTAGCATTAGCAATCGATTATTTTAACAAAAGACAAAAAGCTCTTAAGTTGTTCTTATCTAAATAGGGAAATACGTTATGAAATCCTCAGATAGGAAGTTTCTTTAGTTACAATTTACTATAATCATTTTATGAAAATACTTTAAAATTATGTTAAATATGGGGGATTTTTTTTATTGTTGTCCAAAAGTTGCCTAGATTGGACCACAAACGGTGGTCTAAATTGGGCCACTTAAATTATTATTATTGTAAACTACTAAATATCTCAGAAAGCAGTTTATTACCGCTAGTAGTCATCATAAACTGGAATTGGAACAAGTAAAAGAAAAAACAAAACAATCGAAGAACACTAAAGCCCCCAAATATTGGATCAAAAAGTATAAAAACTTAAGATGCGTATCATCATTTGTGAGGAAAAAAGAGAGAAGAGTAAGTGATAAAGTGCATAAAATATCATATTTGAGTTCATGTATTGTGTGCTGGTGTGGATTTGAGAATTAAAATATATTTTTGCTTTAATTGTGTTTAAATTGTGCTTCAAGAAACTGTTGGTCCAATCTAGGCAACCGGTTTCCTTGATTGGACGGATGATATATTTTTTAAGCCGATTTTTCCTAATTGAATGTGCATTTCATACAAAGTTAATTAATTACACGGTTCTTAAAATGAATAAACTACAAAAAATTCTACTATTTATTTTTCATTTAGTTGATTCAGTTCCCTCTCCATCACTTTACATTAAAAATTTCCAGGTGGTCCAAATTCGTCGAATCTCCCCTATATCTATTTCATGTTGCTTCTGACTTGATGCTTAAGCAGAAAGTCCAAAATTAGAAGAATTGGAAATTTTCCGGCGTTTTTTCTCAGCAGTGGTGTTAGATTGCAAAAATTGCATCTACATCATTTTTCGGTTTTATCAGTATTTTTAAATATTTAAATCCTCGCCACCAGAGTTTCTTTCGAATCTTGTGGAATCTCTGGTAACTTTTGAAATTTAAACGGTAATTTTTAACTGTTTTAGTAAATATCTAGATTTTTCTTAATTATTTACTCAGTAATCGACTTAAATATTATTTGCCCTAACTTTTTATGTCTTTTCATTTAATACTTCAACTTTATTAAATTATAAATCAAATTTATTCAACGGAACTATTTGCTCGCCATCTTGTTTCCGCGGATGAATTTTTTATGTGAAAAGGCTTTGGCGTGTCTGACTGGAAGCATTTTCTTTTGTCTGATTTAGATTGCTTTAAAATACGGAACGTAATGGTCACACCCTGGGGGTCGAAACCGTTGGATTTTTTCCTTCGGTTTTCTTCCTTTCAGGTGTGTTGACCGGCTTAAAGAATTTATCTGAATGTTTTATAAGATGTAGAACCAGCATTAAAATATTATTCCGAAGAAAACGTCTGAATGCTAAAGCGTGTTGCTAAAAGACGATCTGGCGTTGGGCCTTTTCAGTATTGAATATGACAAACGTCGGACTGCAAAAGCGTGTTGCTAAACGATAATTTTGGTTTTGAGCCTCTGCAGTATTGATTATGACCGCAAATTCTGAATGAGAATGACTTACAAGTTCATGGTGAGAAAAAATCACTGTATTCGAAAATGGAACGAGTGGCCGACAGTGCTGTAAAAAAACCGATTTTTTTCGTCTTGTGCCTCTACAGTAAGACGCTGTGCCATTTTGAATGGAAGGAGAGAAATGTGGTTGTACGAGACATCGCATTCTGATAAAATATATCAGTTATTGAAAGTTTGATCTGAGTGGCGGTCTGCTTTTTCTTTTTTACCAATCACCTAATGTGAGAAGGAGTTCAGTGTACGAACGAAATAGTGCTCGTGTAGCAAAATTTCACACCAAGTTTTCGGAATAAAATGGGCATTGTTAACAATCGTTCCGGGATGATGTTTTTGTGCCTATTTTTGCAACGATATAATGTAGTTACGACAAAGTATAATCCATTTGTCTTAATTTTTTAAGCATTTGAAAACCTGCAGCGTTTTGTATTTATGTGTATATTTTATTTCTTTTCTATATATGTATGGTTGTGTGCATCAGTACAACAATTTTGTTATGTCGATATTCTTGAACATAATTAATTTAAATTTGGCAGTAATAATCTTTAATTAATTGTCAATAAAAAATTTTGGCTTTCTTTGATTTTTCTATTGTTCTAAACAACGCAATGGTATTACTTTTATTTTCAGCAATTTCCTTTAGCGGCCAATTATATTTTTAGGTAACAGTAAAGGTAAGCACTGGCTCAATCAAGTGTTGAAAAATTGTATATTATTGTATTCATGTTCAGCTCTAGTGTTCAATTAATAATTGAAATATAGTTATAATTTTAACCTTTGGCAACAATCAAGAATTAACTTCCATTATTAACATTTTCAAATTTAACAAGTGGCGAATCCGGGGGGGGGCTATGGGCTGCAACCCCCCCCCCCTAGAGCTAAACCAAGAATTCTTTATTTTATTTAAAATCACTACAGCTGTTTTTCCTTAATCTCCCTTTTAAAAAAGTGACAAGATTTCTTCCTGGCTTTTGACAGCTCGAAAATTTTCTCACTTTTGTAGTCATTCCACTCGCATTTGTAGCGTTGACGCAGTCAAAAACATGTTTTTGCTAGTTATTTCATTGTGTTTTTTATTAAATTATCGAAAGTATTGTAGTGTTCTTATTGCTAGATGAGTGTTTAAGTGCTTTGGTTTACATAAGGTTTGACATTCGTCACGACGACGATACAAAATTTTTTATACCTCAGCCCCCGCCCCACTACCAAATCCTGGATTCGCCACTGTTTCTCAGTTTTTCGCCAATAACTTCTGAAATATATATTGCACAAAGTTGATTTACATACAGTGGCGAATTCAGGATTTATGGGGGGGGGGGGGTCAGGTATAAAATTTTTTTTATCGTGTGACGAATGTCAAATCCTATGGCTTCTGTAAACCAAAACAGTTTACCTTTACAGACTTTACTCACCTGACAATAAGAATTATAAAGAATACTACAATACTTTCGATAATTTAATAAAAAACACAATGAAATAACTAGCCAAAAAATGTTTTTGACCGCGTCAACACTCCAAATACGAGTGGAATGACTACAAAAGTGGGAAAATTTTCGAGCCTGTGAAAAGCCAGGAAGAAATGATGTTACTTTTTTAAAAAGGTAGATTAAGAAAAACAGCTGTAGTGATTTTAAATAAAATAAAGAATTCTAGTCTAGCTATGGGAGGGTCTGAAGCCCCATAGCCCCCCCCCCCCGAATCCGCCACTGTGTATATACTATCTTAAACAAAAGAAAAACATCTTTTTAATGATCTCAATTTAAATGTCATACATTCTTTTCCCCCAATTTTAATAAACATTTCAAAATTCATTTCAAACACAATTTGTAGCAATGCTTTCTATTATTGTAATTAAATTCAAACCAATTTATTGTTTTATCAAATCCTTCATTCCGTGTTTTTACCACTAACATGATACTACTACTAATTATTTACCACTAATAATTTTTACTAATTATTTACCGCTAAGTTATGATAAAAAATATTGTTTACTTTGAATATTAACAGAAAGTCAGAATTTTTACTTCCACTTTTATTTCGTAGCATGTATCTCTTGCAATATATTTGGACTGCAATCCAATGACGTTAATTACTCTCTCTATATGACGTTTCCTTTAATTTCACGAAATTTTAAATGATTCTAATGAATGTATTAAATCATTCACGATTATTGAGTCCGGTTCCTCCGGAGGGAGAGGACCTAAGGAGAAAAGAAAGTACACTATGCTGTGTTTTTCCAGTCAATCACACAAACACTAAAAAGAACGTAATTTTACTCCCAATAATGGCAATAAAAACCAAAATATAAAAGAATATATTGTCGCCGTAGCAATCAATGATGGGGAGGGAAAAAATGGAGTACCAAGGACTTCTAGATTCGTGCCAGGTGGTTCAAACTATGGAGAGAAAAAAAAGAGAGGGGTTTAACTGAGAGGATCAGAGGCTAGGGAAGTGGACGAAACGAAATCAACGAAAGACGTTGCTGCGAAAAACTGTTTTATTAAAGTGTTGTAAGTACTTAGCAACGACGGGTATACCAGCTGGTAAATAAATAAAACATCTTATTCAATAATCATCACTATAAAAGATGTTTTTCCTTTTTTTAAAAAATATAGACAGTTTTTTCTTTCTGCGATCGAATTTTAACCAACAATAACCGACGCAGTTGTTTTTTCTGTCTAGAATGCACGCATATGGATTTCTCATTTGTTGGATCCTTTTGAGTCATGTGTTAGGTAAGTAGCTGCCATAAAGAGCATTTAAAAAATTAAACAAACAAACATGCACAAAAAATTATTAACACGAGACATTAATGTGACTATATGACACTGTTCACTAGTATATTTTCAAACAAAATTCGTAAAAAAAAGAATGACGAAGTTTGATTACTAATATTTTATATAAAGTTGTCCGAAAATAAAATTCTAGAAAAGCAGAATAATAAGCGGAATTTTTTAAAAGTTATATGATGAATAAGTAGTTGGTTACAAAACCAGTTAAGTATTAAACGATAAAATATCGTCTGGAATGATATCTATTGAATTGTGAAAGAAAATTTGTTTCCGAGAACTATTTTGTACTTTAAAACGGGAAAAAGAGAACTACAATTATACTGCTTTTACTTAGAACAGGGATTCCCAACCTTTATTTTCGCTCGTCCCCCTTGTTTTGGCCATTTTTTTTTGCGGAACCCCCCCCCCCCACTCCAACCATCCATCTATGCAAAGAAGTTTTTATCAATAATGTTAAGGGCCTAGGTAAGCTTAAGAGTCAAATGACTCGAATTTAGAACATTTGCAGGACTTATTTTTGATTTCACGTTTTATTCCATTCTTACCAGGGGCGAATCCAGGGGGGCTGCAGCCCCTCCCAGAGCTAAACCAGAACTCTCGATTTTATTTAAAATCACTACAACTGTTTGTTCTTAATCTTCCTTTTTTTAAATAATAATAATAATAATAATAATAAAAGTGACAACATTGCTTTTTGGCTTGACAAGCTCAAAAGTTGTCCTAATTTTCTAGTCATTCCAGTTGACGCGATCGAAATCAATTTTTTGGCTAATTATTTCATTGTGTTTTTTATTAAATTATCGAAAGTATTGTACTGTTATTTATTATCAGGTGAGGAAAGTCTAAAGATAAGTATTTTGGCTTATATATGCCATGAGGTTTGACATTCGTCGCGACAATACAAAATTTTTATGACCTCAGCCCCCTCCAGACCTAAATCCTGGATTCGCCACTGATTCTTACAATAGTATTAGTTCAATGCCAAAACAGATGAAATCAGTATTGTAACAATTTCGCATTAACTTATGAGGATAGCTAAAAATTATTCTTCCTTTTGCTTTCTTTTTTTTTCATTTTGAGGATAGGTTTAGGACTTGCACAACTTTCACTTTTACTTTTTACACGAACTTGGGGAAACAAAATTTTGTAACATTCTTAATATCTTATGCCTTCATTACCGACTTTGTACCACATGTAGGGAACCTCTGACTTATAATATTGTTTTTAAATGTCTTTCCAACGCAGAATAGGGACTAAACAAGCGTTTATATTTGCAAAATAAGCGCAATGATAAAAAAAAAAAAATGTAGTAGAGTCTATTGAGATGCCCGAAGATTCTGGAACTGCAACTACAAAATTTTTATAGGTCTGACGAAATTTGATGTACTGATAACTCATAATATTTTCATAAAAGTATTTTTGACGTGAAAGCATTTTTATCCCGATCAACGCCGGGTATATCAGCTAGATTTGAAGTAATTATTTCTACTTGGTAACGAGTGAAAAGCTTAGAACTTTCAGTTTTGTCTATCTGTTTTTAGCATTTTCCTATATACTTAAAAATGAAGCAAATTATTTCCTTTTCATTGCCTTTTATTTACTTGGGCTCTTCTTTTGCAGTTTCTGACGGTCAACAGAAAAGAGTTCCCTGCTGGACGAGGCAGAGATGCGACAAGTGCACCAGAAGTAAGCACGCCCTGGCAGTATTTTCTGTAACTTACGGCTATTTCGCTTTGACCTCAAACAGGACGAATTGCACAGTGGCACAGCAACGGCCGACAAAATATTAGTGCGTTTACGTCAATTTTTAAAATCAAATATGATGGGGGTGCGAAATAATGTTACCATGGCCCGGATCCCATTCACCCTTGTTAAACCACTGAGAAGCGGAAAAAATCACGTTATGCCCCTGTTCCTCTTACCCTCGCTACACCCCCATCGAGGGGGGGGGGGGCACCGCGAGTTCACGGATGAGAGGTTGCCGTATAAGTAAGCAATCTCTCCCCAACCCGATGGTATAATAATGGTGGTGTGGCTCTTAGGGCGCACCTCCGAGGACCGGTTGTACCCCGGTAAAACCGGGGGTTGTTGCTTGAGCCGCTCGTAATGGCGGTTATAATGAGAACCTCAGTGCTGACTATGCTGTCGTGGCGGTCGGTCATTCATTGTAGACCCGGATGCTAAGGCAGGGCGGGGTGATGTTCCTTGTGGCTTACCCTCACTACTCTCCCCCGGAGAGGTACCCCGAATACGTGGATGAGAAGCCGCCGGATATGTATGCATATTCTCACTTCTCCTGGGGGTACAATAATGCTGGGGTTGTGTTACCCCCTCCAGTGATAGTACATACCTCCTTCGGGAGGGTACTACTATCACTGTTCCTCCCTCGATGCCTGGGCAGGACAGGGGTAACAAGGTTTACGGTTAGCCTCGCTACACTATTGTTAATTTTTCTCATGTTAGTCATTTTTATGTTCCTTTAGGAGAATTTTAATTTAAATCATTGTTATATTGACTGTTTAATTGATACTTGATAGTTATACTTTTTGAACCTTGTACTGTTTATCCTTTTTGCAACCTGTGGGGTCCTTGGGTGCCCTTATATTGAGAAGGCTGCTTCTCAACGGCCTCTCTTGTCAACCGCAGGGTTTCAGTTAGGGCAGTCTGAATGATTGCTTACTTTCTCTACACCATTGTATGCCGAGCGGACAACGGAGAGAGTCGCAATGTGAACAAGACTCCAAAAGATTATTCGAATTCAGAAGACGTTCTAAGACGATTGTCTCATTTCAGCAACTCTGGGTTTTTATACCTTTTCTGACAGGATGTGACGTCACATAGAAGAATCTAGTAAATTCTGTATATCTCCGCCCCTAATCGAGATGTCTAGAAAATTCTAGTATTTTTGAGATCTTCATTTTGTCGCTCGCCACTGTCCGTTTTAACCTCCAGTGCGAGTGTTTTCTGCGTTCAGTGGCGTAGTGAGTGGGAGGCAAAAGGCGTATAGACAGATCGTGCGCCAGTCTTAGAGGTCAATGGAGGCAAAATATAAGTGCGTATTTGTCACTTTTTTTGGCTGAATGTGATGAGAGGGTGAAAACATTATATTACCCTGATACCATACTTGCAGCAAGTGTGATTTTTCTTGATATTAGTTTGTCTTGACAAAGTTGATGCAGCAACTTTACAGCAAACTTCCTGCAAAGTAACAAAGCAAAATCGACCAACCCACTTGCAAAACAAGTTTGCTGTGAAGTTGTTACGACACACTTCACATCACAATTGCAAAACAAGTTTGCTACAAAGTTGATACAACACACTTACACACCACGACCTGGATACAGTTGTATATATCTGGTTTTGATCTTTGCCTCTGTTTAAAAAAAGCATCCGATTTTTAATAGCATCTCCTAGAGCGTAAAATTAAAAAAAAAGCGAAATAAAAGGCAAATTAAGAATAAAAATTTTATTGCAATCATCACCAATCTGATTTTAAAAATAACTAAATTGACCCGGTGCAAACATAAAATGTTTAAATATTTGCAAAGTTTCAAAGTTTAAACGACGTTGTTCAGTTTTAAAGAAAACATCAACAACAATATTGTTTGAAGAAGTTTAGCACTTGCATGAAGAATATCGAAGCTTCAGAAGCGGCCCGAGGTAGATTAACCAACCGCGCAAGGCAACAATATGGCGCCCCCCTCACACATCCAACTTTTTTAAAAAAATTTTTTATAATACCCGTATTCTAAAAATCAAACAAAATTTCACTTAGAAATATGCATGTTTATTTGTAAATATGACTTGATACTACTATGGTGAGAATTTTTTAAACTTCGGATACATTTAAGATTATATAGTAGAGGTCATTAAAGAGAGAGAGAGCAAAAATAATATATTAAATAAATTTATTTAAAAAATATACGACTTTATTTCTAAATTTTATTATACCATTTTTAATTCACACTCCCGCTTTGGCGCCACGGGCAGTTGCCCGGCCCGCCCTTGCGAAGCTTTCGACCTGACCAGACAGTTAAATCAACGTGTCAAAATTTTTTGATTTTATGACGGTTGTGAGGGTGTAACGAATCTATCGACACTAAAATCATCCACTGAAGGTCATGCGAAGGGTAAAAGCGTGGTGCAAAAAGAAGCTTGAAGGCGTTTTAAAAAATATAAGATGTGTTTTCAAAATGAAAGCGTAGCAAATTATACCTTTCACTTTCCATCTTTTGGGTGTATTGATATGACTTCGCTCGTTTAGAGTAAATAAAGGACATTTATTTGTTTTCAAAGTGAAAGAAATATTTATTCAAAGAATTTTTCCATCAGAATCTACAACATTCGTCAAATTTATAAGGGAACAAACGAATTCGGAGAAGGAATAAGTCTGGTTGTTTTGAAATAATGTAGTCAAGCCGCCTGATGAATATTGTTACAAAAAATCGTCCTATGGGTGTATGGTGGAAACAGTCCAACAAGCAGGATACTGAAGAGTGATGTTTTATTCCCAAATATTCATTAAAACACAAATCACAGGTACAATAGCTCCTGTACAGATTAGCAACGCAAGTAGACAACAATTCACTAGTAATTACAGTAACAGCATTTGCAGATTTAAAAATACAAACAGTCAGTAAATCACTAGTAAAGACAGTAACAGCACTTTTAATAGCGCTCAGGTCACCGGCTTTCCAGCTCACACTGCAGACGAAACTCCAAAGTCATTCCTCCTTTCGGTTACCTCCGTTTATATACCCTTGCTCGACTGGCCGTGACGTCACATGGAATTATCTAGTACATTCAAGCACATCTCCTCTCCTAATAGAGATATCGAGAAAATGACCGCATTTTCTGGAATCTTCGATTTGTCGCCAAGGTCAGGTGTCCAGGCCTGGCCGCTGTCGGTCATTCCATACTTACGCCTGCAAAATTCTCTTCCCAACTATAAGACTAGCGAGGCAGGAAAGCGACATTACATTTTTGTAACAATATGCTAGGAAGAGCAATACACCAAAGCAAAGTGCTACCAGAATGTCCTTGACTGGTCTTGCAACATTTGGGCGAGCATTGCCATTTTGGAAAATATGCCAGAAACCTCGCAGTATATTCTGGATACAGTACTTAATTTAAATTTCCCATACTCTTTCCCAAAACAGCACGTTACTTTGAACTAAACTAAAATAAATCCATACTCTTTGCACGTATGTGTTATCATGTGTGTCGAAATAATTTTTTTGCAAGATGACAAACCACCAAACAATAGATTTTTGCGACATTTTTCTTTGCAACAAAACAAAATTTCTAGTAAATAATTTTAATCACAAAATGCGAATTTTATAAAGGCAATGATTTTATAATTTAATGATTACGTTGTACCTACTATTATGAAAGGTTCATATCAAATCTTTTAACTAAAAATATTCCCAGTCGATTGCATAAGGCAATATCTATTAAATATTGGGTTGAGTTGATTCACGAGGATTTTTTTTTTTCAAATTTAAAAATGCATGTAGAAATACAATACATTGGCAAAATGTTCTAGGTATATTATTTGAAAGGGAATTTAATGCTCTACAAGATGGTGTATTTTAATTTTTGAAATGTATAGATTTTTGTGCATTTTAAGATATTCAAAGGAATGTCAACTGGACAAAACTGACATTTTTGACACCATTTGCTTTGAATAGAGATGTTAAGACCTCCGAAGGTATTCATATGATTTGCGCTGTGTATGGAGCAGCAGCAATGCCTCAAAGCATAGCTCACCCCCCCAACCCTCTCATGATTTGACAAACTTCTTCACAAAAATCTCTGCGAAATGACAAGAGAAATTAAAAAAATTTTTTTTTTAAAAAATACTCATGAATTATATTATTCAGTCCAATATTTGCTTTCATACACCCAATATAAAACATTATATGTTTGAAATTATCGTCTTCTCTTCATCGTAGAGTCTCGCATTGGACAGATGTCTCTCTGCTGCGAAGAATGTGGCGTGGGGAAGTTGAATGTCAGAGTTACCAAGTCGAAAGTTTACTGCTGGTGCCTAGTTCCAAATAACTGAAGCAGAAAGCTTTTCCAAATATTTAGAAAGCAAAGGAAAATGCTTGATGTATCTTAGTTGGCAAAATAATCACAGCAAAAGAGATTATCAAAACCAGAAATTATATCTTGTAATGTCTGTGACAAACATTAACAAACTGCTGTGCAGTTAGAATAAATGCATTTTACCTTGACATGCAACCATGTTTTGAATTCTTCTGAATACACATGATTGGTTAACCCTTTTAGTGCCGACCGAAAGTATCGTACCTATGCGAAGAATGCCGGACCAATTTGACGAATTTGCTAAGGTTAGGGAAGAAGCTCATAAAAAACAAAATAAGAATGATGTTTACAAAATTCAAAAAGGAGAATATTACGAAATAAAGGGAGAATAAATTAATGCCAATTGCATTTCAATATTTATTGAAAATCATACGAACAAGATAAATATAAAACATTATGAAAAACAGAAAAATCGAATATTAACTTAAAATCTTAATCGAATATTAACTTATAATATTATTCGAATATTAAGATATAATATTAATAGAATATTATTAATATATAATACTAATCGAATATTATTAATAAATTGAATATATTAATAAAACCATTTATAACATTTTATAAATTTATTTTGAGATAGAGTTCTCTCGTGATACAAACAATATATCGTCTTTGGCCCTTTTCGGAAGTGTTGCCAACAACGATACATCGTCGTTTGGCAGTAAAATGGTTAAATGAAAAATATCTCTCAACATTCTAACAAATGTCAATGAAATGATTTTGTTGTTGCATTAACAGTTACCAGATTTTTCCTGAGCATCAAAGGGGCACCGAATTATGAACTTCTAAAACTTTTAAAGAAACGAATAACTTAAACATAAATTTTAAGTCATTCATATATAATGCACATTTTGATAGCCAAAATACATAATGTAAATAGGCCATATCAATATTAACCTTTAAAGGTACAGTGTTGCCTTTAAGCAACATACTCAATTTTGTCTTCTAAAATCTTGAAAATAAGACTGAAACTCCGATGCCAATAGGATACATACTGAATTTTTTAGTAAACCAAATTGCAACATATGGATAGAAGCCTGAGTGCAGACAAAAAAATAAATTGATGTTTTTCGCTTAAGGCTGCATCTTTATAGCTTTGTTTGTATGCTTCAGAATACCCTATTTTATTCTACAAATGTTGAATGAAATTTCTTATCCGTATTTATTTAAATTCATCTATGTTTGACATTATAGAATTTTATCAAGGAATTTTTTTTTCCTGAAATAAAGCCCATTGCTGTCAGTTGGTAACAATATATTTTTTTAGCCATAAACCACACTTAAAACAAAATAGGATTTTTAAAAGTATTTTTCCCATGTTTTATTCAAGAGATGAAAGTCAAAAAACATTTTAAAATCAATTTTTAAAAAATCGGGCTTTTAAGGGTTAAACAAAAATTTTAAGCCATTCATAGACAATGCACATTTTGATAGCCAAAATACATAATGTAAATAGGCCATATGAATCCTTAAGTATATCAAATGTTTCATGAATTCTTAGTTGAATTAAAACGGAAATATATTTCCAAACAGAATGTGCCATCAATGACAACTAAATTTGCCATTTGGAGGTAGAAAGCTACACCCTGGAAGATAAGACACAAATGCTCCATGTCCTGTGATACAGGTTTGTTTTAACACATTGTTGACTGTTTTTTTTTTTTTTTTGTAGAAACTGATGCAAGTGGCCAGCCATTTTTACAAAAAGTGAATAAGAAAACCCCCACATATAATGGAATATAGGCAATTTGAACTTATAATGTCTTTCCACAAACTGAGAGTTTCTCAATAATATATTTACTGTCAGAAATTTTTGCAAAAAGTGCATGAATACACCACTTCGTAAACAATTGAAAATATAATGAAGACAAATGATAACAACAATTAAAATGCAAAATACTCCGTCAATTAGGTTTGGTTATCGAAAGCATCATATGATGTTCCCGGTCAAAAACGTCTGGTTATCAAAAGACGTTATATGGCATTCCTGGTCAACAACATATGGTTATCAAAAGACGTCATATGACATCTCCAGTCAATAATGTGTTAATTAAAGTTCGCTTATTCTGAAGGCTCTAGAGTTGGTTCTATGGCTCCAAACGAAATAAAATTTCACTAGAATGTAGTACAAGGGATGCGCTTTGTGAAAACTGGAACAGAGAGAGAAAAAGGAATAAATAAATAAAAAATAAAATTTTCATCAGAAGCATTGCTGCATCATTATCTAAACTTTTGCAGATTTTTTTTAATTACTTAATTGAAAGCATTTTCTTTTTCAGTTCAAAATATCGTTTTTTATGCATCATTTTTGGGGCGGGGGTTTACAGAGCACATCATGTTGACTCATTCTACATCATCATTGTACTACATTCTAGTGAAATTTTGTTTTGTTTCGAGCCACAGATCTGGCTCTAGAATCTTCTGAATAGGTGAATTTCAATTATAGACAACCTGCACATTAAATATAGTTAAGGCAATTGTGGGATTCAAACCAGGAGTTGAGACCTAGGGGGAATATGTTGTGCTCATGACAGTACATTTTAACTGTGAATGATGCGTGGAATTTACTCTAAACACATGCACAATGTCATATAATAAAAGAACACACCCAAATATAAGATGGTCTGATATATTTTCAATGATAACTTCGAAAAAGTCCCAAGACAAGATAAAAGTATTTTTATTATCTATATACAAACTAAAAATTGTGTTTCAAAGGATGTTCTGGGAAATATCCTCTGCAATCCACAATCTGCTCTCCCTGTACAAGATGATTTCTTTCATTATTTCTAGCGATACCTGGAAATGACAACAACAAACAATGAGGTCAACAATCAAAAATATGCACAATATAGATCAATATCACATCAGAATATAATTCAAGGACGTTCAGCAAGATGTATTCATCAACTAATATCTCATAAGCAAGATAAGCATAGAGCGTTTAGCTGTTACACAAAGCACATAGGCAGGCTTTTTTTTTTACATACTTTTATCAGGGTTCATACTGTATATATGATAGTAAAATTCAGGAGTTTCTAAGGATTTTTTCAGGAGTACAGTACAGAAAATTCAGATAATTTGAAAAAAAAATAATTGTAGGGGAAAAGGGGGTAGTGTGGACAATTTTTATAAAATTGGCGAAAAAGTATACTAAATATTGATGCGATTTCCCATGTTCCTCGGAACATGTACGGTAGACTCTTTCAGCACTAAGTAACGTCAGAAGTAAGAATTCCGGATTCCAGCAACTTTCTATCAATATGGAAAAACAGAAACATCACATTTTTATGTTTTATCATAATTTTATCTTCTGCTCTTCGATTGCAATTTTTCAGGAGACAAAAAGAAATCTCAGGATAAAAAAATAATTTTCAGGAGTTTTCAGGGCCCTTAGAAAAAAAAACAAAATTCATGAGTTTTTCAGGAATTTCAGGAGGAGTACGAACCCTGTTTTATTGAACTTCACTTGTTTCAAGTTTACACAGATGGAATTTTGGATATTAGTGTGTTCATGATTACAACATACTATTTTAATTCTATTCAAGTGGTAGTGTTATTCAACCTGTAGTGTTTTTGAGAACAAAAATTGATTACTAAAATAAAGTGTATGTTTTAAAACTTTTTGTTTAAAAATGGGACACAGGGTTCATACACATTTCCTTAAAAGAAAATCAAGGACTTTTAAGGACTAAAAAAAACCAAAAAATAAGGACCTATAAATTGAATAAACTTAACGAATTGTTGCACGCTTTTTTAAATAAAAATGTCTCATTTTTGCAAATTCAACCTATTAGAAGATAAAGTATAATATAAAACAGAGAAGATACATTACAAATTTAACACGACAAAAACTCTTAAAAATATGAGTTAATGAAAAAAACCCCATGAAACTGGTAATCAAATATCTTTTAATTCCAAACTTTTTTTCATTCAATTTTACATCCAAGGTATTTATTTAAATTTATTTTCAGTAATTGTTTTTCTTAGTTCATGCGATTGAATAAATGTCCTTATTATGAATTTATGTCCTTTGACTTTTCAGCCTCATTAGCTAAATCATTTGCTTCTCCATTTGTTTGGAACATTTTCTTTTGTTTTAAAAAATCTGTTTCTTCCTAGAGCTTTTTGTTTCAGTCTTTTCTTTGGATTTTTCACTTTCTAAATACTGCATGTATTTTGCTCCAACTGAGGTGGCAAAAAGTAAGGACTTTTTAAAAATGGGCCATAAAAATAAGGATTTGTAAGGACTTTTAAGGACTAAATGTAAAAGAAAGGACTTGTAAGGACGCGTGCGAACCCTGGGACAGATTTTTTAGAATCAGGATTAATTACTGAAACACTTGACATAATTTAAGTAAAAAATAATCCTAAGTACTAAGTGAAGTTTCAAAAACATTCTTAAATGGCCATGTCAGACTCACTCTTCCCCATAAAAGAACCCAGACATAATTTCTGCTTAAAGGTCATTAAAGAATAGCTGCATAAACTTGGTGTTATCAACCAACAGTTGATGATAACATATTGGTCACGTTAACTATTGCTATATTATTTGTTTGGCTCGAATTCAATTAAAATTAGAACCAGAATTTTAAAATCAGAAAGCATGCAAATGCAAAATTTCAGATATTTTTAATATAACCGATTAATCATGATGTAGGTCTAAAAAATCAGCTTGAAACTATGAATCACACAGAAAAACAAATTAATAAAAATATTAAATGATAGCTAGCATATATTTATTATGCATTTATGGTAAAGCATCAATAAAAAAATAACTCTACAAGTGTCCAAAATTAACTTTTCCATAGACACTTTACTGTTGCACTACCGTTATGTTTTGATTTCTAAATTTGATGCTTTCTGGCGATAGCTTTGAAGCACATTGACAGAGGTTAACGGCTTTTACACCATCATAAAATTAGAAAAATCGTCGATTCAATGATGTGATTTTGAATGACATACTATTTATCTCTGATTTCTACAATTAAGAAATGTCTAGAAATAATAAAAAAAAATTAAATTCTAGCCATGATAATTTGTATACAAATCCATGTAAATAAATGTAGCTAGTAAGAATGTATAAAGTATTTTCGTTTAGTGTGAAAACAAAGTGGTGCAGCTGCAACTTGCTGCCCTTCCTTTACAAGATACAAAAGGTACATAAACTTCAAAATTAAAAAAAAAAAAATTACAAGGAAAAAACATTTTATTAGTAACAATTTGTCATTTAGTGTCCTTGATCTCTGCCAATAAGTTGCGAAATCGCACATCTACCACCAGTTTTCTTTCACATATAGGCAATTTATAAACAAAAGACAATATGAGTTAACTATGATAGTTATTTTTTTCATGCACACAAAGATTGAGTCAGTGCCACTGGTCTTCTCCTTAATTATAAAATTGTTTTCCTGTATGCCTGATTTTGCCACCTGGAGTGGGCCCCCCCCCCCTTATCTATGCCACTGTGAAAACAGTACACAAGAAACGAGAACTTTGTAAATATGGTTATTTGTTTTACTCCTTTTGAACTATTTTCATTGTCAAATTAACCCTTTATGTCACAGTGTTGCATATTTCTGCCACTGTCTTTTCCACAGAAAACTCTTCAAGTCGATTTCATTGGTTTCTGCAACACTGTCACACTGTAGTTAACACAAATTGCTCATATATTCCTCAACAGATGGTACTGAGGTGAATTTTAGAAACAACAAAGTTTCAGTTGATTTTCACGAGGTTGCTCCTGAAATTAATGCAGAATTTAGAGAAGTTAAAAAGAGTGGACACATCCAGTTGTGAGAAATGTGGTGAAGATCTTTGTTATAACAAAACTAACAACTGTTTTAAAAACTGAAATTTTGAATGTCATTTTGCAGTATGTAGCAGAAATGCAAAAAACAATATTTTGTCAATAAATTTTTATCTTAATGTGATAAATTCTTAAAATTATTTTTTCCAAACCTACAATGATGTATTCCAACGTCTGAGTAATTTTTTTCAAACCGGACTGGTGAGATATAAAAGGGTTAAGTGCAAAATTTGATACAAATGCACAATTACAGTTCATGGAGAACAGGTTAAATTTCATACATCTATCTCTCCATGCATCTTGGAGTTACTGTGTTTACATGCAAATAGACTACAAGATATATTTCAATTTTTTTCCCCTGCCCTAGAATCAAAGAGGGTTGATCAAATATTGAGAGAGAATTTATTCAAAAAGAATTTACATTACTTTCTCTTCATATTCTTGCTACATGAGAATTCTTTGTGGAAAAGGAAGGGGTGTCAGTTTTTATTGATATTTGTGACTTTTTGGATTGAAAGACAGCCTGCTTATCTTTAAAACACAAATTTAAGAGATGTGTGAAACTTAGGAATTAAATGCCTGCATTTAAAATAGTTGGAAATCATGTATTGTCAGTGCTTAAAAACGACAAACAATCATTTATTGGGATAGACGTGGCATATTTTTCCATTATTTACCTCATATAAACTATACACTCAGTGACATGCTGATTTGATAGAAGAAATAATGTTTAGTAATATAAAGTGTTTTCTTGGCTGTATGGTTAAGTTATTAAGGTGAGTGCAGTGATGGCTCGTCCATACGAGCTGCAGTCTCCCTGAAATTATTTTAAAAGATTGTATTTTCGTTTTTATTCTAATTGGCTTACTTTTTCACTTTGAGAATTCAGTGATCAACAAAAATCACAAAAAAGTGATAAAAAATGTAAAAAGAAGATGGAAAATCAATCAAGAATTAAGAGAGAGACAGATCAGAGCTGCATCAAGTTTTGCCCCTCCTACGAATCCGATATTAATGCAAAGAGCAACACGAAGTGGAGAAAAGCAACCCTTTCTCCATTTGAAATTGCATTCATTTGAGCTGCAATTTTTTCAGCTCTCATTTGGCTCTTTTTCACTTTTTCTCAGTAGTTCAGTCGTGAAGTCATTTTTTTAAAAATCCAATTCTGGAGGAGTTGTAATTTTTTGCTTCATGTTTTTTCGGGTGCTGATTATGATTCTGAGGTTTGTTACCAATAATTTTTGTTGGAATTTAGTTATAGCCAAAAAACATAAATTTTTTTCTCCAGTTTTTTGCTTATAACTGAAAAACTATCAATTTTTAGTATATCATCATTATATACCAAGATAATCGGCACAAAATTTACTACGACTTAGGTCTATAAAACTTTTGCAGCACTGCTTGTTTCAGAGCTGATGAGCAGCCACTGGCTGAGTTGTAAGCACTTAATATTTGTATCAGAAAATATGCATTAAGTATTTCTGGGCATACTTTGAATAATGACATACCTATAGCAATAGCATCCATGTCTTGAGCAAGCCTTAAGAATGCATCATAACAAAATGCACCTGCAAGACGAAGCTGTGGAGAAAAAAAGTTATAAATAATTCTTGTAATTCAATATTAACTGAATATCCCTGCAAAACAAATACAATCTTAAAAACATTAATATTGGGTCTGTGAACCATCAATTAATACTTAAGCATTTCAACATAACAATTGTTGTTAATGAAAAATATCTATAGTAGTTATATTATCCTGGAATACACAGTAACTTACAGCTTATTGGATTACAATGATCCAAAGAGTCGTTAATTATACAATTTTCATTAAATTATACTATTTTATTATACTATTTTCATTCCAAGAATACCTTAAAAATTTCTATTATATTTATTTATCTATAATTTTTTGCTATATAATAAACACTTGATATGTTTTTTAATAAGATTTGATATAAGTACTATATAAGTATCTTTGACATTCTATGAGTGAGAATAAATATAGAGGAAATATAATCCTTGCTATTAAAAAATTAAATGCATTCAATATAGACAGTTTGTTAATACCATTATTATAAAATTTTCAAAAGCATATAAGATTATCTAAGTTTATAAAAAAAATCTACAGTACAAGTTTATATTTTTTGTTATACAATCAGTTTTAAATCTATTGCCCTGAACTAGAATATCACATACATATATATATATATATATAGCTTAATTTAGAGCTTTTGAAAAGAAAGATATTTTATTAAATACATAATTTTTAAAATTGCAACAGCTTGGTTTATACATAGCAAATATGTAACAATATTTTTATTGTTTAAAAGAAACTGATTTTTGAAATGTTATGAATAGTAATTTTAGAGCTTAATTCTATGAAGCTATGAAAATAATTCAAAAATGTTTTTTTTTTCTGATTCAGCGGAATCTTCAGTAAGATTCAGCAAAATCTTGTGTATGATTATTTCTTTTTTCTTCATTTATCAGAAAGTGAAAATGGATCAATGCTACATTTTCACGATAATGAATATCCTCAGAAAAGAATTTCAGTTACTTCAACATAAGAATATGATAATAAACTATTTCTTTCAAGTTGAAAATTCCCACACAAAAATTTTGCGCATAAAAATTACTATAAGTAAAACTTACCTCATGGTGAGAATTTTTCATTCCCAGGCAATAAGACCGCGAACACCTTGAAAGAACAGCTGCCCATACATAGAGTTCCTTAGCAATATCAGCTAATTTTCGAGGATCAAGCTGAGTTTCTACTACTTTCTGAAACACAAATGTAACTTCACTATTGAGAATTTGAATATGAAAATATCTATTCTTAATTAGTTGATGATATGAAAATATATTTGTTAACCCAGTGTTTCTCAACCTTTCAGCGCTTGGAACCCGATTTTCAACCATAATTTTCATTGTGCCCCCCATGCAAAAAAATTTATACAACAACAACGTATTTTTAATTACTAACAATGCATTTTTTTATTTAGTATTGATAAGTTAATTATTAAATAAATTTGCAGTACTGATACAATTCTATTTATATGTGAATTATATCGTTGTAAATGTATATTTTGTTTTTTATTATGTCAGAATGTATTTTGTTTCACTCTCCTTTCAGTAAATTAATCAATTCTTTTAATAATATTTTCTGTTTGAAATGCTCTGGCCCCCCATTTAGTGTTATCATGCCCCCTATGTGAGCCTCAAAGGTTAAGAATTGCTGTGTTAACCCATTAAATGCCCAAACTCTTATTTCACTTTTTCAAAAAAAATTATGAAAAAAACAAATTAAATATAAAAAATAATACTATTTTGAAATTTGTTAATCTGAATTAATTTTATTTTTAATTAGAAAAATTATTTTAATTGAGCTTGTAACTTTATAGCAGTAGGTCAACATTCATGTACAACAATCAAAGCTAAAAGTTCCACTGCTCAGGCAGAAATAAATAAAAAAGAAGGGTCCCAAGAAAGGTAAAGAATGGGTTAAAGTGAAATTTCTACATGATAAAAACTAAGGGTTCAGTTTTTCCAATGGGAATGTTTCCTCCTTGACTTTCTTGTATGTTCATACAATATGGTGCATTTTATGTTTAGTTTTGCATCATAATGAGAGAAATCAATTATGTATTTTGTAAGTCTTTCTTTTGACTGATTGCATTCAAAATTTGATACAGTTCTATAAGTCTCATGATAAAAACTATATGCCGTATTTTATCCAACTAGCTCATCGTGTTTTAAGTTATTGTGTTCAGATGCACACGGATGAGCAGACAAATTTCATCCAACATTTGATAAAAATGAACACTTTTGGTATAAAGACCAAATTTCATCCATCTAGCTCATTTTACTTTTGAATCATCGTGTTCAGAGACAGACACAATTTCAAAAATGTTTTTGTTTTTTTTCGGAATCGGAGAGATCTAAAATGTGGAGACTTGCCAAATTCTGCAGATAGAATTTTTTTGATAATTACAGTTAATTTCTCAACTAATGAGAAAGTACAAATGACAAATTTATGTGCTAAAAAAGTGACTGAGAAACCTAACCATTACGAGAGGTAAACCCATACATTATACCTGAATCTACATTTCCTTATACATGTTAAAGAAACCTTGTAGGTAGATCTAAGACATTATTGGTAAGGTTATTGAACACCTAACAGCTATAATTAAGGCTGTAGATAACAATAATTCACTTTTATTTCATTTTACTCAGGAAGTAATGGAAATTATTATAGACAGATCAATGGAATAAAAGCAATGCTAAAATTATGAACAGATAATTTGTGCTGGTATAAAAGGGAAAATAAAAAAAAAAAAATAATAATAAATCCCTGAATAAGAAATAGGATAGAATTTCAGATATTGCAAAATTTTAAAGGAGAATGGTTTCTTTTACAGATGAAAACTAAAATGAAAATTCTGAAGTTTGATAAGTTCTCATGCTGCAACTTTAGAAAAACCATGAAAATATTTTCATTATCATGAAAATAATAGCTAAACCAACCATGTTAATTGAGATGAATAGAGCAAAGGTAAATTACAGTAAAAATTTTCAAAAAAAAAATGAAACTAAGTGTCATAAAATAAAATACTTTATTATAAAAAGGATGGCTGTAGTTCTATTTTAATACTACTTGTGCACACAGGGTTTTCAAAGTTTTTTTTTTTATAAGGAATTATCATAGTTCCTTTTAGAATGAAACTTGCAAAACTATAATGGATTAATAATTCAATGTCAGAATTTTCATCAAAGAAGAAAAAGGCCAAAAGAAATGAGAAAATCAATAACATAAGATTTCCCAAACATTTCTCACGCTAATGATTATGTTACACAGATAATTACAATTTAATCATTACTACAGTCCGACCTAGAAAATCTGGACTTTTAAAATCCGGAAACCTCCGAAAACTGGACAATTTTTTTCAACTCGTGATGAGAAAAAATTAGTCAAATAAATTTTTAACTAGAAAGCTTGAGGCAAGATGCGGAAATTCCAGTCATTCAATCCTTTTTAATCTACTATTTTTTTTTTGTCTTTGTATCATATTTTAATGTCTCTTTATGTTTTTATTGCTTAAAACGTGTTTTTATATGGAGTTGTTGGAATTGACGTCAACATGTAGATCAGCATACGTCTCGATTGGTTGCGCAAACATCAGAGGCGGTACCAAGGCAACCATTTGTCGTTGCTTTGTGATTCCTGGGTTTGTTCTGAAGACATCTGAACATGCATGCTTAATTGTGACATAACTTACCAACACGGTGACATCAGAACTTTGACATCTCTATTGGTTTAAGTAAGATATCTAAAATCCGGAAATTTCCGAAATCCGGACCTTCCAAATCCCTGAGCAGTCTGGATTTTTGAGGTTGTACTGTATTACAACTTTAAATGCATAGAATGCATTCAAAAACTATCTTGACAATGAAAAAACCCTCAGTTTTTATGTACACACCATTAAAAATTTAGTCTTCAAGAATATTCAATATAATTAGGAAATTAAAATGAATTATTTCTCCACCTTAAAAATCAAGTGTCTTACTTTTCCATGATCTGATAAGATTTTTGCAGGAGCTCCTTCAAAGTTTTGTAGGCATTTTTCCAGTTTATTTCCCCATTCCTAGAACCAAAGAGAAATAAATGCAATAATTTTCAACAAAGATGACTTGGACAATGCAGTACCATGTGGTAGATATATAAGGAGACATTAAAGATACACCATTAATAATCTTACAACTTTAAAAAAAATTGAAATTCTACTTACATAACATTTTTAGATTTTTAGTTCAAATTAATAATACTAACTTAATATTTTATAACAGTTTTATTGACTGCATATATTAAATTCAAGGACAATTTAAGTTTTTATGATTAACTTTTCTTTTTTTCAATAACAATGAATGTAATAATATTAAAGAACATACAAGCCTTTAAAAATAATAAGAAAAATCACAATATTATTTTTTCTTTCTCATGATACAAAAGAATACTTCTGTTATGTGCAAGTTTTATCAACTAAAATATACAGATGCATAAGAAATCCATATATTCCTTTTTAATGAAGTACATTTAAAAAAAATAAACTTTTCCTTTTTTTTATTTAAAAAATGCTTATATCTTCAGCAAGTTATTTAGGTATCGAAACAATAGTTAATTCATGACCATTCTAGGATTTCCTAAAATATTTTTGCTTACTCATGAAAAGACTTTTTGAAAATTTTTCCTATATATATAAGCTCAGTTTGCCTCAGTATGGATGTTTTTTTTTTCTCGGTGGGCCCCCCCCCCCCCCGATGTCACAATTTTTTTTATGCTGCTTGTATTCATTCTACTTCCTTCATTGACAGTGGTGTAGTTGCAAAATAAGCAGTGCTGGGAAGCTCTAAAAGCAGTATAAGAAATCTCAAACCTGGGTGACAAAAATCATGCTGTTTTAGGGACGCTTTTGCAATTTTTTGTTATTTATTTCTTGTTAAAAAAAAAAGGAAGTGCCAGAATGAAGTTCCAGTGCGTTCTGGCTTCACTACACCCTTGTTTATTATATTAGCAACTTCATATACTGTGTAGAAGTACTTATTGCAATACAAATTGAAACAAAATACAGTAGATTATCTCTAATCCGACACATATGGGACCAGGATACCTGTTGGATTATGGAGAGTGTCCGGACTACAGAGGGTCAATATAAATCATGTACTGAAAGGGAGAAGGATTCAAGTCTTAACAGAAAGAATGACTCATCACCAAGTAACATGTTCCAACAGGTGTGTTGCACTAGTGGGAGTGTCGGAATAGAAAGAGTCTACTGTATATTTAAAGTATGATTAAATTCACTTTCAAAAGATAAAATTCTAAAAACTATCATACAAACTAAAAAGAAATAATTCCTATTAAAAATCTGAAGGTAAACAGAAGTATGCATCTATCAATATCCGGTTATCTTCTCACAAACCACTGAATCCTGAAATAAGCAGAAAGTACCAAAAGATAGGAAATAATCCAAGGAATCCATTTGAACCATTGAAATTCTGAAATTACAATTAGTTAAAAAGATATTAATTAAAAACGTGTAAATGAAAGAAATTATGTGCCGGCATCTATCGACAGCTCCTATAACTATGCGACAATGTGCATATGAATGAAATATTGTGCCGCCATCTACCGGCAGCTCCTATAACTATCTGTCACATCGGTTGTTCTTACATTTGGTTTGTATAAAAGGATTTATTTTTATCTATTTTAGGGAGCTTCCGCGTTTTGGAATTTTTATTTATAAGCATCAGGAAAAAAATCATTTTCCTGCATTTTTTTTCTTTCTTTCTTTTTTTTTTTTTGGCGTACAATGTTTCGCAACATTTACATTAGTTGGGGAAAATATTGATTCACTTTCATCCGTTTTTTTCTTCTTCTCATTATTATTCAAATACGGGCAAGACGAAAATATATGTTTCTGTTGTTTAATTTATCAGTTTGGTGTACTATTAAATCGTTTAAGTTTTTTATTTCATTTTATTCTTTTCTTTTGCAAAACAAATATCATGCTAACCTGTTTTAATTTATAAGCATGAGAATTCTTGCATTTTCATTCAAACTAAACTGTTTTAAGGTAGTAAAAAGGCTAGAACTGAAAGTTTTAAACCAACAAGAGAGGATTCAAAACAGATTTATGTTTTGGGGGAAGTTAGTGACAATACTTGTAGAAAAAATAAACTGGACGCGGGCATATGAAAATTAAATAATAAAAAGACTAAATTTGAAAGAATATTTACGTTTGTTGGGGGAAGTAAGTGACAATATTTGTTTAAAAAAAAAAGGAGCCGGGCATATGAAAAAATATGGATCCCGAGGCCTCACGTGATCTCACTTCTCTCCGCCTAGGAATATCCCATTATTCAAGATTGGCCGTGTAACACCGGGCCATGCAGCTAGTATGTGTATAACCATTAAGTATAATTGAAATTTATCAAACTGTATGTTTGCATACATTGGAAAAATGTTGGCAGTATCTAAATATTTTTAGTTAAATTAGTTTCAACATGCAAATAAAAATGCATAAGTGCATGAGGAAGACAAGTGATTAAGTTAAGACAAGTGAAGACTATGGACTCATTAGGAAAATTTTCATAGTACATATATATATAATAATCAGGAACACAAAAGAGAGTCCAACAATGACATTAAGTGAAGATATGATTTAAAAAAAAGCGACAATAAAATTATAAATTTCACTGCAAACGAAGCTATTAGAATTCAAACTGATTAAAAATAACCAGCCGGTTTGTTCGTTAAAATGGAGTTATAACTCAGTAAAGCTGACACAATAAAATCTTTGGATCCTGTTTAAAATAGTTAATTGGTGACATTAGATACTTTGAATTAAAGCCATTCAACGAAATGATTTCAAATTGAAGTTGCAGTACCAAATAAGCCAATATTTTCGAAAATTTTTTTTTAGAATTTAAAAGATTGATTCCTATAAATCAGGTAAAATGTTAAAGAAAGAAATCTGAATGAAATTTTAAGTGATTTCAAATGGATCAATACTCCTCGAAAGATACAGACAAATATAATTTCTATGGTATTTAAATATATGCAAAATAAATCAGAGAAAAATAAATAAATAAATAAAAAGAGAGATGAAATCTGCCACATTATGTAAATAGCTCCTTGAAGTCATATTTAATTTTTTTCCAGTCTTCTGTAACTAAAGATATCAGCCTTTATGCTCACTTATAAAAAAATAAATCAAACAAATTAAAATCATAATCCGTCGATACGACCGACGGTACTATCGTACTGCTAAGGCTAAATCAACATCCCGCTGAAAGCAAAGAGAGAATGACATCACATACTTTCGGCAAAATGCATACTGGGAATGAAATTGGCGACTTTGATTACGAAGAATCATGGAGCGAAATGTTTTTAACAGTTAAAAAAAAAATCAATTTAAATTCAACCAACTGTTGAATTTTAACCATTCTTGTTTCAAATCATGGAGAAATGTTATATTTATTACTTCAACAAATTTCAAATTGACAACAAAATTCGAACCTTGGATGCAAGAAATTGAAATTCAAATTTTTTAGGCTTAACCGACTATTTTTTTAAAATTCAGTAAATTCTGTTAGACGTTCAAAATAAACTTCATTATAACAGAAATAGCTTGCTCTTTCCGATGGTGTATTTTTTTTTTTTTGTACGATTATTCGAAACCACTATTGAGAAATTAGAGCGAAAAATCATCCAAAACAACACAAAATATTAGATAAAAATTTTTCTAGATAAAATTTTAAAATTTGGGCTTTGAGTCGCCATTGCCATTACTACTTGCAATAGATTCGTCTGGACATCGCACACACACAAACATTGCCTTTTATAAGTATAGATGATCAGCGGTGGTGACTCGGGGAGAGACTTTCGAGAGAAAAAATGAATTTTTATTTCATTTCAGCTGCCTAAAACTAGGAATTATAAAAAAAATAATAGGGTCCTGGAAAGCTAGCGAATTTTATAACTAAATTTTAAAATTTTGTTGCTTACCCCTTATAGCCCCCCCTATCCATTTTTGCCACTCAATGGCCACCACTGTAAATGATTATTATTTATATGCAATTAATTTATCACACATTTGTCATTTATGAATCACCAACTTACCACTAAGGATGGATGAACATGCCCAGCAATATCTTGGTCATATTTTACAAGATCCCATCGAATCCTCAGCTGACGAATATGCTCCTTCATAATGTCAAATGGGTAGAAGAATGGATTCCGTAGTTTTCTAAGAGGTATAGAATTATACAAAATTAATCAGAATATATGTATTGAAAAATTTATCCTTAACTATTTCAGCAGAAAAAGAACCATATAATAGGAATCTACAATTTGATGTCAGAAAATAACAGCATCCTAATTCATGAAGTACACACACAAGCACATCCACATTCATGAACTGTCCATAATAACAAGGTGAAATTTTGTGCATTTTTGACTGCTAGGAAAACCAATCTACTCTATCCCAAATAAGACACATGGCCATATCAAATAGGCAACTGTCTAGGGGCCTCACAACTTTGGGAGACTCCGAGATGTTTTTATGGGTAATTTAATTTTGTGCTTTTATTAGTGAAAGTGTTGTGTATTCAAAATTAATCAAATTAAAATAAAGTATTGTTTAAATTACAGAAGATTATTCTTAGGATTTATTTTTACTTTCTCATATATGAAGAATGCAAAGTATTATAATAGTCAAAAAATTCGCACTCGAGATTTTGATGAATCTCCATGTTTTAGACCTCCTTGTGCCCGAAAAACACAATTTTGGAATTATGTCTGTCTGCCTGTGAATATAATAACTCAAAAACGGTTCAGCTAGAGGGATGAAATTTGGTATGTGATCTTTAAACATAATTTGTACATTTCTATCAAATTTTGGATACAATTCGTCCAGGGGAAGTCTGTTTGTCCGTGTTCACGTGAACACGGACAAACATTAACACGGTAACTCAAAAACTTCAATAGCTAGATGGATAAAAATTGGTATACAGTTTTATCACCAGGGATATAGGTCCCTATCAAATTTTGGATGAAATCCGTTGAGAGGCTGACTGTCGGTTGGTCTGTATAACCGCATACTTTCGGACATGATAACCCCTAAATGCAATGACCGAGATAAATTAAATTTGGCATGTGGTCTGCTAACATTAATTGTAGATCTGTGCCCAATTTTCATTTCAATCGGTTGAAAAAAAGGCGTTCAAATTGTATATTCCATTTTCTTTATTATGATGCAAAAATATGCATCATATTGTGTATTGGAGCACAACCTTCATAAACTCGGCACCTGCTTGGCGCTATTTTACTGCCAATTCGCGAATTTTATCTTGCTTGCATTCTTTACCCTTTTGTATCACAATGTTCTGTGAAGACAATTTAAATAACACTCGTGGCACTCCGCAATTTTTAATCGGGTGTCGGGAAGGGCACCTTTGTTAAGAAGTATACAAGAAAGTTTAGGGGAGACCAGTCCCAATTGGTTTCATTCTTGCAGATCAATATGGCTCAGTTTTTTTTTTTGCATCAGACTAACTCACAGCCCTGGCGAACTCTGTATTAAAGCATTTGGACTCTGTTAAAAGAAAGTTTAATAATTTTTTACCACTTTTTTTCTTAAAAAAATTATTTTAAATTAAAATTTTTTAATATGTGTGATAATGAAATCAATTTTCATGAAGGTGACCCTCAATTTTGCTATTTCGGTTTGTCAGAAAATTTATTACTTAAAAACGGCTTATTTATAGATGAAATTAAAATTGATAAAAAAAATCTGATTTTAGAAGGTGGGGAGGGGAAAGGAGGTCCTTGAAACTTGCACTGTATAAGGATCCCCGAAGGTTTAATCTGGCCCTGATAATAAATATAATTTTTTTGCAGTTGGAGAATCCTGATTGAAGATAGAATGTTCCATTTACTGTTTTCATATCTTTTCCTTATGTTGAATGTTAATTACTTTTTAGTTTCTATATAATACATAATTAAACTGATTTTGAGGATAGGAATGCATGACAGAAGAACAATGAAGATGAATGATAAAACATTTTGTTCAGCTAAATTTTGTCTAGTAGAAATATGCAATATCTCTAATATAAAATGCACTGAGATGGTTTTCATAACAGCGAAATAGATGTGAAAAATAAGTTCATAAAATTAGTATGTCAAAACTTATTTAAATTCACTGAAAAATAATCAAATTACCATCCAAAAACTTAAATGATAGGAACAAATTATCATTTAAAAATTTAAATGATTAGAGAATTAGTTGTTTATATGCATAAAAAATTTTCACAATTTGTATACAAATTTTAGCTAATAGTTGATCCTAGAAAATGTTATTTGAAACAAAACTTGGAAAAATAACCATATTTTTGTATTAAATATTTTTATATTTCAATTTTTGTGTTTTATACAGGGTGTCCACACTTATCGTGGTCCAATACCTAATTTCTAAACTGTTAAAGATGTACATATAGTTCCAGTTGGAAAAATGCTTTAAACGAAGGGGAGAATTATATTTTATGCTTTTTGAGTCACTAAATATATTCATGAAAAAGTTACGAATTCTAATATTTTATACAGTCCCCAGGTTCTATCAGTCATATTTAGTAAAATGTTCTTCACACACCAACATTTTAAACAAAAAAAATTCCACCCTTCTGTGACTAAAACTGACCGAGTTATTGAGCTTTAAATATACCACTTTACACCATTTCAATAGCCGCCTCGAAGACGATCCACCAATCAATGCTCAACACTTGCTCGAGGAGGCCGCTGATTGGATTAAAATTATGAAATTCAAAGCTCCATAACTTGCCCAGTTCTAGTCGCAAAAGACATGATTTTTTTATTTGTTTAAAATGCTAATGAGTGAAGAACATTTATATATATGTTCTTCACTCATTATTTATATTCATTAATATATATTCATATATCTATACTTATAAAAGGCAATGTTTGTGTGTGTTTGTCTGCAATGTCCAGACGAAGCTATCGCACTTACAGCCATGAAATTTGGCACACATGTAGTCGTAATGGTGACTGAATGCACCTCGAAGCCGAAATTTTAAAATTTAATCTAGAAAATTTTTTATTTAATGTTTTGTGTTGTTTTGGTTGATTTTTCGCACTAATTTCTCAATAGAATGGTTTCAAATAACTGTACGACAAAAATAGATACACCATCGGAAAGAGCTAGCGATTTCCGTTCTAATGAAGTTAGTTATGAATTTCTAACACAATTTACTGAATTTTGAGAAATTTTAAAAAAATACCCAGTTTTGGCATCAGGATGTTACTTTTGATTTTAAATTTGTTGCATCCGACTTTCTAATAACACTATTATTTTCAATTTTTTTCAGCTTATAAGTAGAACGGTTGTGTCAGATTTAAAACAACGGTTAAAATATTTTTTCAAGTTTTTTTTTAAATTAATTTTTTTCTGGGCGGTTGAGTTATTTTTATGGAGAGAGTTCCTCGTGCGGCACTTCTTCAGAACGCAGATGGCTATGTGATTGGTTGAAGGGGAGGTGACGTCATAACCTTGAATTGAATGACTGATTATTATTTTTGGCAGTATCTTAATGTATTTATTCATCTGCATTCTTAGCTTGCAGCATAATAATTTTCATGTTGCAATTTTTTATTATTGTTTATCGCGAAAAAAATAAGCGGGAAAATCAATAATGTGTATCTTTTGTTTTCAAAACTTTTTCATGTCATTGTGGGCATTTTTTTTTTCATTTTGTTGAAGTCCTGATTCCACGGGCAACGCCGTGCGCGTACTGCTAGTTATAAATATGACCGATAGGACAGGGGGACTGTATAAAAAAATTTAAATTCTTAACTTTTTCAGAAATATATTTAGTGACTCAAAAAACATAAAATACAATTGTCCCTTTTATTTAAAGCATTTTTTTCAACTGGAGCTATGTATCTATCTCTAACGGTTTAGAAATTAGCTATTGGACCACGATGGGTGGACATCCTGTATAACCTAACATTGTTTACACATGCCATAATAAACCAGAATAAAAGTTATAATACAGTATTTCATGTCTAGGAAGTTCTGCTCAGTTATTCAGATAGTTTAACTTTGAAACAAGTTTGGCTTTATTTGTTTAAAAGAAGTGTTACGGGTGAAACAGAAGGGATTGTTCAACTTACCTTATCTTTTCCAACTGATGATCTCCAACATGTTTACATCCCTGCAAGCCCAAATAAAGTCGAGCAACATCATTTGGACTCTAAAGAAAGTCATTTTGTTCATAAAAAGAAAGATATATAAATATTTGAAAATATGTAAAAAAGATTTTGATTTAGTAATTGTACTTTTTCATGTATTGTGAAATTATATAACCACTCCGACTATTTTATCTCATTCAAAAAATATTTGAATAACATTTTTGAAAATAAAATGAACTGCACTGGTACTATTTGTGGAAATCAGCCATAATAGGATAGTTCCTTAATAACAAAAAACCCTCTTTACACAAGTAATATTTTCTCAAACATTTATAAGCAGAGACAATTAAAGAATGCAGAATCTGTTATTTTGTCCATTGAAAGATAAATATTTACTAAGAAAACAGACATTAAAGGACTTCGTAAGAAAACTGCATTAACAAAACGAAATTTTAACATAAAACATCTTTTGTAAAATGTATAAGCAAATGTGTTTATTTATTTTATCATCAAGGAAAACTAACATCAATCAAGATAAGAAGTACCATGCACGAGTGTAGAGAATCAATAGAAATTCTAATTTCAAAATATTTAACACATATTAAAAAGTAAACAAATACATAAAACAATAGTTTTTAAGCATCAAAGAGAAGTGCTGAAATAACAGTCAGAAAAGTATCAAGCATTGATCTTAAGATCTGATTAAAAAATCGTATTATGTGATTATAGAATTTTTTTTAAAGGCTATTGCAAAAAGCAAATATTTAATCATTATTTAGTTTTGTTCCATTTATTTAATTTTATTTTCCAAGTAAATAAATAAAAATCTATTTAATGACCTATCACCAATACATGTGGAAATGATGATATTTCAAAAACTTGGAAAATTATCCCCTTCGGGACAGACGCCCACTGAAGGAAACATGCCCACAGGACGAGAGCTGGGAAGGGCAGTCTGTGCACACAGGCCGAAGCATTTTCTCCCGCTAAGCCTAACACGCATTCAATTTCGTCAAAAGTACGCATTACCTAATAATGCATAAAAAGTGTCCTTTACATAGAAATGAAACCATTTTTAAATATGCGGTAAACGATATATTCTAAATCATAAAAAAGTTTAATTAAAATACTTGATTTTTAATAATAAAAAATAAAAATATAGTGTATTTCCCTATAATTGAAAGTACCTAAACACCAGATTATTGATGCAAAATTCGAAAATATAAGAAGAAATAAATATTTACATTCATATCATAAAATACTTCAAGAAAATTGTAATAATTAACTCTTCAAAGCCTTCTGAGAAATCTTCTATTTCAGGACTCCACTGACATGACGGAATTGGAATCGATATATTAGTACTATCCTCTTCTAATTCAGAATTTGAAGGTTCATAACTATCTAAAGAACTCTAATAATTTATTGCTTTATCGCTATCGTCGGAAAAATCCATAGATTTGTCATTTAAAAATTTACATATTTCCTCCTCGGAAAGTTAACCCGTTCTTTTAGCAATAACTGCAAAAATAAAACAGAGAGGCATAAAAACTCTTGACAGAATGTCTCCCATAAAATCCCAACCGAAACGAGAGGAGAAACTATAAACAATCACTCCAAAATGAGTTAAAGAGCTCTTTATTCACACTCGCCAGCACGTGTTTCTGTTTATACTCTCAAAAATCAAATAATTCTAATAGAATGATTCAGAGACATGTGGCCGACTACAATCTGACCTCGGAGAGAGAAATACTAATGTACGGGTCCAATCTTTTGAAAGAAACATGGAATAGTAACGCCATCTGATAGAAAACATTTTGTTCCAAAAGCCAAATGCATATGTGCGGCTCTCGGCCGTAAAGCAACGATGCGGCGCTCGGCCCTGAGATGAATCAAGCATGCGGCGCTCATGCTGAAGGGGTTATATATCAGATGGGAAAAGCCTTTACCAAAATAAAATGTAAATAACCCCTTACATAATGATAAATATTTAAATAGTAATAAAACAATCTTTTTCATCTCAATACTGAAAGTTCAGAGAACATCAAGGCAAAAAACAAGATACTTCCTCTTCTTTTTTCATTTATCGTATTGCATCTTAAATATACATGAAACAAAATTTTTTAGCCTTGAAAATAATAAATAATGACACAAAACATATATAAATATTCATAAAAAATGAAAATGATTACATCAAACATAGTTAATCCTATAGCATCACGATGGAATTTTTCAAAATGAGATCCTGGCATCAGACTTGAGGAACCCAAAGCATCCATGAGTTCTCGTAGGCAATACAAAGTTGCCTCAGAATTAAATATCTAAGAAGGAAAGAACAATTAAATTCTTAAGAAACTCAATATAAAAAACTATTAAATAAAAGAAAATCCAATACTGTAAATAATCATTTGCTTATATCAAGTTATTCAATGCATATGTTTTTTATAAACAAATATTCTATAATAGACTATTAATGAAATTTCATTCTTTTGAACTAACTTTTAAAGCTGTGCTTTCTAAAGTTATGTCTGGTTTTTCTGTTGAATCAAGTATGGCTGCAGTAAAATAAGATGCTGTTTCCATACCATAGATCATATTAGTAATTCTAGATAGCCTCATCTAAAAAAGAGAAATAATTTTAATTAAATATTCATTTAAACAATGAAAACGGTTTGAAATATGTTGCAACAATGAAAAGTATTGTTATAAATTATGCTAAAAAATATTTTTAGAAATTTATTAAAATTAGAGAAAAAATTGTATGACAGCTTAATTGATATCATTGAAAAGATAATTTTTTAAATTTTCAGATGGTGTAAAAAGAATTTTTGCGCTGTAATAAGTTCGGAAGTTACGGAAAAACGCCAAAATTTAGCTTAATTTTTATTAATTAAAATACTAATTAAAATTTCTAAAGAACGGCTCCAAGGTGCACATTTCCTCCGAAGTATGTTTGTGCCAAATTTTGTTGCCCTAGCTCTAGAGGTCTGTCCTGTAGAGCTCCAACACACACACACATTCTCCTTTATTATTAGTAGAGATGCATCAGAAAACATACAAATTCATAACATTACAAATTTAGATCACGGCTCATTAAATTATGGGTCCCAATTTAAAGTGGTTAAGCATATAGGAATTTTGGGGGTGCCAAATATTTATAAAGAATGTTCTGTCAGATATGTTGATATTTTTAAGAAAAAAATAATTCAAAAATATATTTTGATTTCAAGCATTTTTTAAAAAAATTTCACAAAAGCGATGCTTTGAATGATATGCATGGCCAAAATCAAGATTTCATAGTATTTATATAGCATACTTAAAAAATCGGTATAAACTTGTGAATTCCTAGCTAAGTGATAAGTTAGCATTAAACTGAATCCAGAGAATTGAGTCAGAATAACTTTAATAACATAGAGAAAAAGTTAATAATAAGCTTGACTGATATAAACAATGGTTACTGTTATTACATAAAAAAATATTTAGGTTCAATTTTAATTAAAAGGATAGGATATTTACAATAAAATTCAGTTCAGACCAATTTAATAAATCTAAACAACACTTTACTTCCAATAAGTCGACACTTTAGAATAACAAAAATAAAAATATTGAGACTATTTGCTTTTTCTTGTTTTACAAGAAACGAATTTCAGCTTTGAATATTGCTGAGAATGGATTTTATTTTACATCAGCTTTTAAGGAACACAGATTTGTCCATAAATATTAAAGACGAATATATTTCAAATGGATTGCTATAATTTAACGTGATGTAACGACATCTTGATTTTCAGGTGCAGAAATATTGATTAGAGGTAAGTATAGTTTAGACAAAACCATTTTCTTTCAAATAAAACTATTTATGACAGGAAAGCATAGATTTGCTTTTTTAAAATGCGTTTTTACTTCCACTTAATGTTTTTTTATTTTTATTTATGTAAACAACTTCATCTGGCATTACAAAAAATAATTATTTTATAATAGTAGCTTCAATGGCATTGCTTGTAGAATAATTGAGGCTTTACTGTACCATAATATTAGTACTTGCTACATAAAATTTCCAAGCTAAAATCACAAGTAATTATATAAACACAATACTAACGATGCATTTTTATCCAAATTAGTTTATGTGATAGAAATTTTTTTCATTGCTCCATTTTCATCCATGCTCTGTCCCTAGAATACCTTTGTTTCAAATCAAATCTTTCACTCTATTTTTGTTTAAATCTTTAACTTGCTTAAATTTAAAAAAAAAAAAACCCTCGATTAAAAGGTTAAGAAAACACTTCGAATGACATTTCTACATTTTTTTACAATTGTCTAGCAGTAGGTGAATGGCTACAAAAAAAAAAAAAGATTTATTTTCTCATAATGGATTAAGTTACTACTGGCACCAAACAAAATACTAATTTAACTTTAAAAAATAGCAAACAAATCATTCTTACTCTCACTAACTGGTAATCAGCTAAGGACTTTTCTAATCGTTCACAATGGATGATGTGCTCAGTGACAGAATCTACAATAAATAAATACAATTTTAAAGTATGAATAAGTAAATAACAAAATAATTAGATATAACATTCAAATTCAAAATTTTGAAATTAAATATGTCACTGAGAAGAGATGAAAGCTAAGTGAGAGTTCATTAAATTTACAAATATTCAGCTCTAACTTAAATCACTTCACCAATATGTAATAACATGAATAATAAAATAGTTATTGTATAGCAAATGGATTTGGAAACCCTCCGCGTTTGCGCATGTACCGTGCGGAGTTATTTTCATCAAAATAGGGGGAAAGTGAAGAATGAAAGGGCGATGCTTATTTTTTACTAAGCATGATCTAACAAAGAACTCTGAAAATGCGCTCATATGACCATTACCTGACACCCCTTTCCAGTGTAAAATCGACCAAAAGCAGCAGTCTCGGAATCTGTTGCTGAAGAGTACATTTGGCTTCAGTGAAAATCTATGTAATATCCAGAAATGTATTTATTGAAAGAATAAATTATACATCTGATGCTAATTTACTTAGGAATTGGCATCAGATAGAAAACTTTAATCTTTCAATCAGCATCAGGTAGAAAATTTTAATCTTAAGTCAGCATCGGATAGAAAATTTTAAATTTAAATTAATACAGTAAAGCTTTCATTAACCATCACTGTCTGAACCAGGGCTATGATGGATGACTGAATAGATGGATAACAGAAATCCCTTAATACATATATACAGTACTGCTGGCTTGGGAGAAAAATGAAAATAAAATCTTTTTTAAAGTGAATAATACATACATATTTTATTAAATTTTACAAAAAGATCAATATAAACTTCAATATAAGAGTAATAATGTACAGAAATGTATTGAAATACTATAAACCTAAGTTTTTAGACGATGACAGATAATAAAAACTGACAATTAAATGAGTGACGGTTAATCGAAGTTTTACTGTAATAAACTAATTTAAGAAATTATTTTCTAAAATTAAAAGATTGTGCATGTAAATGTATGTGGGAATTCCATTAAATCAAACAGAACACTCAGGGGGTTTACATTTAAGGGGTAAATGGATCGGAATTAGGCCTAGGGGATTTGTTAGGGTTTCAGTCACATTAAATTTAAAACAAATTATTACATGAAAAAAAATGAAGACTTCAATTTAAATATAAAACATTTATTTAAGAACTAGAGGGAGAATTTACAGGGGGGGGGGGATATATACAAGAGAAAGACAATAAGGAGTTTAATGATTGACATGAAGTCATGTTTACTTTAACTACTAGATTATCACCGGGATAGAAGTTAATGGGTTGAAAGTAGTTACTTGAATTAGTGATAACCAGAAGGAAAAGTTAAATGGGATATAGTTACCGTTGCATAATGATATCGGGCGGCATAATTGCGCCATGTGGAGGAGCCTACACAGTAGTGAAAGAGGGATTACGAGAGCGGGTTGCCAGTCTAACCTCTTGGAGCGTGCTCCTTGGTTTTGTGAAGAAAAAGAAGGTGCTGTTCATGACGTATCATGAACAGGACTTCTGGTGACATCTATCATATGTTATAATCTAGTTTTCACAATTCTTATTTATGCGGTGATTAAATTATGCTTATTGGTATTATCCTACATATATTTGATGCCTAATTATTTGAAACTGCTTTAAATGAAGCTAGATTTGAAACTCCACCCGGCAGCTTAAAAATTAATAAAGCTGTTACACCAAAAGTAAAACATGGTTCACAACCCACAGCAGGCTGACATAAGGATTTCCTCCTTTTATCCCATTTGAAACCCATTTTAACTGCATTTCTGTTAGAGTCACGAAATTAAATGCTTTTAAAAAATGACATTTTGTAAACTTAACAATTCAGAAATACTTTTTTACTTACCTAAAAGAGATTTTAAAGCCCCAAATGTAAATGAATTCATGGCAAATCTGAATGATTCTAATGATTTTAAATAAACCTGAAATATAGTACAATATATAACATAAAAATATCATGAACAAAATATTTTTTTTAATCACATTTTTTTAACAGTTTAAAACACATCCTTTTAAATCTTCCATTTTAAGACACAACATTTTCTAAAGGGAGAAAAAATGGAGCTGATTTCCTTCATCAGGCTTCACTGATGAACTATGAAAATACAGCCAGGCATGAATTTGAATGTATAATGGGGTTCGAATATAATCCTTTCAAAGATTGATATTTGTTACCCAAATTTTTCATTAACTATTCATCAATCTATTACAAATTTTTTATGGGAGTTTGATTAATTTGTTTAGACACAAATAAATAATTATATAAATTTCTTAATACATTTATTTAAAATTCATAACAGAATGGTTATTCAATATTTTTTTTCATTTGTGGCATGTTACAGAATCAGTCCAATGTTGAAAGCTTTTGTCTATTATGTATTTTTTTAAAGTGATTAATAGCACTGTCATAACTCCAAACCTATTCTAAGACCATTATTTTGACTTCCCTTCACTTATTGAAAAAAAAAAAAAACCTTTAGCAAATGTCAGTATTGGTCCTCCTTCATCTGCAGTTTTTTTTTTTTTTTTCAGAAGGAAATGCATTTGGCTGAGCTTTTTGGTATTCTTCATTCAAGAGTTTTGTTGTCAGATTATTTTCATGCTCCATTTTGAGCTCTTCAATGTTGTCATTCAGCTCTCATTGCAGATCTCTACTACATCCCAAAATTTCAGGGATATTATTTCCTATGGCAGTGCCAACATATGGCAATAAGATACAGTTAAAAAAAATCTTAAGTGCAGTTTTGATTCTTCTCATGCTTGTTCTGAGAAATGAGACTATGTGAACATAAAAATCTTTCAAAAAGTGTTCATCCAGAGTAATTCACTGCCAAACATTGAAAGTGAAATAATAATGATAAATTAAAACTTTTTTCAGTGAAAATAAAACTGAAGAATCAGTTCCACAACAGAGAATACTGAGGACAATACAGATAAAATAATACTTTTTAGCAATGTGAAACATAGTCATTCAATGGACCCACATAAGTAGGAGAAGTATGCTAATTGCATTCCCAAATGATTTACAGGTAGGGTCCAGATGTGCAAGTGGACACTGGTGGTAAAATGGCCAGAGGTGATTGATCACACACTGGGTGCATGGATTGAATTCCGAGATAATTCCAGAATTTTTCCCTAATCATAACTGTGACTGGACATCAGGAACTCAGATGAATGCTGCCACAGACTGAGCAGACATGTGACCAGCAGGCATACAGACAAGATATTCTGTACTTAATCTCTAGATATATCGAATCCAGTGATGGGAATTGTAAATACTTTCTGAGCATATACATTGTTAATAAATATTTCTTTTAGAATAAATGGCTAAGTGTAGTTGAAACTTGACTCCAGTACGTCACAAATGACAAAATCGGTAAAAATTAACAAAAAGACATCCAAAGAGGTGAAACATCTATTTATTAATGAGATTTTAAAAATAAACTATAAATTTATATTTCCTACATATGGTTATGTAATTCAATTTTCACATCATTTTATCATTTTTTGCACGAAGTATTAATGTACTGTACACTTCTGAAACGCCATTGTCATGTTTACTTTATAACATTATCAACATCTACATCTTATTTTGTTTTGTTGGAAATATACGGCTAAGAATGAAATGAAAATTTTCACTACCCTATATATTCCATTACCTCATTATAACAACAGAACTGAGTGATATAGTGAACAGTTAGTTTATTGAAATTAGCAATAGAATTCTGCATTTACTAATTTCACTCTATAATTCAAAACCTAAAAAATTTCTAATTTCTTAGCAATTCCTTCATATCACCTAGACAACTCATTAAGAAGTATAACAGCAAAGAATCACCGTTGCCATTACAAGTTTATGGTTTGCATAATGTTATTATAAAAACGATTTCCCAATGCTGTTTATACAAAAAAAAAAAAAAAAAAAAATACTGAAACAAAGAACTAAATGAGATGAATTCTTTTACATCATATCAGGTTTCTAAAACTGAATTTCTTAAAGATCTTGTATTATACCATCTCTGCTTTAAATATAAATTAGATCACTATAATTTAGTTTTTGACATGGGATCAACAAAGTTCAATACCTAATATATTGTAAAATTGTTGTAAGAAAACAGTGATAAAAATAATTATGAAAAATTTCATTTGAATTTTGAAAAATAAAATATTGTTGTGTGAGATAATATTATGAAGAATCAGATTACAAACAAAGCAATTAATAATGTGGAAAAAGGAAACATGCTTATGCCATTCACTTACATTGAAACCTTGGCCTAAACCTCCTAAAATGTTTAGTGGAGTCACAACCACGTCGTCAAAATGAACCATCCCAGCTGAAATTACACAAGTCAGTTAATAACAACAACAAAAATCAGCCCATAAAACACAAGATAAATTTAGAGTTTTATTAGCCTGCTTAAAACTGCATTTTACTTTACAGGCATTTAAGTTACTAGCTTTATCAGACAATAGTAAATTATTTTGGGCTACACTAGCCTGGTGACAGAATCTCACATTAACCCTCTGCTGCTTAGGTAGGAAGTTAGTCTATTTTCTGCTGCATCCTGTGATTTTCTCAAGCTAATGTGTTTACAAAGTACTATTACAGCATTGAATCACATTGCACTAATAAAGCTTTGCATATAAATAAAAACTCACTTGGTTTAATGGTATTTGAACACATTTGCAAACGTTGCATCTAAATAGTGAATTAAAAATAATTGGCAGTCAGAGGGTTAAGGACTGAAGGGTCAGGGATTCAAAACCCTGTTCCACTGAAGGTCTACTGGCTACACAGGTCTGCTGCATCTATCAGAGTCAAATGCTCTCCTCCTTGAGCAGTGTGAAAGTTAGGAGAGGGGAGCCAGCTCAGCCTTTGTTCAAGCCATATGACCATAACTCAAAATTACAAGTTCTGTACAAAATAACCCTCATATAGCTTTCAAATGGGGTGTTAGTTTAAATAAACTGATACTTAATTATTAAATGAACTTATTAAGTTTTTAATTCAGAAGAATGAAGGTTAGGTTAGGTTAGATTAACATCCCATTTTGAAGCAACATGAGGGCTATTTAGGGACAGACCTCGTAATTTTGAATTGCGGTCAAATGACGAGGACAACACCTGAACTGGCACCCTCTCCAAACTTCCGTGCCACACCAATGGGAGAACGTTTGGCCACTATGTATGATTTAGCGTGCAACAGGCCCCATACACGGCGAATCTTAAGTGGAAGCGGGTTTCGAACCTGCGACCCTCCAGTTCTGAGGACGAGACCTTACCATCAGGCCACTGCGGCCTTCCAGAAGAATGAAGATGAATTTCTCTTCAGAATTTTATCTTTTAAACTACAATAAATAACTCTGATTAAAAAAAAAATTTTTGATTGAAATGCTCTGATAAATATAAAGGCATATTTTCACGTTTACAACAACAAGAATTAAAATGAAAAAGTAAATAAATAATACATACTTTGAAGTCCTCGAAGACATACTTTGTCATGCATTGTAACAGTTACACCTTTACTGTTTCTATCAACTAGAAATGCTGATATATCTGTATGCTTTGGATCCTGCATAAAAAATACTATGCAATGAATTTAAACTATAATTAATATATTTAAGAATAATTATAATTATGGATATAATGCATTCATTTTATTTATAAAATGAAAGGAATAAAGTTAATTCCATGTTTCCATTATAAGTACAGTAGATCATCAGTTTGACCCTCTGACTGTGGATTTTTTAAAATCACCGATTAGATGCAACGTTTGTAAATGTGTTCAAATACCATTGAGCCACGTGAGTTGCCACTTATATGCAAATCTTTATTAGTATAATATGATCCAATGCTATAAAAGTACTAAGTAAACATATTAGCCTGTAAAAATTGAAGGATGCAGCAGAAGATATACTTGCGGCCAACCCGCAGGAATGGCAAGATACACAGTCAGAGGGTTAAAGTGCACAATCTGTTCCGAAACTATGACTGGTGACCAAATTATTTGTTATAAATACTATCAGTGGATTTTTTAATAAAAAGTTCAGAAAATCACTTGTAAAATTTTAGAAAACAGAAATCAACTATGTAGCACACAAAAAGATTATGTATGTGGTTGTAAGAAATTTCAACTTTTCAAAAATGCATAAAAGTTCACACTTCTCACTTTCCATTCCTATCTGTTCAACTAGTGAGTTCACTGTTGTCCCTGTCAACCCTTGGATATCTCGCTTTCATCTATTAATCTCTCTGGTGGTAGTGTTAACAGAAGGTAGTATAATGCCATTAACAACAAATTTCACATACGAATGAATTGAATATGAACTTTTTGAGCTTTACAATATATCTCGTATACGAAGTATACAAAGAAAATATTGTAAACCTAAAAAAATTCGAACTAATTCTAAAGGAATTGTAATATTCTAATTGAATTTTTAAATATAATATTCTAATTAAACTATTGAATTTAATATTCTAATTGAAGTATTAAATATAAAACTTTGTTATTGCCATAAAAGACATATACGATGCCTTATTGTTGAATCATTTTTGTGATTCGTTTTTACTTTTTCGTATACGAAGTATGCAAGAGAAAGTATCGTAAACCTAAACAAATTCGAACTTGAGATTTTGACGAATCTCCACATTTTAGACCTCCCCGAGTCCGAAAAACACAATTTTGGAGTTATGTCTGTGTATCTATGAACACGATAACTCAAAAACTATTAAAGCTATAGGGATGAAATTTGACATGTGGTCTTTACATATAATATGTAGGTACCTATCAAATTTTGGACAAAATCCATCCACGGGAAGTATGTCTGTATGTCCATGTGAATGCGATAACTCACAAACTTAAATAACTAGGTGGATAAAATTTGGTACACATTTTTATCATCAGGAATGTAGGTTTGTATCAAATGTTGAACCAAATCCGTCAAATGGTTGACTGTATGTCTGTATAATCGCATACTTTTGAATACAATAACTTTTTTAAAAAATTACTTTGATAAATTAAATTTGGTATGTGGCCTTCTTATCTTAATGGTAAATTTGTGTCCAATTTTTTTGTCAATCGGTTAAAAAAAAGGTGTTAAAATTGCAAATTTCGTTTTCTTTATCTTACACCTAGCCCCATTGGCAATCACGACGCCTTCCAATTCCACTTCCGCGTTGGATGACCTTCAGAAATCATGGTATGACATTTCACTTATTTTTTTTCTCCACTGCGTTAAGGATTCTTGTTCATTTTACTGCCTTTTAGCTTATTTTTCTCTCTACATGTGTTAGGAGTATACAAGAAAGTTTAGGGGAGACCACTCCCACTGGTTTTCTATGAGATGTTCCTTGTCCAGGCATGAAAATCTTTTGCGAAATATGTTCTTTGATTTATTTACAGTCTGAATTGTTTATGAATTGATAAACCACAATTCTTTTAATTTTTGTGCCAAGAGCTAGTCATAGGGTCAGGGAGCACACATAACCTTGACCTTTGCAAAATAAAACAACCTGTTTCCGTTTCTATAATTGTTTCATTTAGTCAACTTTTATCCTCAGAATTATGATCCAAATGTATTAAAGAGTCTGCACAAAAACAATTTCATGCCATTTCCACTTAATATGATTATTTATTTTAAAAACAGAGCAACAGTGGTAGCAGCCTAAGCTATGACAACTGAAGACAGCCTAATCGTAAAACTAGCCCCGAAAAATACGAATTCCTTCTCAATAAAATATATCATGACAGACATGGTTAACACTTATTAATATACAATAAACCCTCTGACTGTATAATTTTTTTAAATCACTATTTCGATGCAATGTTTGCAAACATGTTCAAATACTGTTGACCCAAGTGAGTTATTTATATGCAAAGCTTTATTAGCAAAATATGATCCAATGCTACAAAAGTACTAAGTAAACACCAATTACTACTTGTGAAAATCGCATGATGCAGCAGAAAATAGAATTGCTTCCAACCTGCGGCAATTGTGGGATAAGCAGTCAGAGGGTTAATGAAAACAGAAACTATTTTACAGATAACTGGTTATGTTATTTGTTGCATAGATTTTTATATCAATAAGAAAAATTATTCAAATATGAAGTAAAATGCAGACAATTACATACCATTGTACCATCTGTTTTAGCAAACACAATAAAGAGTCCAGCTAGACCAGCATTAGACACCCAAGACTTTCTTCCACTAAGAAGAAAATGCCCCTCTCCAGAACTTTTGGCTACTGTCGACATGGATAACAAATCACTGCCACTGTAAAATGTAAATAAAGAAAAATACAGAACTGATATTTAAAATTAAATTAATTTGTTCCATTGCTTTCGCTATTCATAACATGTCTAAGAAAAGTTACACATAACATACCAAGGAAAATGCATATTACATTCATCCTGTAAGCACATTAAGAGCAAAATTTTTATTATTTATATCTTTTGAATTGATAAATGTTTAATAAGCAATTGGGGTCTTGAATTTCTATACAAGAAACAACTATTTAATACAAAATTATATTTGTTATTTAGATGTTCTAAATCTTTAGATGCATTAAAAAAACCCTTTAAAAATGTTACTTTAATTCAAATTAACAACACTTTAGATATGAAAGAAATATAATTATGTGAAAAAATAAAGGAATAATACAAAGGAACTAAAATATTATGTATCTTTTTACATAATCTTGAATTCTCTAAAAACCAGCTTCTTAAAATATTTTTAATACTTATTTAAGAATAATAAGCTTTCTATTTTGTAAATACATTTTAATTGATAACATATTCATTAATACAGTTCTCATTAAAAACTTTACAAAAAGCATCATCTCTCAGATATAAGATGTCAATTCTGTTATAATCAGCATGTTACTAAAAGCTTAAAAGAAGCAATCAAAAATTTTCATATTCAGCATTTCTATGAAAAAGTAATGCCTTTAGTAGAAAGAAACTGGAACACTGTCTTTATTCATACACGCCACATTGTGAATCAGTGTTGCATTGATTTATTTTAAACACTTTATAAAACCTACCTTTCTAATTCAGCAGCACAATATGCACCAACTATTTCTCCCGATGCCATTTTTGGAAGATAATGTGATTTCTGAGTTTCTGAGCCAAAGTGTAGAAGAGCCTATAATTAAAAGAATTTTAGAAATTTGAATTTTCCAAATTAAAACCATTTGAAATATTTACACGTTTTTCCAGAGGCCATTTTATGTGGTAATACATAAGCAGATTAAAAATTTTAACTATATTAAACTAAATAAATATTTTTTATAAAATCATATTGAATGGAAATAATTAAGACATTTCCTAAAACTAAAAAAAATATAATGTAGAAATATGAAATTAATGCTACTAAAAATAAGTACTAGAAGTCTTCAAGAAGGGTAAAAAGGACCAACTAAATGGAATTACAAAAAAGGGTAATATCACTGTACCTTTGCATCTTATATGAAAACAGTCATATTTCATCTCAAGGATATTAACATTTAGACTTAGTTTAGGAGAACAAACTTGTATTGACTAACTGGAATATCTTTTTATTTGAATTTGTTAGTAAATCAAATTCTTTCTCTGGACCCTTGAATTTCCTATTAACACAATGCTAAGGTATCATAAATAATTTGAATTTATTTTGGTTAATTCGATGTCAAATCCAGAAATTGTAAAAAATGTTGTATTTTTGCTGAATTTTTTTAATTAGTTAAATACATCCATGCCTTTTGTCCTCAGTGATTGTATGTAAATTTTCTGGCCCTTAATTTACTTGAGAACTTTACTACTGTACAATGTATTCAATCAAAAAAGCAATATAAATTTCTCACATTTTAGGAAAAATCTTTAGATGTTAATTGTGCTGTTTATTTTAAAGTTTTACTGTGTAATTGTTGTGTTCACAGTTTAATTATATAAATGGATTTTTTTTGCAGTTTTATTGTATAACTGGTGTGTTTGCAGTTTTATTGTATAATTGCTGTATTCAAAGTTCTGTATACTGTTTGTTTAATAAAATTATTTACTTATTTATTGAAATTATTAAAATTTCCCAGTATATTATTTCAAACAGTTTCATGCTTTATTAGCAAAACTAATTTCTCTTCTTTCTATCCTCTTAAATTTTAATTTTTGTTTGACTTTACATTGAATGAAAGACATGTTTCATAAAGAGAAATGAGGTAAGATGATCCATTGTCAAAAGAAAACATTTTTTTTATCATGTTTCTGTATAAATACTTTGAAAATAAAACCATATTTTAAATAAATCATTTTAGCAAATTATTTTCCTTATTCATCAATCAATTTTCATCATAGGTGAGGAAACAAATCGGCTTAGTAGAAGAAAAAAAAAAAAAATTGAAACTAAATTTATCATACAACACTGAGAATTTATAAAAAAACCATAAATTCGATTTGAATAAATTGAAACATATACTATATACCTCAGCTGCAAAGAACTCATGAGTAGCTAAAGTACTTGCTATAGACCAGTCCAGGCCTAGAACTTCATTTAAACGTGTAGAGGCAGTGTAAGACAGCCCTAAACCACCTACAAAAATAATATATAATCAATATAATAAAGATGAATTTATTTTTGTCACAAAACTTTCAAAATTTGAATGAAACAAACAATAATTTATGAAATTTTTTGTAAAGTTAAAAGATAATCAAAGTTTTATTATTTAAATGCAGAGTAAATAAAGACTTAAGCATTAAAAAATTAACATGTCTTGAGGTTTAAAGGAAGGCAGATTTACCATATTTTTCTGGAATGATGCGACCAAATAATCCCATTTCTTTTAATTCCTGTAAAACGTCTTCTGGTATTACTGCATTTCTGTCAATTTCTTGAGAATTCACTTTAAAAGAAAAAAAAATTCCATGACACATGATTTTACATGCTTTTTTAACAGCAGAGAGCAACAATGTTTTTTTTATAATTAAATCATTTTACTACACATTGTTTCACTAAGAAGCTTTCTGTAAAACACATTTATTAATTCAACTTAGAATACAGCAATAGAAAAAGGCTTGTATTCAAACTGTTATTTAACTTCACCTTTTTTCATGTTTGTAAAAACTTAATTTCAAAATCAATTTTTCATTCACTTTCTGAAATGAAGAGTTTTGAAATTTTGTACACTTTATGTTCTTGATGACAACACACTATTTAAAAATTTTCCAAACCTAATTATCAGTTAATCAATTAATTTAATTAAATATCGATTCTATGTCAGTAGTGCCACCTGGTAGTGAATTTGAGAAAAAATTCATTATAAGATTCAATAATATTTATAATAATGCATTATAAATAAAAGATTAAAAAGTAGAAAATAATTAAAACAAAAAATTTCTATTTTTGTAGCAAAGAATAAAAGTTTGTTTCTAAGAACTGTTTTTATTCAGTTTATTTTCCCAATTCTCTATTTAAATATGTTTGGACATATAAGAGGCAGTTAATCATCGTTTATTCAAGCAAAACATTTCTGAAAATTTGATCTTTATTATTGTGAAATTTTAATAATAAGTGCTCTCAAAAACATGACAAAATGTCATATTTCATTTTCTCAATATAAAAATAAAAAAATGATATTTAAGAGGAATAAGTAAGGCAATGTAAAATTATTATTCACAGATAGCAGCAGTAGATTAATATTAAATAAAATTGCATTTAACCATTCTCTATGCAGGTTTCTCCAAGTTTTTCAGGGGGGAAATCGATTCTTAAATAAAAAAAAATTTAATAAAGGAAATTTTCATCTAGTGAGATTATGTAGCAGAATTGCATTATCTTTTATTACTTTAAAGAATGCACATGATTAAATTTACAATCTTAGCAACAGCCAGAGATTATAATTACATCATCAGACCATGAATCTAAAACAAATAAATAAAAGTCTCAACAAGAAGGAGATTCTCAAACCTTTTTAAACGGGTTATTTTGGTATAATTGAAGGATAAAATGAGATTCAAAGAACTGCATTCACAAGGCACTGGAACAATTTTACAACATAACACTAACCTAAATATTAACAGTTTTCTTACAATTATGGTAATAGGTAAACATAATTATGATAATGAGCATTCAATTATCTGCAAAATATCTCTCCTTATTATGAAGTTATTAAGACCTTTCCAAATCTTAAGTTTTTCTTAATATAATGATGATATGTTAATATAATTATGATATACTTTAAATTATTTATAAAATACCTCTTTTTATGAAGTCATTGAGACTTTTCCAAATACTAAGTGTTTTCTTAAAATTACAATGACAGGTTAATGTAATTACGATGAGCTTTCAATTATCTACCAAATGCACCTCTTCTTATCATGAATTCTTCGAGAATTTTCCAAATTTTAAGAATGTTTCTTAAAATTATGATGATAGGTTAACTACTTAAGGGCCGAGTTATTCTGTAACCTACTGTATTTAGGACGAGTTAACTCGGGTTATGTCCTTAAGTGGTTAATGTAATTATGATGGGCTCTCAATTTATCTGCAAAATACCTCTTCTTATCATGAAGTCATTGAGAATTTTCACAATATCTTCCAATTCAGTAACTTGTTCCTTGGCTAAAATTTCAGGAAATGCCAATAATTCCTGTAGGAGAAAGAAAAAAAAAAAAAAAAAAAAAATCAATTTCACATTGTTTCATTAATAAGACATTTTAGGAGGAAAAATGAATTAACAGAAAAATCATTTTGCAAGATACCTAAGCATATATTATCACATGATAAATAAAAGGCATTACTAAATGATAAGATAAAAGCTTTGTACAGTTAAAATAATTTGATATAATTAAAGGAAATTTTAGTGCATTAATATCAAATATAAATTTGAATCAATAAAATTAAATTGTGATCTACGAACTGAAAACGGACCATTGTGGCAATCTTCATGGCCGGAGGGCCTCAAGTTCAAGATCTGAATCGATCAAAGATCCATAATGTATGGGGTCTGCAGGTTGTTAAATCTGTCATGGTTCAAATGTTTCCCTGTCAATGTTTATTTACTTATTAAACACTCATCTTCTCCCCTTCACTAACAGGGTGTAAAGTGGGTGAGATTTTATACTGTGTTACAGAATATTTAAGTTAAATAAACAAAAAATTTGGATGGAAAAATACTTTGCTATTGAGTGTGTCTTCGTAATATGTCTCAAACTATCTTCATCATATTTAAATAAGAAAAAGGCATTAAAAAGAGGATTCAGACTCCATGGTCTACCACACAGCAAATTACAGATGAATTATGTGACTGTGGTTGTTCGAGAGACACTTTGATGTCATTTTTTTTGTTATTACTATTTCCATACCTTAGGACATTGTCAGATAGATATTTCCAAATCTTAGTTCTGATATGAATACAGTTTATTTCTGAATTATCTATCTTTCTGCAAAGATTTTTTTTTTTTTTTATGAAATTAGGAACTGTCTTATAAGATTTTATAAAGCAAAATATGTGTATTTATAAACTAGCTGCTAGAATAATTTTCCAGAATTCATAATAATTTCAAGAATTTTATAGAAGTGATAAAATATAACAGTGTGAAATAAAGAAAAGCAATATGAAAGATTATATCACAAATATTTTCACATGCAAATGTAACAAAATATTTTGCATAACATAAGTTTGTAATGAATATCAAATAATATATATAAATGCATAATAAAATTCCAACATAATGATAAAAAAAAAAAAAATACATACTACATCAAGTTTACCCAGAAAAATATCTTTCAAGAATGGTGGCCGCTTCCATTTAACAATTGAAGGTTTTGATAATTGAATTTTTTCTCTTGAAATAACTTCTTGGGTTTGTGCATGTTCAGAAGAGTAATTCCTCCAAACGCTGCTTAAACTGCCACAATGTCTATGCTTTAAAAATTTCAACAAATAACGATTGGAATACTTTAATGCTGGCCAGAGAATTTTACTTGACTCCATTGTTCTGTAAAAAATTACACATTTAATTTTTTTAAAAAATGTGACAATTTTTGAAAGATAAAACAAACCAAACAGGAGAAATAGATTGAAAACTGATAGATCTAATTATATATGACAATAAAAACAAACTAAAAAAGACAATTAAAATTTATATATGATTTAATAAACCATCATCATTTAAAAACATCATTTTTCATTAATTTTATGACAAATTCATAAGAAAAAAAAAAAAGAGTCAACAACAATATTGTGAGAAGTGACTCTATGAAAAAGCAGATTTTAGAACACTTCTATTATAGCAAGTAAATATTAAAGATCTTAATTTGTAATCATTAATTTATAGTAAAATTCACTTGCAAGTATAGCTTCATGTAAAACTTTCACTAATTAAAAATAATTAAATCAGCACAACAAATTTTACATAATTTTTAAATATAAGACAGAAGGGGAAAAAAACTTTCAAACAGAAACACAACCTTTAAGTATAATTAAAAGAATCTATTCATCAATTTTTTCAGTTTAAATCATGTAACTTTTGTTTTAGGAAATTATCTAATCTTCATCTTATAGGACTAAAAATGTAGGTAATATTTTAAAATTCTTTCATTGTGCTACCTGGTCAAAATCTAAACATTATACTGGAAAAATTAAACACATTAATTTTTTTTGAAAATATGAGTATATTTTTTTTATATGAGTTACAGATATGAATGCTTATTAAATTACCTAACTTTTTAAGCAGAACAGAGTTTTTCAAAAGATTTTTTTCTGCTTTATATCCATATTGAATATATGTGATTGTGATTAAACACAACTAAAAAAATTATGGATTATAGTATTTAAAAAGAATACATATAAGCAAAATTTCATACAGTAATCCCCAGGAGCAGAATTATATCCTCATGACCTCAAACAGTTGGAAACATTCTGCAGTCAGTTTGTCCAAATTTGGCGGACCACAGTAAAATGCGAAATAGATTAAAAATACTACTTAACCAGTAGAATCTTTATTACTCATTAATGACAAAACATTATATTAAAATTCATTATTTAAAACCATGCATACATTTAGAATTTGCAATTCTGTCAATGACTTTTGAAGTCAGATACTGCGACATTAATGGGGAAGTACTGTTCACAAAATGTTTATGAAAATTGGGCCAGTACATTGCGACGATTGCCGCTTTTAACAACTTTCTGACAGATTTATAGCCAGGTGGTGCACCATTGGAAAAAATAAACATTCTTTCGTCAGTTGTTCCAACTGCTGCATCATCCCCATCAATTGTGGTGGGTCTTTTTTGAACAATTTTGTCGATTGTGGATCCCCACGATTCACAAATTGCTTCCGACAGAGGAATAGAAATATTAAATACTATAAATTTCATTAATCTGGGGATCTCTGATTCAAGTTCATTAATGGGCTTTTTTTTTTCAAGGATAAAATATTCTGCAAAGACGGCGTTTGTTCTGCGACGTACGTTGCATTTTTAAGCACTTTCTGCTTCCGGGCAGTAATCCCACTTCCAGTTTTACTTTCAAATAACTATTGTTTTCACTTGCTATATTGCTCTATTGTTACTCTTGCTTGCTTTAGATTAATAATATAACAACACTTGTTACTTCTTTTTCCTATATAAGCTCTTGAAATTTTAAAATAAATAATGTACTTTTCCTTCCCTATTTCTACCCAGAATAAAATTAAATTCCTTGATCATTTCAACTTAGATTTTTTTCAATATCTATAAATATTTTCAAATAATGGCATAGAAGCACTTTATGTATCACCACAAAAGAGATATATTCCCAATTAAAATTATTTAATTTTACAAAGTTTAGTAGATAGACCTGAAAAATAGTATCTAAAAGGAATACAAATTTATTCATTAAAACAACTCCAACTTCTTCAATAAATTTAGTCTTGTTATTATATTTTTATTGCCAAATATTATGAAGAAAAATTAATCAGACTGTTAAAATTATTAGAAAATTTCCAACTACATCTTAATACTTTTGGATATAACTCTTATTTATAATTTACAGTTACTTTAAATTTTATGAATAAAAAAATCATTGTCAATAACATTTTCCTTTTTAAAGGAGGGAGAGGAATAATAAAAGCAAAGTCAGGGTACGTAGTGAGAAACTGCTGCAAAAATTAAGCACTATTAAGCACTTTTTTAGCACCTTAGCCAGAAAAACTAAGCACCTTTGTACATGCATACGTAGATCCATGTATTTTCTAAGCATATGATGTTTTCTGTTTTATAATAATGCATAGTTTTATTGGAAAGTTTAAAAAATATATTTTTTTAATTTTTAAAATGTGTATTTTTTTTTATTTTAATACTTATTTCTGAATTTGCACAACGTCTTCTATTGCAAAATAAAGGATGCCTTTTTGGTTTGACAAAAAAAATAATAATGCAAATTGTCATTACCAAAAATTAAGTCAACTTTTATAGGATTTACAATAAAAATCTAAATTACCTTTTAAGACATTTCTTAAAATTAATAAATCGGTTAATTTGGACTACCAGTTAATTTGCCCCTTCGAAATAACCATTCCATATTTCAATATACGGCGGTACCCATTGCTGAAGAAAGAGGGAGTGGAAAAAAAGGTTATCAATATCCAGTCAATGAAGGGTTTAAAAAAAAACACTTCTCGAGAAAATTAAGCACTTTTTAAGGACTAATTTTTCAAAATTAAGCACTTTTAAGGTGCTTAAAAATGGTTTTCAAATTTAAGCACTTTTCATGACGCTACGTACCCTGAAAGTGGGTTTATGTTTAGCTCTTTGCACCATAAAATTGCAGGAACTTTATAGACTAGTACTCCTCTACTGCAATTAAGGATATTTTCAATTTTTATACAAACTTTTATCAGTAAGAATCCGACAGAATCTTATCCAAAATTATGAAAAATGTTAACCTGAGTTCAGAAATTGGAGTAGAAATATAATAAGGTACATTATGCATAAAATCAAAGCATGAATCTTACAAATGATTTATATGCTCTAACACAATCCCACAGAAGAAAATTTTAAGAGAAATATAATCTTTTAATAATGTGTAATTTGTAACCCGGCAGATAGCATGAAACTTTCAAACAATGTTTACCTTTTGCAGTTGCACGAAGTTCAAACTTCATTTCACTTCAGTTAATAAATAACTGTTCTGGTTTTCTCCAATGTACTAGAATGTTTGAGAAATACAAAAATGATTTGATAAATAAATATTAATAAAAAAATGGTGTTAACGCATGAAAAACTTAACAAAACCTTTCTTTCAATTTTCTGCATTCAAATATTATCTTTAGCCGAACCGTTTTATTAACTGAAAATAGTTTAGATTCAAGAAAAGGATTCCAGATAACTTCGTTAACTTATGGACGAGTTTTCTGTTTTGTTCATTTACATTAAGGGGTACCAGAATAGACCACTAAATCACAAAATGTAATGCAAATAAAGTCAAGGTTTTTAATGTTAGTAAACAAAGCAGAAAACTCGTCCATATTTTCATTTAAATCCCATTATTTTTGGAAGTTAATGTACAATTTTAGAGAGTCGAGTTTTCTGTTTTGTTTATTTACATTAAAAACCCGAACTTCGGGTTTGAAGGTTCCAATGACTTACGGGTCTATTGTGTCACTTTTCCGCACGTTAACAACGGAGAAGTGACGTCTCCCAACCAAACTGGGGTACCAGAATAGACCCCTTAGCATTACACCAGAATGATGTAAGTACGGCATTTTAATGTGAATAAACAATACTGAAAACTCGCCCATAAAAAAATTGTTTTACACTTTCAAGACTTTATTTTGCTATTGAATCCATTCAAGTCAAATGACCCAACCGGGGGTACCAGAATATACCCCTTGGTTCAGCGAAGTTCGGAGAGGGCGGGCAGGCTGAGGTGCACCTCAGTCGTCCTCGTTATATGAGCAGAGCATGGTTTGAAATTACAAGCCAAATCCAAAACAACCCTTGTGAAGCTTCAGAATGGTCAAGTTAATCTAATTTAATACAATACTTTATTTTTTAAAAATGTATGTATAGGTGGATTGCCTAAAGGAGGCGGCGGCAAGAAGTCCTAGTGATAGATAGAGACTCGGCTTCAAATCTGCTGGGTAAGTGACAACCTTCTGAACGGTTCATTTGCCAGTGTGGGTTGAACGCACTCTCGTTGAAATGGCGACTCAGGTGCTCTCCTTTTCATTTGACCATGGTTCAAAATTATGAAGTCCGCTTTAAAATAGACCTCGTGTATCTTCAAAAAATTATATAATTTAGAGAATCAAATCTATCGCTTAAGCATTTGTTTTTGGAAAATTAGATGCGTCAAAAAAGAATCTTTAAAACTAGAAAGACCAGAAAGGAATTCTAACTTATATGGATTATCGATACTATTGTTCAATGTAAAGTAGCATGGCGGTTTGGGAAAAACGAGACCTAAAGTAAAATGTGAATGAAGACAACTGGTCTGCGTAATACAAATGTTACCTATGTGATACTTAGGAAGACATTATCGTTTTCTGTGGAAACATTCGAAATTATTGAAACATATATTTATAAGATAGATAGACAGAGACAGGAAAGGTCAGACCACTGTTCAAAATGACGAAGTCTATATGAAGATAGCTTCAGATACCTTAATCAGTAAAATAACTAAACTAAATACTTCTTTAATAAATAGAACTCTTTAAGTGCACCGGAGAAAGTTTCTTTGCGATAACTTGCTTAGTTCTTATTTTTAGACGAAGTCTAAAGTTTTTTCGAAGCTAGACATTTTGACACTTGTAACGTTTTAGGGATTGGAATGAAAATCCCCTCTAATAGACCATATGACCTAAAGTCAAATAAAAATGGTACACACAAATTACCAATTACTCACAATCTAAGAAAATCACGTAGGGTCAAGTATCCCTTACAGATGTTTCTTATTTCTCATTTCTTGCTCTGCAAATTGATTTAAAACCATGACTAAGAGTGAGGAATTAAGATGACTATATAGTTGCTTAAAAATGGAATATGTAACTGTTCAAATATTTTCTTTATATATTTTCAATTAATTCTCTAAACATCTTTCAGCACCGATGCAGACATTTATTTTTTGTAGATAGGAGCCATTTATTTTTTAAAATAAAATATATTTGATGAATGGATACAAGCTGAAAAGAAATAATGAGATGAAGTTTAAACTTTATAGAGGAAGACCTAATATATTTTATAAAACCCGATTCCACAGCAAAATTCAGTTAGTTGCAACATGGCTTTGCATATTTATTTATAGTTTTTAAAAATTTTTTCATAGCAGCTTTTGCTGTTCTTCCCTACTCGCAGATAAGAGCATCAAAACATGCGCCCAAGTTTTATTGTTCTTATCTCTTGCAAGGAAATGTAATACTTAATTGCTCTTGTATCAGGATTGCATTCATTTTACTATCCTTTATCTAGACAAAAAGGAACTTTCCTTTTTGTCTAGATAAAGGACAGTAAAATGCCTTTGCCTTCCGGCTTGCCGACGGCATTTTTTTCCTTCTAAAACACTTGAATCGATATTTCAATTCATATTCATTTGAATAATGCTGCTAAATTTGTGTCTGATTGCTCATGTTTTAAATTTTTTTTAATTGAGAAAATATATCCCTAATTGTTAAGTCGGTAGTTAATGAGGAAAGGCAATAATATCATATAATTTTTAAAGTCGTTGAGCTGAAAGTTTCATTCGCTGATGGTCGCAACACATAACAGCAGATTTTTTTGTCAGAGTTCGAATTAGCGCTAGAAGGAACTCTCGAATGCCCAACCCCTCACTTTTCTCTTCACATTGGAAAAGGAATAATTAATTTCGATCTGATTTCCAGTGTTGTTTTTCAGTGTCTGAATTTTTTGTTCTTTCTTTCCTCCATTTTCTTTTAATAAAAGGTTCACGGTCGGCGAGACGAAAGGAATGTATTTCATTGAAATTGAACTGGTGACCAAACCTACCGCTCAGAGGGGTTTGAGTGGCCGTTAATAGATGTTATTTTTACATTATGTCTATGGGCCGAAAACTTCCGTGCCGAACAAAACTGACTGTTGAGAGGAGTGACCTCTATGTATCGCCACACTTTTGTATAATACAGATACTTTAGTTTTCCCTAATAATTACATCAACAAGTGACCGAAACAGTCATTGGAATTAACAAAATATGCAAATTTTCATCCGTCTTGATGATCTCTTAGCCGACCGACAGGAAACAGTCGGCAAAATGCGACATCTGATTCACTTCTTGCCCTGTCGGTTATTCTGTGTCACGTGGTTCGAACTACAGACCGAATAGACGACAAGTGAAACAGATGTCGGTCATTCTGTTGACTTAAACGTTTATCAGACGTCAAATTCGGACACAAATAGCTTATCTCGACCTTTTATTATATAATAATTTTAAGATGTGATTTAAATTATTAGAATCCTTGATACCCAGATCTCCACTTCTCCCGAAACGGTAAAGATTTTTGCCGACGAAAGTCTTCCTTTCTCGCCGACGGGGGGGGGGGCTATTGCCCCTTGCAACCCACTAGTGCCGCCCCTGTTGATGAGTCGAAATCGCTTTTTGTCTTTCTCCCCTTTCTGGTAGCTCCCCTAAATGTCATCATGACGAGATTTCACTGTATAATGTGAGCTCCGACTACTGTATGTCCAACGGCTCTCCGCAACTGATTGCGAATCATTTTATCCATATTAACTACAAATTTGTCGCACCTTAAGAATTGTACTTAACTTTTGTACACCAGTGTTTCTGCTCGAGAATCAAATTATGATGTCCGGTGTCCCTACAAACAATTCCGTCTTCACAATGCAACATTTGCTAAGCTTTTAAAAAATGCGATGAAGAGAAAATCTTTTAAATTTTTTTTATATTTATGGAGGGAGCGAGGTATACTGTTCACAGAACTACTTGTAACATGGTTTTAATAAAAAGCTTGATTCCTTGATTTTTTTTAGTTTTGTGAAATTACAGATAAGGTTTAACTTCAAAAGTAAGCAACGATGAAAATTTTCATAAATTTTAAATTTCTAATATCTTCTCTTTTCTGTAATATAATTGGATTTATAAAAATATAAGATTCTTAACCTTGATGCTTTACTTTCTTTTTGTAGAGCATTAAATTTTTTTATTGAATTAGTAAATAAATAATATCTAAGATATTACAAAAATAATGAAACATTTTCGGTTTCACATAAATTTGATTTTGATCACACAAGATTGATTTCAAGAATTATTTTTATAAATTTTATCAGCAAGCAAGTTATTCTGCAAGCATGTTATGGTGTTCACTGAAATTTTATAACTTCCGTTTTCAGATTAAATAGGCATTACAAGAGCTGAATTGCTTTTATTCTCTAAGAGAAACAAAATGATGAAAGTTTTTTAGCTTCTCTTAGAGTGTACCGAAATTAATCAAGTTGGCATGTCGATATCTTTATGAATACTAATGGTACTTAACTGGAATTTTTATATAAGTTGCCCTATATCTCTGGCTCTAAAGATATGAAAGAAAAATTACTTTATGTTTCGCATATGCGCAGTAAAAAATTATTTATTACAAATGCTCATATTTTCTGTAATATTCAATTTTGTTCATTCAAATTTTAATGCAATGCTTCTTTTACATATTGTCAAGTATTCTGAAAGTTTCGTATAATTTGGTTGAAAACTCTGCATGTTATAACAAAAAACACGTGGAAAAATTTGGGATTTTTTAAGAAAACCTTTATATCTTCCCGAATATTTGTGCTGTGTTTATGAAAATGTATGTAAATATTATGCACATCAAACATAACCATTGATGAAAGTTGTTTCTTGGTATCAACTTTCTGTGAATCAGGATGAATCAAACTCCATTTTCACCTTCATCCCTTTCTGGTGGCCCTCCTAATTGCCCTGTGACCGAATCTTCACTGTAAAATGTGAGTTATGACGATAGTATGTCCCACGATTCTCCACAACTGATTGCAAACCATAGTATTCATATTAACTCCAATTTTTTCGCATCTTACGAATTGTGCTTAACTTTTGGAAGTGAGTGTAAATAACTGTGGTAAATTATTTAGCAAACATTTATTTACTTATTTAACTCCCACCAGCCTCACCTACCCGTAAGTGTGTAAGGCGTATGTCAGTCTGTGGGAAAGACTCACAAAAATATAAATAGCATGTAACATGCACACGCGATGGAAATAGCTGCAGAATTTAGAAAAACATACAGAAAAATATTTAAACATTTCATAACTATTCAAAAGAAGCAAACGCATAGCTATACGGAGAATAAGAACGGAATTTAGAATAATGCAACTACTTAACTAAAAAGTATTAACTGATACGCATAATAAGAACTTATAAGTTAGCAATAATATATGACACAAAAGACACTTTAGATCAGAAGCCATAGCAATAGAGAACACAATACAGATAACAATAATTCACCTACAATGCAATAATTACGTCTTTACTTGGATGAGTAGATATAACTTTGCCAAGAAGCCAAACAAATGGACGAATAATTTCTTCTTCGATAAATAAAACATCACCAATTTGTATATTAAAATTAATATGCTGTAAATATATTTGTGAATGCTGCCTATAGACGGCGATGCATGTCTTGTCTCCTCCCGTCAAGTGCACGTGTACTTGACTAGTTCACATGTCTAGTATTTGACTATCTCGTATGATGACTTGACTATGTCATATATCTAGTTCAGTACATTTCAGAGTTATTACGTTCACATGTACAAGAACTTGCAGACAGGCAGACTTCTCTCGGACGGATCTCGTACAAAATTTGATAGAAATCTAAAGTTTGGTGTAAAGACCACGTACCAAATATTATCCGTCTAGCGTATTGCGTTTTGGAGATCCTGTGTTCGTAGACAGAAAGTCATAATTCGACATTTTTTTTCGGATTCAGGAACATCTGAAGCTTTGAGATCCATCAAAATATCGAGGTCGAAATTTTTGACGATCACAATGCTTTCGCTTTGTATACTTCGTATACGAGAAACTAAAAATCAAAGGGAATAAAGATATGTACTCACGGTTTTTGTTATTCGATAAAGAAAATATCAAAGTGCTTTTCACAATTAGATGAAGATTTATTTTCGCTATTAGAACATTCATACTATTTTATTTCGCTATTAGAACATTTCTACTAAGTTCAGTGTTCAATGCAATCGGGGTTTCAGCAAGGTAGGCTGGATATATAAATGGTATCTGTCATCATAAATCTGTTACGCCGTCATTCGCTCCCATTTCACGCCAAAACCGTGCTTGAATGTGGAAACCGGTCAAAATTTTACCTGCCATGTTGTGGAAGGTCGAATATTCAAGCCATCCTAAAGCTGAAAATTCACAGGGAGATTATTCCAGGCCATTTGGAACACATTGCACCACACCGTTCCAATTTTCAGTCCATCCATTTAGGTGAGTCATTCATGGAGGCTCATGCAAAGCACACAACCGGTCACTTCAATTCCCTAGGGCTATTGTGGCTATTCCTCCTCTCACTGTCAAAACGGGACCTCGACCAGCTTTCCCGAGAGAGTCTCACTCCCTTTCCCCTTTTTGTGGTTTTCGTTTTTGTGAGAGAGCCTCGCTCCCCCTTAACGATCGTATTTCAGTTTCATGACCCACCACGCTAATTCTAATTGGATTTTCGAATGGAGGGCGGGTTTAGGAGCGACGCGCTCCAAATGGTGTGGAACGGCCTGACCGTGAACATTCAGCTTAATTTCCATCACTGCACGCCATTTGGAATGGGCTCTGTTAGTCCGTGAATGCCGGAGGAGAGATGATATCTGAGACTTGGGGTACGTGGACTGGGGGAGGCTTGCGTTGCATTCTAGGAAGTTGTTCATCTAGTGGGTCGGAGTGAAATACGCATGTCGTATCAGTCAATATCCTTACCAAATGGATGGCCTAAAACTAGAATGGAGTGGAGTGGTACCACGCCATTTGAGTGACATGGAGTAATTTTGAATAACCGGTGAATGGTTGTGAATACTCCTATTAGCAAAAGATGCTGTACAATATTGCTACGGTGCTTTCACGATATTGTCCGGCATTCAGAATCTTGAACAACATCGTCGAGATATATCGCGTACAATATCTTGTGGTAATAGGAGCCATTCATAAATTATCGGCGTTGATGATTTCGATTGTAAGTAGTCCGAAATTTACGCACTGTCATTGTGGACAGTTTTAAATTTTAAAAAACTTGCGCCATTTCCTGAAATATTCAAAAGTTAATGACAAATATTTCATGTGAAAAATTCTCCATTAAAAAACCTTAATTCTTTTTTCATCGAATTAAAAAAAATCCGTAAATGTATAATTTTTGTTAGATGTTTCAATGATTTTTTAAAAGTGCAAAAATTCATTTCGTACACTCTGTATAACTAAACGAAATAAAAAAAGCATCCCCCCCAAATGCTTTTAATCCATGTTGGATCAATAGATCGCGCCAATGAACATTTATTTGTAATTTGTAAATGCAGAATAAATTAGAATATATAATTGTAATTTTGGATAGGGTCAAGAGGGGAAATTGGGAACAAGTAGTAATTTGGAACGGTATCTACAGTGCACACTGGTGAGGCCCTAGCGCGCTGAAAAGCATGTTCTTTGGTTAAGACACACTAGTTAAGACACTCTAGAAGCAAAACATTTTCCTACATTTTTAAATGTTATTTGGTAACGTTTATTACCTTCAATTGCAACCATGTTCAGAAAAGTGAAATAAAAATTTCTTAAGTTTCATTTTTCGTTCTCTACGCCGATTATATGCAAACTAAGTTGTTAAGTTATATATTTCATAGATCTGTAGGATATAACGATTACGAGGAAATTTCATTTTTCGTTTTTAGATTTTATCTTGAGGAACAGGTAAGTGTTCTTAATTACCCCTGACAAATTTTACTGCGGGGTAATTGGAAACGGCTTCTATGCTTACAAAAGCCTTTATTTTTTATATTTTTTTAATATTTTGTAGATTGATAGGAAGCAGTTTTAAATCTAGAAGCATAGTTCCGTTCTGTCCCTTCAGTAAAGTTCACTGTTTTATGTGAATTTAATAACTGACATTTTGAAACAATTTACCATATGATCTACATCCATATTATTTTTTTTACGCAAGTTGTTTGTTAATAATGATACTTAAGTATGACTTAAAGTATGGAAGGAAACAAGAAAACTGGTGATGAGAAAGAAGAAAACGTGATACTTACTGATGGAGGAATCTGAAGATGAGGATTTAACAATAAACTTGGGATGCGGAGATGGAGGAAGTAATTTATCTGGAATCATCCATGGATGATTTTTAAACAAATATGTTTGTTTTGACCGACAACGTTGAAGGTACCATAATGAAGGCACATTATTCGTACGTCTGCGGTATTCAAGGAGTTGTCGGTGGTGAATTGGATATGATAGGTTTGATGACCACCAATTTGCTAAATCAAAATTTGTTTCGTTGATGAATGACCAGTTTGCGATTTCCGCGAGTCAGTTAAGAGCTGCACTCACAGATTGTATCTTCGAAGTAGAAGTATATGGTTTTCAGATAGTGTAAATGTCAAAGAAAAATTAGTAGAGTAGTGAATAGGACGTCCGATTTCAAGTGGAAAATCTACTTTCTATTAAATTGAACTATTAGTTTTTGCTAATTTTTATGTGTGATTTTCAGGTCTTAACTATTTCCTTCTAGTGTGTCATAATATTCAGTTATTTCAGTTTCTATAAAGTTTCATTTCCCAATTTTTATTTACAAAATTTGAGTTAGATTGATCATAAATTACACCAAATTGAAGGTAGTAAATATTTATAATAGTTTATATTCGATATTCCATGAACTAGAAGATATTTTTCCAGAAAGAACTCAAAAAACAGTATTCTGTTATAATTGGGAAAATGCAATTAAATTCATTTTGCAATACAATAGTTTCTAAACATTCCAAATATATTCTCTTCAAATCAATTCGTTACTGTGATCAGAAATTGAAATACGTGTTCCCAATTATCCCGTAGTTACCCCGTAGTCTCTGGGGTAATTGGGAACACTTCGAAGTAAAATAAGAACGGTCCTAAAAGTGAGGTTGATTAATTAATAAATTATTTATTATTTATTTTAAAAGAAGGGATTGTTTAATGAGACCTACAGAATATATTTATGTACTCACAATAAATACAGAATTCTTCTCCATTGCATACTACCCTTTTAAAGTGATAAAAATGACAGAGTCTGCAAAATTCGTCCCCAATTACCCCAACTGACCCTAAATAAATAAGAAAATTTATTGTGTAATTAATTCGAAGTCTGTCGGTTATAAAAATTCTAGTATTAAATTTAACTTTTTTAAACGTATTTTGAGTAACTTATTCATTCTTTCCTCGATTTTTTATTGCATAATTGTTATTTTTCTGAATTCTGATAAACGCAGTCGATATTTAATTATTAATTCACGCACATCGATAAAAGTAGAAATTTGTCTTGATAAGTTTTATTCTAAAAAGAGCAATAATTCAGTTCATGATTCTATGATTTGCATTCCTTGGGGTTTTTTTTGCTGTTTGTCAAATCGAATCCATTTTTTTTTTATTTTGTAAGTATGTTATGCTTTTCTTTTTTTGCTATTGTTGTTATAATAAATTGTCAGTTCTTTTTAAAGTTTAAATTAAATCATACACTTTAATTTGATTTTAGTTACTTTTAATTAATTATTGGTTAATTAGAAATTTAATTTAGAATAAATAAGAAGAATATTAATTCAGTTATTAACAATTATTGATTTCACCATCTTACTTATTTTTCATTTTTAAGTAGTCTCAACAATTTTCTACGCACACGCAATTTTTCCCCATTCGATTGCAATTTGAAAACTTGGTAATCTCTGCATTCTAGGAATAATTTATCATAATTATTTATTAAAATTAATTAAATCAGTAACACTGAAATACAAAGGGTAATATTATGCATTCTCTATCTCATTTCTCTCTCGGTCGCACAATCTGAAAAGAAATGTCAATTTATTCACTAACAGGTGTGTATTCCGCTTTATTCCAAGGTTGCTATTCATTGGAAATTGTCCTATTCATTCCATGTCAAATAATGAATGGTGACTTCACTATAACTCGAAATTCGAAATTATACTTTGAATTACAAGAAACAAAGTACATGTCATTTCAATTTATCTTGACTGCATTACGGACAAACATAATTTAGAAATTTTACTCTAGATAGTCTTCTAATATATTTTTGTCTCGTCATTCTCTATTGGTGACACTTTACTCGGAAAGTGTGCGCCCGTTGCTTAAAAACAAGCACTTTTTCTAATCTCTGAAGATGAAGCTCTAAATCTAATGTCGCTATTCTGATGCTTATCTGATATTTCGCTTTTTTTTTATTTTAAAGGGTTCATTCTCATACCAGTGAGAGCTGTTGACAGCGAAAGATGGATATATACATTGCTCTGTTGTGCGTTGCTGTTGTGCTCTGGTTAGCGTAAGTAGTTTCGACATTGCACTATTTATATACATACTAGGGATGGGGAAAACCTACCGCTTTCAACCGAAAACCGTTTTTTTGTTTTGGTTAACTGGTTTTTTTCGGTTATTTTTTTTTATCCCGGTTATAACCCGTTATTTTTTTTAAATCCAATAACCGGGTAAAAATACCGGATTGGAAGATAGGCTCGATTTTAGGTTCGATTAGACACAAATTTGCAAAGTTATGAAGTTTTGAATTTCATCATCTTAGGTTAATCACCGAAAACGCTCCCTCGAGGCGTCTGTTGTTTGGCGGATTGCTGAAAGAGTCTTTATGAACAGATAAATAAACAAATAAAGAATACTGGCCAATGGATTGATTCCCTGTAAAAACAATATTAATAATAAAAAAATTTTGTGTACAAACGGCGTGTGTTTTTTTATACCCCCCCCCCCGAAAACCGGTTATTTCAAAAACCGGTTATTTTCAGAGGTTATAAACTGGAGGTGAAAAAACCCGGATAACCGAAAACCGATTATTTTTGCAATAACCGCCATCCCTAATACATGCAGGGTGTGTCTAATTATACCAGTTGTTAGATAATCATTTAGTTCTTATTTTATACGAATGTTCAAATAAAGTCCAAAACTAAAATTTTTTTTTTACTTGTTTTATATGAAATGTTTCTTGCCATTAATTTCTGATACTTAATTTGACGCATTTATAGAATTATCATTTTACGGATTTCGGGATCACTTTTGCAAACTGTACGTAAGTGTGCTGTTTCCTAGTAAAAAGTGAACAAACTCCAATCGTTTGTAAAACAGACTATTTACATCAGAATAATTAATTTTGAAAAAATACAAAATGTGAATTTTCTAATGTTATTTTCTGTTAAAACAGCTGAATTACATAAGTGAATTCAGTTGCTTATGAAACTTTTTACGCTGCTTATAAACATTCTTTTAAGGTGCAAATGATTGAGTTTTATGCTACCCTTTAGTTCCGTATTGATGATTGTAATGCTTTTGAACGAAGCCTTGTCAAACATTGACACTTGGCCACTCGGATTGACTTTGAAATGGAATCAATCTAGGCGACTTAAAATTAACATGAAAAATATAACTGTACAATGTACAGTTATATTTTTCAATGTATCATTCACAGTTATATCTGACAGTGCAAGCATCAGTCAGATAGCATGCACAGTGTACATGTTGTGTAAAGCTGTGAAATGGCTATTAACAACATAGTATCAAGATTAAAGGAAAGCAGAGAGACCCAGCACAGTGCTTTGGTCTCTCTTGATATTAAATCAGCCTTTGACAGCTTAGACTGGTCGGTTCTTTTTAGGACACTTGACTTTTATGGCATTGCCAAATGTTTTAGAACAGTGATGCGCAAACCGTGTTTCGCGACCCCTCTGGGGATCGCGAGAATATTTTTGTGGGTTACTAAATTCAAAGAAATTTACTTTTACAATAAAAAATACAAGGCGTTTCTTCAAAAGACGTGGTCGCGACCCCTCGGGTCGCGAAAAAAATTTACACAATGTGAGGGGGGACGGTAATGAAAATAGTTTGCGCACCACTGTTTTAGAAACTTTATATTTCATTACTTGATTGACAGGAAAGTTATTTTCGACGATCGGCTAACCAGGATTGAGAGAGTTTGCACCATGGGTTGTCCTCAGGGATTTGTTATCCTCCCGTGCCTCTGGAATATTTACATTAATCCAATATTGAATTTGAATAGCGAAAAATTTCTAGTACAAGCGTAAACAGATGACCTGGCGCTAGTTTTCATGGGCAGTACAAGGCGTGAGTTGGAAACAAACACAAATGAAATATTGGGAAAGATTATGGAAAACCTGACTTCTCTAAGATTAAAATTGTCGGTCGACAAGTGCCAGGCAATCGCTATTAGATCGAAGCAAAACTTAAATCGCCAGAGGATGGGCCAAGTCATTTTTAACAGATCTCCCTGCTTTAAAATCAACAATAAAGGAATAAAAGTTAGTAACAGCTTGAAATACTTAGGTATTAACATTGATAACAGGTTGGCGTGGACCGCGCATATTATGACTTTACACTCAAAAATATTTAATCTTACACAAAATTTTAACCGTATCGTTCAATCTGATTTTAGTATAGACAAACATATTTTATAAACATGGTATTTTGTGGTTATTGAAAAAGCCTTGCTCTATGGCTCGGGCGTCTGGGGAGGGTCATTAAATACTGAAAACATTAAGCGTTTAACAACCATCCAAAGAGTGTTTCGCTTAAAATTCATGAAAGTGTATAGGACCACCTCTACTCAGGTACTGGGCGTCCTGGCAGGAATTCCCTCACTCTACCTTTCTGCCAAAGAAGAATTTCAAAAATTTCAGATCTGAGTTTGCCGGTCCTCCGAGCTCGGTCGTGTTCTGGATGGCGGTGAACTTGATCATTTTGTTAAATTGTCCAGTGTCCCAATTGAGTTCAGAATTATTGGCATTAAACATAAAATTGCAAATACTCAATTGGAGATGTACGCGGATGTATATAGGATCGGAGACGATTGTGGGCTCTCGGTGTGCATTCTCAAAGATGAACATCCCTTTAAGCTTTTTAAATCGAAACTGAGCAAGAATAAAACTGTTTTCCAGGCCGAGCTGGCGGCGATTAATTTTCTGCCCGCTGCGCCCAAGAGAACGGCTTCAAAATTAATATATATACCGACAGTCAAACCTCGATTGAGTCTTTGCGGAATGCCAGGCCCAGGTCTGCATTTGTAATAGAGGCAAAACGAATTTATATTTGGCTGGTAACTCGGTTGGGCTCACCTGAGTCAAAGCACATGTCGGCGACCCGGGTAATGAACTCGCCAAATCCCGGTAATGAACTCTGCAAAATTGGCCACAACTGATGGCGAGGATACGAATGTCCAAAACCCGCTCTCATGTGTTAAATTCAAAATTACAAAAAAAATCTAATGAAAGGTTGGCAATATAAATGGGAAAATTATGACTCAGATTCGGGGTGGAGGGCCAGGAGTTTCGTGCCTTGCGTAAATAAAAAATCTTTGGTCCACAACAAATGCTTAGTTTACTTTTGAACGGGATACGGTCCATTCCCCTGTTACCTACACAGATTCAAAAAACTAAGCTCACCACTTTGTCCTTGTGGTCAACCAGGTGACTCGGATCACTAAGTTTTTCATTACCCGCTGACTAAGGAGCATCTTCTTAAAGAACCCGCACTGAATCATCGGGTCGAGTGTTTCAAAAATTTATTGAAAAATAGGGAGTGCATTTTGCAACTTGGAAAGATCTTCAGATTCTGTGGGGACATGTGCAATAGGCTTAATCAGTACTGAGTTTTGGACTTGATTGGATTGTTCCGGTTTCTGGAAATTTTTATTATTATTATTTTCTTCAACTTGGTGTCATTTTAATACTCGGTTAACTGTTCTCGAGTTTTCGACGGTTTTAGGAATTGTTTTGTTTTCTTTTGAATTGTTATCTTGTCCGTTGTAAAGTTTTTTGTTAGATCTCTTGTATGCTTCTGTGCTTTTGTGCAGTTTTTGTAAGGCTTATTGTCTCTCGATTTTTGTTTGCAACTGTTTAGTTTTAAATGCTATTGATTTTAATTTGGTTATCTTTATTTTTTATATGTGTTTTGCATTTTTAATGTTTAGTTTTTGGCGTTTTTGTTCTTTGAGTTTTTGCGTTTTGTGTTTTTGCTCTTTTGATTTTGTGTTTTTGCTCATAATCTTTTTGTGCTTTGTGTTTTTGCTCTTTATCCTTTTTTTCTGAGTTCATTGTTGTAAATGTTGATTTTTAAATTGTCCTGCTTACCCCTTGGGGTTCTTTGTAAATTCTTTTTTAATGTAGTTCATTTCTTTTGTTTGATGTTTCCCCGACCTGTGGAAGGCCTTACACCTTCTTGGGTAGTCTGGGCACAGTGTGCATGTCATCTGACATCTAACTGCACGTCACGCCGCAATGGCAGCGAGTCGGCGGAGCGAGGGGGGCAGTCGTCCCCTAACATTTTTAGGGAAAAATTAATTTTTGTTTTTATTTTAGCTGCCAAAAACTAGGAATTATAAAAAAGCAATTGTGTTCGAAGAAACTAGCTAATTTTTAACTAATTTTTAAAATTTTATTGTCTGTTAGTATATTCCCTAGTCTTTTAGATGTCTATAAATTTTTTGCCCTCTCACTTTTTCCACCGAACCGCCGCCACCATTATGCCGTGAAGTCACATCAATTTTCCTCCCAAAAGAGGCGATATGAAGAAAAATTATAAATGCATTAATTTTAGTGCAGCTTTGCGCAGATTTTGTGTTACATCTAAAATTTCGACATATAATATAGAATTTCGAAAACTCTTTTACTTTACCGGAAAGCTGTACAACTAGCGAAGTGAGTAAAAAGAAGAAAAAATGCTTTATCTGTTTCATAGAGTTATTTTTATTTATTTTTTCCCAAATGTTTTTCAATTTTTTCTACACGTGTCGGCATCAGCCAGTTTATCTGTTACTGCTCCATAAATATTCTTTTTAAGGATGATCGTCTTTTTTTGTTTATTTTTCGAAGTTTATTAACATTTATTTATTTGTTTCTTGTCTCGATCCGAGTTTTTGTAATTCCACTTGCATGAAAACAGTGAGAAACAAATATATCGGGATTGAAAATGTTTGTGATTATTAGAATTTGAATAAAAATTCTTACATCATTTAACACATATCACAGTTTATTTAAATTCGCTGAAGAAATTAGTTTCTTTAGAAATTTTTAGCAGTTTAACTGTATTTAAAATTTTGATGTAGACTTACGTCTCTTCATAGTGGTCAACTGATGTGTCCGGAAAGGAAAAAATTATGACGCTTTTCGCGCTAAAGTTAAACGCTTATAGCTCCGCAACCAAATAACATAGAGAGTTGGTTTAAGTTTCATTTAACAGAGAAAGGTGGACATTGAAGATTACAAAAATAATTTTAGAATTTGGAATTAAAGCTTAGTCACAGTCGAGCTGCAAAGTTGGTGAAAACCACGAGGAAATTTCCATAGATAGAGTCACATAGTCACACTAGACTAATAGTCACTATAGATTATAGAATTAATAGTCACATAGAGCTACTTTAGAGCTCCTGTACCTAAGAATGTTCAGGAAGTAAAAAGTTTCTTAGGTTAGTAAATTTTTATGGCAAATTTTATAAAAATTTAGCCACTATTGCAAATCCTCTTAATAATTTGACAAAAAAAATATGTTAAATTTAAATGTGCAAAGGACTGTCAGGTTGCTTTTGAGCAAATTGAGGAAGAAATCTGTTCACCAAAAGTTTTGGTACATTACGATTCAGAGCTTCCTTTAAAATTAGCAAGTGATGCATCACCATTTGGAGTCGGTTGCGTACTATCTCACATATATCCTGATGGATGGATCTGAACGACCAATAGCTTTCGCATCCAAAACTTTATCTTTATAAAGTTTTGGATGCGAAAGCTAAGAAGAAGAAAAATACTCCCAAATTTATAAAGAAGTTCTGACAATAGTGTGGGCTGTAAAAAAGTTTCACATGTATTTTAAAGGGCGACGATTCACTCTGGTGACTGATCATAAACCTCTAGTGGCAATATTTGGTTCAAAACGAGGATTACCAGTATTAAGAGCTACAAGACTATGAAATTGTGCATTAATTTTACAATCGTTCCAGTTTGATACTGTATTTCGTAAAACTGCTGATCATGGAAATGCAAACTTTCTTTCCCGATTGCCAAAGATCTCAAAAGAACTGGAGGTAAAAGACGATATCACAACAATTCAAATGACACAAATTGAAACACTACCTGTCATTTTAAGGGAGTTAAGACAGGAAACGGGAAAAGATGAAGAACTGGGCCCACTATTAAGAGCCTTAAGGGGAGGTCACAATTTACAAGGGAGGGAAGTCCAGTGCACCATTGAGGATGGGTATATTTTATATGGTCAAAGAGTTCGCATTCCAAAGAAGTACCAGAAAAATGTTCTAGATGAACTGCATACTGGACACTTGGGTATGGTAAAAATGAAAGCTTTAGCTAGATCTTTGTCTATTGGAAGGGTGTAGATAAAGACATTGAAGAAGCCGCTAGAAATTGTGTCGATTGTGCCAGACACAAAACTGTCCTGCAGAAGCTAAAGTTCATTACTGGGAATATTCCAGTATGCCATGGGAGCGCATTCATATCGATTTTGCTGGCCCAATTTTCGAACATATGTATATATGTTTTTTCTATTCGTTGATGCTCACTCCAAATGGTTAGAGGTATATCCATGAAGGTTCTGGTTCATTCAACTAAGAAAACCACCGAATGCCTTAGTGAGTGTTTCGCAGGATTTGTATTACTACGGGTACTTTTCAGTGACAACGTATCGCAGTTTACATCCTATGAATTCCAAAGGTTTATGCAGAACAACGGTATTAAGCATAAAACTGGCGCACCATTCAAGCCTTCGAGTAATGGTCAGGCAGAACGCCATGTTGCCACTTTAAAACAATCGTTGAAGGTTATGCAAAAATATGAAGGTAGCATACAACAGAAATTAAGTACATTCTTGTTGCAGTACAGGAAAGCTCCAAATGCTACAACAACTCATAGTCCACTTATGTTATTCTTAAAAAAAGAAATTCGTACGAGGATAGATTTACTCTTGCCTGAATTGAAAGAATAATACAATATGCAAGATAGAATACGAAAAGGCGCATTCGAATTCCGAGACAAGAAATTTAATATCGGAAATAAGGTAGCTGTGAGAGTTTACAAAGCAGCTGACTCAAAATGGAAGTTTAGTAAAATTGTGAATAGAGATGGTGTTCTCCATTACATTGTCGAGGTTCAAGGAACCTTAGTTAGACGACATGTGGACCAGATTCGTCTAGTGGGTGATCAAATGCAAGAGAATAATTTCATTCCGAACGTACACCGCAGATTTTTCAGCTACTGATGTTCGTGAAAGCAACTCAAATCTTCAGTATGTTGAGACAGCTGAGAATTTTTCTTCAGAAGCCTCGCAAGTAAAACAGAGTTCCTTTTCCACATCAGCAAGTGCCATCAATTTATGTCCCGGCTCAGGACTCACCACCGTCAGATGTTCAGCCGAAAAGTTCGTCGATGAGGTTCCAAAAAACCTGAGACAAGTTTATAGACGTTCCGGAAGAATCAGACGTCCTCCGAAGAGACTTGATGTTTAAGGAGAGAGTAGATGTGGTGTCTCAAGCTTGTGCGACACAAATTAACTGCAATCGAATCCGAATGGTGCTCGACTCTCGGCGAGAGTTTGTTTATGACTGTGTGCGTCCGGACAGGGAGACGAGATGCGTGCCTGGCTATAACGACGTAATAATGATCTGTGCAATTATCTAAATGTGTTGTGTTGTGTTTGTGTAATGAATGTCCTAGTAAAGATGTGTGAATCTAAATAGATCTCATTATTTACTGATCCCAAGACGCAGCAGAGATAATGAGAGCTCCAATTCTAGTTTGAACAGAACCCGGTTGCCCGAATCCAACAATATTTGTCAAACAGGATTGGATATACTCGAGAATTCGCATAGGAAATAACTTTATGCTGGAAGTGTGGTACTTACAGATGAGAGGAGTTGTTTAAACTTACAATAAAGATAACTTAAAAGCCATTCCCCTTGAAAGAATTTTAAAACTTTTCACTGCAAACAAGATGTTTTTTAAAGTAGGAAAATTATACCTGAGGAGAGATGGCATTACTCATTCTTTTTTACATTATAATTTTGGGTGTAAATATGTGTTTATAAAAGATGAAGAGGTTTTCTTGCGATTCCCATAAGCTTATAATTTTTTTAGGCATGTACTCGCTTTTGAATTTCCTACGCTTGTACTACTATCCTATTGTTACAGGTAAATAAGATGAAAACTAAATGTTATGTGTATTTTTATTCTTTCAGGTGGCGATGGAAGAAATTATCGTTGTGGCAGAACTTAGGAATACCAGGACCCATACCGAATTTGATCTTCGGGAACCTTCTTGAACTCTACCAGAAGGTAATACATATTTTCAAACTAAAATTTAATATCTCGTCTCCATTCCCGATGCACTTTAGAGCAGGGTTTCTTATACTACTAGAAAATGTATGCCCGTCTAGACAAGCAATTATTCTGCCAACTATATCTCAAATTTGATTGCCACAGAATTTACTAATGAAAGCTGTAGAACAAAATCTTATGAACATTGGCAGAGTGCTTAAGAAATAAAAAAAAATTATAATTTATAGTACACTTTAGATGTAAATATATAGTAACATTAAAAGTAAACAATAAAGGCACGGAATGAAGAAAGGTTAAGGAAAAAATATTAAATGGAAAATATATAAATATTCAATTCCAAAATTAAGTACGAAAAAGAAAGTATCCTTTTAACAAAAACGAAAGTATTCTAAATTAATAGCACGAAAAACAGAACTCATGAATCAATTGACACTTACTTTCGTTTTATTAATAACTTTACTTTTAACAATTACTTTCGTTTTGTCGGAGTAAAAATAATGCAAAATTAACACTTTGTCATATATTCAATTCAAAAAGAATTAATAGCATTTTAGATAACATCTTTCTTTTTAAATATTCAATTCAAAAATTAAATACGTAAAAGGTAAAAAATATCAGTACTCAGTAAATACTCTAAATATAAGCATGTAATTTCATAGCAATTCTAATGAATTATGTGATGTTTACTAACTCTCAAATCAAAACTAATTATGAAAAACTAAATTAAAAACAATTGGTAAAAAACTTTTACAAATACTTATCCTTTGTTGAATTAAAGATGTTCCGCTTGTTCAAAAAAGCCTCCAACTGGTCCAAGAAGCAAGAATATAATGAATCAGCATAAGCAAAAAAAGTGAAACTGCTGAACTTAGCTAATTTATACATAAAAAAACCATGTCTGAGTTATTTGATGCCATGACTCAGACCAAAGGACCGGGGTTATTTTTAACTAAGTGCCACGTTACCGACATCACTGGGCTTTTATATTAAAGATAGGTCACGAAAACTATAGCAATTGCCTCGAAAATCTTTCAACGTTTTTAAATACCTTCTGGAGCGTTCTTCTCTCGACTTTCTCGCAATATAGCCTGCTTTGTGTTTCGTATCATAGGGAAGAAATGTGAATATACATTTTGAACACGTCTAAACTTTGTCCAATAGGGTCAATAATATATTACCGTCCAACTTTGAAGCAATAAAAAGATATGTCTTGCAAAACCCTCGTCATTTAGAACCGTGGTCAGAAGTCGAGTATAACACTTGAACCTAAATCCTCTTTCCAAACTTTCACACCGTACCAGCAATAGGACATTTAACATTCTAAGTCAGATTTAGCGTGCATCAGACCCACATATTCGAAGGATCTTCGGTGGAATTGGATTTCGAATCAGGAACCGTCCAGTCTCGAAGATGTGGCAATGCGACCAGGCAACCTTGGCCTGCTGTTTTTAAATTGACAGAATTAAAGACTGTTTGTAAAACGTCAAAAACTGCATTTTGTTACTATTTAGCCCTACTAAAATCAATTTAAATTATACAAAATTAGGTTTAAATAAAAATGTGATGATTTTTTTTTCTTTCGCCTTTCAGGGACCGCTGAAATGCCACGAAGAATGGGTGAAGAAGTATGGTAGAGTTCTTGGGTAAGTTTTCACATATTTCCCCAAGTTGAAAGATATTCGTAATTGGATCAACTTTGATTAATATGGCTCTAAAAGAGAATTTATGCTCTTTTTAGATATTTCTACGGCATGAAGCCCGTGCTGTTAGTGACTGATCCATATCTCCTGAAAAATATATTCATCAAGGATTTCAATAAATTTATCAACCGAGAGGTATGAGTTTCTGTTAAATCCGAAATAAATAAGCTAATGTAGAACTAACACTTTTAAATTGCAACATGACTAACGTTTAACATTGCTTTTGGTCCTCACGATCTTTCTTCAAATAGATCATAGTTTCTGAAATTGTGAGTAATGAATTTTAACTTGAAATATTTCATTAAGGATTTTCTAAATGACTGTTTTCAACTGAATTTTCTTTTAATTAACATTATTAATCTTTTCAACTTCAGAGTTGCTAAAATTTTTTCCACTCAAGGAAGAGACGTGAGTGGAAAAAAAGTTTTAAAAATTATGCAAGAGATGGTTGAAGTTAAATGAAATCATTGCTTTGTATTTTCAGTAATTAAAAATATCTTTCTGTGTGCAGTTCAGTCTACTTGAATTCCCAAATTTAAAACTGTACCCTATCTTCCAAAAAATTTTAAATTCTGACTACAAAAGGCACAGCTTTTTGGTTAAAGAACAGGAATTATTGTTGTAATACACCCTTAGGACAGCTTGAATGTTCATAAACTTAAAATGACAGAATTAAAAAATACGCATATGCATGAATGCGAAAATGATTCATAATATAGTGCACGCCGCTTCTAGTGATCAGTATATCCAAAATGCTTCAGAAACAATATAAAATAAGGATAGCAGGAAAAACAGGCCACTCAACGTCGTTTATAAGTCCTCATTAGTTGTAATTAGAAAACGAAAATTGATACAATATACAGAATTGAAAAGAAATTATCATTAATTTTTTAAGCTGTATTGAAAGGTTATCGAGAGTAATCTGCTTTTTAACTTCAAACATTCATTTGGTAAATCCGTTCATATGAATAACTCTCAGCAAAGGAGTTTTAGATAGATCTTCTTAAGATACGAAGGGTTTACAGAGTTTCTTGGGCAAATGTTGGTTTGTTTTTTTTAGCCCCTTTTCATCGTCATTATCCTCAGGTTCCGTGGCGTCATTTCCTCAAAACCCTTCAATACAAGCCAATTGTTGATCACTAGAACCGGAGAATTTCCTCATTTCCTCAAAACCGTTCAACACAAGCAATTGTTGATCACTAGAACCGGAGGATTTCCTCATTTCCTCAAAAC